>CM059033.1:21687500-22287500 GCA_030279155.1 Forsythia viridissima
AAACATCATTTTATCCACACTTTTAGTGAGATCTATTGCTTATAATTTATAAAAAACTTTACCAAGTTTACCTTAGTAATTGTGCTCCCGAAGTGACTAACATTGGAAGTAAATAGAAATCTAGTACTTTGATTGAGACAAATTAAAGTTAGGTGATCTAATTGAATCTCACTAAAAGTTCAATGACCAAAAATAAAATAACCAAAATGTGAAAAAAGAAAAATTTCACGAGTATTGGTATTTGTTATTCAATCTATAGCAACTTAATCTTCAGTTTTTTATACAAAACATTTTGGTTTCAACTTTTTAATTTAATTACAGTTGTAGTTCTTGCGGACGATTTTAATCTAGATATCTATTAAAAAGAAATTTTCTTATTAAAAACAAACAATTTTATCATTATTTTTAATAAAAAAGGTAAAAAGGAAACCAAAATAGAAAAATGGAAAAGAAACTGATGCTATACTAGAAATAGGCTAGAGCCAAATTGTGCCAGACTTAGTAGACGTTCTATGTGAGTGGTAGTCAGTTGACTGCCACTAGGCGGCAGGCAGTCGACCAGAAATAGACTAGAGCCAAATTGTGCCAAACTTAGTAGACGTTCTATGTGAGTGGTAGTCAGTTGACTGCCACTAGGCGGCAGGCAGTCGACCAGAAATAGACTAGAGCTAAATTGTGCCAGACTTAGTAGACGTTCTATGTGAGTGGTAGTCAGTTGACTGCCACTAGGCGGCAGGCAGTCGGCCAATTATTATAACGAATGGTAGTCGACTGATCATGGCATCGGACCAGTGGACCACCAGTCACTGAGAAGGGCAGTCAGTCGACAACATCAACGGGCGACTAGCTGACGTCACATAACGGTTATATGAACGATAAAGTAACCACCCCGCATCCCGAAGCCAACTGACGTACTATTGAAACCGCTGCCACGTGATGATAACCGTCAGTACGTGGGCAACAACTGCCGAGCAGTCTGGAGAAAACCGCCTGGCGCGTAGAGGACAATCACCCACCTATAAATACCTCAGAAGGCGAGCCAGGTAAAGAGGACAACAAAAATCACACATTTTGCTATTATCGTATTCCACTCTATTCCGTCCATTCTTTTCCCTCAAAATCTAACTTTCACGCCGGAGGATAAACCGGGGGAGAGTTCCCCGCCTCCTTTTCAGGTATCGGAGCAACCAAAGAACGTGACTATCGAAACACCTCTAACCATCCTCCACCAGGTATTATTTCATTGGCGCCGTCTGTGGGAAAGATTTGACATAAAAGCTATGACGGGTCGGCAAACTAGAAGTGGAACACGAATGACAGCAACCACGGCGGAATCGGAGTCTGTGGCTCGAGATGACCAACTGCCACCGCTCCCGTACGTTACTCAAATACAGTTCAACTCATTGGAAACAAAGATAGAAACTCTTATGGCCTTTTTGCACAATCAAACTCAAAAGGCCGCCGAGCTAGCTCCCAAATCATCAGAAAATCACAACGGGCCACCGTAGTTGGTGGAGCATCAAAACGCACCACCAGGTATTCAACCAACTGGGATGGGCCAAGGATTCTCTTCGCCTGACGCCATACGACAAATGGGGCCAGCAGTCACACCCCCGGTGACGGTTTATGGAGAGGAAGATCCGCATGGGATACGACTAATGGTAAGTTTGGAAAAGAAAATGGAAGAGATGATGGCGCAAAAGATTGACGATGCCTTGTCAAGAAGAAAGGATCGACGTAGGCAGATGGTTTTGGAAGAGGACCCGTTTGCACCAGAAATTATGGCGGTCCCCTTGCCAAAAGGTTTTAAGCAACCAATGATAGAAGCATACGATGGAGTAACAGACCCCTTAGATCACTTGCGGACTTTTGTAGACCTGATGAGGCTGTATGCGGCGCCAGACGCAGTAATGTGCCGGTCTTTTCCGCCAACGTTGAGGAGAGAAGCTAGAGACTGGGTAGCCACTCTCGCTCCGCGGTCTATCAAAACATTTGATAAACTTTCTCGAAGCTTTGTAGCATACTTTTTAAGTAGCAAAAGGAAGAGAAAAACCGCCATCGGCCTAATGCAAGTAGTCCAAGAGAAGGATGAATCACTGCAAGGATACTTGGCAAGGTTCAGCAGAGCCACTCTCGGTATCAAAGATCTCCAAATGTCTGCTGTTGTCACGGCTATAATGAATGGTACGCGAAACAGGGCTTTCAAAATGTCTCTCTCAAAAAATCCTCCGGAGTCAATGCATGAACTGTTTAAAAAATGAGATAAGTACGTAGACGCAGAAGAGGCAGACATAGTAACCAAAAGCCTGCGGGAAGGAAGGGAGCCAGAAACTCACAAGCGAAAATCTCATGATGACCGAAAGATGACTGACAAGGGAAAACAAAGCTTTGTACACACAAGTAAAGACAACGCCTGAGACCGATCAACTAGACATAAGTATGAGGATACCTGAATATATACCCCCCTGAACACTCCACGTACAAAAGTGTTGATGGAAATACGAGATCTGAAAGACCTCGATGGCCTAAACCAATGGCCGCGCCTGCCATGAAAAGAGATAAGAGAAAATATTGTCAATTCCATAGAGATCATGGGCATGACACAGAAGATTGTATTCAACTAAAAGAGGAAATCGAACGGTTGTTAAAAAGAGGATCTTTATCCAAGTATGTGAGAAATGATCGTGGTAAAGAGAAAGTAGAGGAACATCTCCAGCCTCGAGCGGGAGTAATTAATATGATCGTTGGCGGAACAGCAGCAGGCGGAGATTCCAACTCTGCCAAAAAGATTTATGCCCGTTCAACTAGAGTCTGCTCAATACAGAGGAAATAAAGGTTCGATCAAGACATCATCTTTGGTAAGGAGGACCTGGTAGGCGTGCAATGCCCCCACGCTGATGCTCTTGTAGTGGTAGGCGATATTGCAGATTTCGACGTCAGAAGGATATTGGTCGACGGCGGTAGTGCAGCAGATGTCCTCAGTTGGGATGCCTTTTTGGGCTTAAAAATCTCTTCGAGTCAACTGAAATCAATAAATACTCCCTTGGTGGGTTTTGGAGGAGCTACTGTTGTCCCGGAAGGAACCATAGAGTTACCGGTGACATTAGGGACTTACCCGACGAGCGTGGTTATTATGACGAACTTCTTGGTAGTCAAAGCTCCCATGTCTTACAATGCAATATATGGACGACCTATCTTGAATGCTGCTCGAGCGGTCGCCTCCACTTATCATCAGGTGTTAAAATTTCCTACCAGTAGAGAGATTGGATGTATAAGAGAAGACCAGAACGCCTCCCGAAGGTGCTATGTTGAAAATTTTCAAATCAGAAATGCTTCAGTAATCTTGATGTTAGACTTCGAGCCACCAATGGAGAAGTCGATAAGCAGACTATGGAACGCCGAGCATCTTAAAAAATACTACCATTAGAAAAGAAAAACACAGGATGAAGTTGGAACTCATCTTTGTAAATATAGTTAAGACTTTTACTATTTTCCTTTTTTATTATTCTAGGGCTCTTGTTACATTTCCTCAATGTAACGCCGATTGTTAGTCCTCCTAAAGGACATCGGTGCTTTTTATTTTCTAGACTTGTTTATGCTCATTTCTTTTTGTAATGATGTTTGCTTGGACACGTTTGTAGTCCTAAGAAATGTTTAATGAAAAGCCTAGGTAGCGGCATATGATGAGGGTGCTAAGGAAGGGCCAGCCTAGATGGGACGTCCCGGTGCGCCTACTGAGTCCACCATTCTAGGCAATCTGTTGTGTGAACAAATCATCTTGATCTACGAGCCATCAAGGAACAACGAATGGCCAAAAGAAGCTTGGCGGTGAGCAATAAAACCAAAATTTGGTTAAGTCTCTAAATCGCCTTACAGCTAGAAGGTGACCACAAAGTGGTCTACTATACAACGAGTGGCCAAAAGAAGCTTGGTGGTGAGCAATAAAACCAAAATTTGATTAAGTCTCTAAATCGCCTTACAGCTAGACGGTGACCACAAAGTGGTCTACTATACAACGAGCGGCCAAAAGAAGCTTGGCAGTGAGCAATAAAACTAAAATTTGGTTAAGTCTCTAGATCGCCTTACAGCTAGACGGTGACCACAAAGTGGTCTACTATACAACGAGTGGCCAAAAGAAGCTTGGTAGTGAGTAATAAAACCAAAATTTGGTTAAGTCTCTAAATCGTCTTACAGCTAGACGGTAACCACAAAGTGGTCTACTATACAAAGAATGCCCAAAAGAAGCTTGACGGTGAGCAATAAAACCAAAATTTGGTTAAGTCTCTAAATCGTCATACAGCTAGACGGTAACCACAAAGTGGTCTACTATACAAAGAGTGCCCAAAAGAAGCTTGACGGTGAGCAATAAAACCAAAATTTGGTTAAGTCTCTAAATCGTCATACAGCTAGACGGCAACCATAAAGTGGTCTACTATACAAAAGAGCGCTCAAAAGAAGCTTGGCGGTGAGCAATAAAACTAAAATTTGGTTAAGTCTCTAAATCGCCCTACAGCCAAGATAATAGCCACAAAGTGGTATATTATACGAAAAGCGCCCAAAAGTAACTTGGCGGTGAGCAATAAAACCAAAATTTGGTTAAGTCTCTAAATCGCCCTACAGCCAAGATAATAGCCACAAAGTGGTATATTATACGAAAAGCGCCCAAAAGTAACTTGGCAGTGAGCAATAAAATCAAAATTTGGATAAGTCTCTAAACCGCCTTACATAATTTGGATTGCCCCAAAGTTATACGATAAACTGTTCACCATACTACTTCACACGTCGGTAGCCGATTGTGTCGCATGGTCGATTAATTGAAAAGATAAATTGTTACTAAAAAATGGTGATCTAATCGCATAAACACGATCATACAAGAACAAAATAAAGTCGTTCAAGCGCTAGGGGCTATATCATAAAGGAAAAATTTTCCAAGCATCCTATTCAATTTTGTTTGTGAACTAGAAAGACTACATGCTTTGAAAATCTCAAATGCAACTATGTTACCAGCCGAACTTCTCTCAATTTCGATATTATCACAAATATGACGGTCAGCCAAAGAGTTACCGTCGACCACCTACGAGGGAGCAGTCGACCGACTGCTCCCAGGTGGTAGTCGACTGCCTCGGTTGACTGCTTCCAAGTGAGTGGTCGGCTGACTACTTGTGATAGGGCGGCAGGCCACCCCAAATGGGCGGTCGACACTTAAGTGAGATCCACTCGATTCAGGGGAAAAAATTTGAAGAAGGTGAAGAATTTTCTTGACTATTGGACGAACTTATAACTCTAGGCATTCTTTTTAAAAAAAAAAAAAAAAATCGAGTAATCAGAATTATTCGAAGAGTGGAAGAAAATATCGCTACCTCTTAATGACAAGAATCTTTAAGAGGTAGAGGGGCTAATGATGCTATACTAGAAATAGGCTAGAGCCAAATTGTGCCAGACTTAGTAGACGTTCTATGTGAGTGGTAGTCAGTTGACTGCCACTAGGCGGCAGGCAGTCGACCAGAAATAGACTAGAGCCAAATTGTGCCAAACTTAGTAGACGTTCTATGTGAGTGGTAGTCAGTTGACTGCCACTAGGCGGCAGGCAGTCGACCAGAAATAGACTAGAGCTAAATTGTGCCAAACTTAGTAGACGTTCTATGTGAGTGGTAGTCAGTTGACTGCCACTAGGCGGCAGGGAGTCGACCAGAAATAGACTAGAGCTAAATTGTGCCAGACTTAGTAGACGTTCTATGTGAGTGGTAGTCAGTTGACTGCCACTAGGCGGCAGGCAGTCGGCCAATTATTATAACGAATGGTAGTCGACTGATCATGGCATCGGACCAGTGGACCACCAGTCACTGAGAAGGGCAGTCAGTCGACAACATCAACGGGCGACTAGCTGACGTCACATAACGGTTATATGAACGATAAAGTAACCACCCCGCATCCCGAAGCCAACTGACGTACTATTGAAACCGCTGCCACGTGATGATAACCGTCAGTACGTGGGCAACAACTGCCGAGCAGTCTGGAGAAAACCGCCTGGCGCGTAGAGGACAATCACCCACCTATAAATACCTCAGAAGGCGAGCCAGGTAAAGAGGACAACAAAAATCACACATTTTGCTATTATCGTATTCCACTCTATTCCGTCCATTCTTTTCCCTCAAAATCTAACTTTCACGCCAGAGGATAAACCGGGGGAGAGTTCCCCGCCTCCTTTTCAGGTATCGGAGCAACCAAAGAACGTGACTATCGAAACACCTCTAACCATCCTCCACCAGGTATTATTTCAGAAACAAACACTAACCTTGCTAATTTCTCATTCGATATATATAAAACTTAAAAGAAATTAGGGAGAGGGGGGATGGGGGCCGAAATAGGAATGGCGACAGAGTGAAATGAAGCAAAGCGGGACAGAGTCATAACTGTCGTCTGCGTCCCCACCAATTGGAAATTTTAAAGATAATGAAACACGACGAAAATTAAATATTGATATTTTTGATTTTGTTTAATTAATTTATTAATTTTTAAAATTCGAAGCAAATTCAAAGAATTCAGATAGAGATCACAATCTCTATCCCGATTATCTAACATGGTAGAAATCTACCTGCCACCATTCTAGGGGCATTTTGACAACTTTTCTATTTTGAAATTTTACCAATAAAAATTTATGCATCCTAAAACTTAAATATTTACTTACAATTAAGCTTAGCAAAACACACTACATGTGTGATGTGTTTAGTGAGTCAAATATTTGGTGAGTTGATACAAGATCGCTATGTATAATTTGTAACATAAGGTTATTGTGAAATCAGAGATTGCTAGTGGAAGAAAAGATTTAACGGAGTTTATTTTAAAATTGATTATATAAATTTTGGGTTAAATTACACTTATAGTCTACATTCTTTCAACTTTATTACAATATCATCTCTCTTCATATTTATTCGCATATATTGTCATCGTCTTTTCATTAATTTGCTAGGGGTGACAAAAAAAACCCGTTTGGGAATCATATGTACGAATTATAGAGATGGCAATGGAGCGGATCGGGGCGGGGGTGAGTATTTAAAAGTCTTCATTTATTGCCTTATTTAACTAATTAATTATTTTTTTGCCACCCCTAGCAAATTAATGAAAGAATGGGGATAACATCTGCGAATAAAATTGAATGTAGATGATATTGTAATAAAGATGAAAGAATGAAGACTATGAATGTAACTTACCCAAATTTTTTAAAATTTATGTAGTCTTTGAAATTTCTACTAGGAGATATAATACAATTATATTCTTAGAACTGTAATAGATTATATTAAATTTAGTTTATTTCTCAATCTTCTAATTTATTCTATTCGAATTACATCACTTTTTGTGTATGAAAATATTATGAAAGACGTGTGACGTGTCATTGTCTTTGACACTAAATTATTCTAAATTGGTATAGTCATATGTTTGACGTGTTTTCATATTTGTTTTTATTTGGAACTATATTTCTTAACGATCTTATCTAGAATTTAGTACAATAATATGGGTTATAATGTTCACATTTTCAATATATATATAATAATAATAATTAAAATTGATAATTTGGTAGATTTAGTGTCACTTAACGTTTGGCTAATAAATAAAACTATGAATATTAGATTTCTAAAGATTAACAAAAAAGACAGCCTAATAGGAAAATGCTATATGAATCAAAACTTGGACCAAAAGTTTGACAATTATGGGTAAAATATCAAAAATGTCATTTGAAAAGACACAATTCAAATTTTTAAATGTGTCTTTTCAAAAGACACTATAGATATTTTACCTATGATTGTCCAACTTTTGGTCTAAGTGTTCGTTCATGTTTATCATCAAAATTACAAAAGTCGTTCGTCAGTTGTACTTTCTACGCCAACAGTAATTTACATGAAACCCAACCCCCTCAACTATCTCTAAATTACCAAAAGGTCCTTCTTTTTTATATATTAATTCAATCCTTCCTCACTTCGAGTCAGTTGTACTTTCAACGCCTTGCGTATGCCGGTGCTCCCCCTCATACGTAACAATCAGCATCGTCGGATCATCTTCAGCTCTCTCCACGTGTTTTCTAGCTGGGCATCCTCTCAATGTACTGCATTTATAATAACCCCTGAAAATCCATAAAAGCAAAAATTACATGATTAAGTCGCTCCATAGTCTACATTTTGGAAATTCTGATCGGACTGAGTGATGGTGCAGGGTAATTACCGTGGGTAGGGAGAGCCCTTGATCGGCTTTTGACCATACTTTCGCCATGAATACTCGTCCGGTGGTATATCTGCATTTTTTGAGCTAATTGCGGGTATTCTAATTGTATTTTTCACCCGAGATTTTCTGCACAAATGAATAGGCGTTGAAATTATTTTTAAGTAATTAATTATAAGTTGTGGATTTTTACCAGTTTAACGCAAACAAGCATAATTGAACAGTATTACCAATGTAATGACCATGATTCAACACATACCTCTTTTTGCAGTGGCACCTGCAGGAACCGGAGGTATTGCCGAATGCATTGTCGGAGTGGTCATGCTCACCACATCTCTTCCCGGAGACTGGCGGTTTTCCGTCGGAAGCAGACGGTGCCGCCGGAATCAAGAACATCGATGTAAATCCACTCTTGCCGTTGGACACACTCCCCTCGCCTGTGATCGACGAAACAAACGAATTCCCAGACGTCGACAGGTCCGCCGATATGCTGAAACCGTCGTTACCAAATACCTCTCCGTAAGTCTTGGTAAAATCAAGAGTTAACGTCGCAGCTTGAGCCATCGACGCCGGCGATGGAGACCCAGAAACAAGATTCTGATACAACCCAGAAGTTGGATTTTGAGAAGTAGACGGTGGAGGGACGACGGCAGCGCGTCGGAAGCGAGCATGACCGGTCCGGTTGTGAATAGAAATGGCTTTTCTAAACTTGGAAACATTAGAATCGGAGAATTCTGTGCAGTCTAGCATCTGGATATGGCGCTGTTGTTCTTGTAAAGCTATTTGCTCGTTCATACTTGCATAACTCAGAAAATCTACAGCCATAATTCAAAGAAAGATTAATATATTTGTGATCGCAAAATCTGTGATGGTTGAGGAGGAATATATGGGCAGGGGAGAGTTAGTTGGGGGGAAAATCTCGTCCAACGTCACTCAACTTATAGGTTTGTTTCATATTAGTCGTCTAATTTTAATTTGTTTCATATTCGTTACTCAATTCATTCTGTATGTAACATTAATCAAAACTAACAATCAATTCGAAGGGGCTGATAGAGCGCACGATTTGTCACTTGATGAGTCAATTAAAAATAAAAAGTTTGCTCTTGATTTCGTTCTAGATTATTTGAAAAATTAAATGTCGCTGTAGATTTAGATCTAAACAAGCATTAGTCCCATATTTCATCAGTCACGTGAGATTGGCCATTTAGTCTTACTGCATATTTGATTAAGTTTAAATTATAATTTAAATTGACTAAATTGACTAAATATAATTTTTATTCACATAATTCATAAAATCTACAACTTATTACTATTTACTTACTAATCATACATTTTATATGACTTTCAACTTATAAACACTTAAAAATAATTTTAAAAATTTCAAACATACACTTAGTCACTGACCTCGTGGTTGCGGACGAAATGTGAAACTGCAACAAAAATATAAGTTAGGTGATCAAGTTAAGATAAATCGAAGTTGAGTGACTAACATGAAATAAACTGTCAGTTAGGTAGCTTCAGCGTAATTTTTTCATTGATCGGACGGATGATTAGGAGTCAAACGTTTGAATAAAGATCAACGGGTGAGATTGTTTTGAAACTTCAATGTTGTAAGAAATAAGAAACGACAAAACAATGGTCTTTATTTGTTTAGTTTTGGTCAGTGGTGGGACCCACTTGAGGGGAGCTTTAGAAATGATATTGCCAGTACAATTTTACGCTTCCAGAACAAAGAACAACATAGTTATGTTGCACACTGTGGTGCATGAGTTGTACTTCGTAGTTACATAGTGGGTTCTGCTCTGGTATTGCAAATTATTTAGGGCAAATTTGTCCAATTAAGAGTAAGATAAAATTGTTGAACTCATGATGAAGTTTGACTAGATCATAAGTTGGTAAGAAAGAGACAAACAATTGATTGGGATTAATATAGTAAATCTTAATCAAGATTTTGTTTCCAAATTTCCTGTGGTAGTGTCATTTGGAGAGTTACAAGTATAATTGAGTTTGAAATATGTGTACAATATTTTAGGTTTAATGTGTGGTTCAAATCCTAGTACCATTCGTCACAAGATGACTTTCATCTTATATAAATCATAGTCTTTAGTCGGACTGCAACCTGAAAATTTCGCACGAATAGTTAGACTGGTTTGGTTTTAAGTTTTGATTTCTGTTTCATATAATTTTTTTGTTCGATTTAATGATACTAGTTAATTAATTATTAAAGATATCTTTATTTTATTGACAATAAAAAAAGAGTAATTAGCACAAAACGTCCATACTTTTTAAAGTAATTGTGTAAATCGTCTATACCTTTGAAAATTTCACCCTTACCTACACCATTTCTTGTGCAAAACATCATTTTTATCTATTGTCTCCAAAATATAATGTTAACTCACTTCCATAACATGTGTTGCATCAATTTGGAAGTGTAATTTCGCCCATTTTGTCACTTTCTTCTCTAGCAACAACAATAGCGGTGAAAATAACAGTGAGCTGGAGAGAATCAATGGTGATCTGAGGACAAAAAATGAAGATGATTATCGATTTTCAACGTGGACGGAATGTATTCATTTAGAAAGCATGAATGAAAAAGAAAAAAAAATAGAGAATATAGAATCTCTGGCAACCGCACATGGCCGTACAGTAAAATCAAGATCAAGAAACACAGATAAAAGGACACCTAGGAAGAAATTTTCAATAGCATTGCCAAGTCTAAACAAGCTACGGTCTGCCAAGGTTTAATCTGGTGAAAATGCGAGAGAACAAGACAGCTACAAATAGTGATGGTTCCAAATGATCATCCAGGGATCCTAGTTGAACGGACCCCTGTAGAAGGCGACGAAGTGAGAATCCGATTCACTAATGATGACGATTTTGATCGTTAAACTTAAACCAGTGTTTAATCAAGAATGTTCTTGAAGTAAAGAATGTTTCAGATGGTGCTAGAGAAGAAATTGACGAAATTACCCTTCCAAATTGATGCGACATGTGTTGTGAAAGTGAATTAACAACATATTTTGGATGACAATATAACGGATGGAAATGACATTTTGTACAAGAAATGACGTAGGTAAGAGTGAAAATGTCAAAATTTCAAAAATAGGAACGATTTGCACAACGACTTCAAAAGGTAGAGATGTTTTGTGCTAATTATCCTAAAAAAACAAACTATATATTTCAAATTATAAATTTAAATACTAAAGTCAAAATAAAAATTAGGACAAAGTGTTATGTTATTTTTATAGGATAAGTCCGTACAAAATAATAAATTATATAAAACCATAATACAACTCTATTAAAGAAAATATAAAGTCATAATACAACTTATTCTCCTGCAACGGTGGGCATGATATTGTTTGCCCATTGTTGGTGTGGCGTGTCCACCTCAGTAATTTATGCCACGTCATTGGACTGCCACCTCATAAAAAATTGAGCACCCCACCCCACCCCACCCCACCCCACCCCACCCCACCCCGACAAACCCCATTTTCCTTTATTCATTCCTTTTCGTTCACCTTCTTTCCCATTCTGTTTCCACCTTAATTTATTTCTCAAAATTCTGCCTGAAAATACAGTCCGGCAGAAATTTCAATCGCCATTATTGCCTCCCCACTAGAAAGAAATCATTCAATTCATATATCTCTGCCGACTTTCATATATCTCCGCCGACTGCGACTTTAAATATTACTTCGGCGCCACCCCCTCAAGATTACCTTATTCAACTCCTTTAATTCTTTAAGCTAATTCAAGATTTACTAATTCCAAAATAAGAAAATATATTTTTCAAAAAGGTTGACCGAGGTTAGATTTGGGTTTTTTCACTGTTGGTGCTCTGTGTCGAGAACCACCATTTATGTGAAAATCACCGCCTCCTGCTACTGACCCACCACCACCACCTCCACGTCCCTACCCTACCCTTCTCTCTTTTCTCCCAAATCTGCCGAACAACCACCGCGACGACAACGCCGGACAACCACCATCGCATCCAACATCAGACAAGAAAATTTAAAAAAAAAACAAACAAACTTGAAATGACTCAGATCTGGCGGCTAGCAGCCAACTCCTCCGTTCCTCTGTCTATTTGAGGGGGAGTTTTAAGGTAGATGTGGGAGAGGAAAGATAGAAGGTTGGTTTTACCGTATTTCTTATTTTTCTCGATCCGAGTTATTGTCTTTGTGAAGAGGAAAAAATGGTTGCCGGCGTTGGTGGAGAGAGAGAGAGAGAGAGAGAGAGAGAGAGTCGCCGGTATAGTGTGGTGGTGGTGCACTCGCTGACATCCAGCAAGGTGGTGATCGGCGTTGGTTATTTGGATTTTGGGTTCGTGGGGTAGAAATTTAAAAAATAAATTAGGGTGGAAACTTGAAAAAGAATGAAGGAAAATGGGGTTGTCGGGGTGGGGTGGGGTGGGGTGGGGTGGGGTGGGGTGGGGTGGGGTACTCTATTTTTTTATGAGGTGGCAGTCCAATGACGTGGCATAAGTTGGTGAGCTGGACATGTCACATCAGCGGTGGACAAACAATATCATGCCCACCGTGAGCAGGAGAACGGGGCTGATACAATTCAATACTTCCCAACAAGATCTTCATGCTCCTCATCGTGAGAGAGTGAAAATTGAAGAGGTTTGAGGTGGTTGCTAGACTTCAATTTTTGCTGCTTGAAGATGGCTAGGGTTTGATGTATATTGAAAGTACAATATGATATATTTATTAGTTTAATCAAATTAGGCTATTGTTGGTAAGTGACCAATGACCAAAATACTTATATTTAATTTAAAACCTTAATAGTTATAACATTATTGAAAGTTAAGATTTTAATTTAAGAGTCTGACCATTGTCCAGTTTGTACCAACTTTTGTTCGAAATTTGATATATTAATCATGATCATTATTATTTTTGTAATTTTTAAAATTTTAAACGGTTCAATTTGGTTTGAAACGAAAAATAAAAAATTGAAATTTAAACCAAATCAAACTGTTGTTCGGTTCAAAATCGTTTTGTTGATGGGTTCATGTGGCACCAAACTCTCAGTACATACTTAAAGTAATAAAAATAATATAAAGTTTAACTAAGAAAGATAGCAGCAACAGTTCCACTGTAGCTCGTTACACTTAACAATTTAATTAGCATACTTAACTATGCTACTTTCTTAATTGGGTAGGATTTGGTTCGACTTTAATTTAAACATTTTTTTAACTATTAAAATTTAAATGAATTTTTCTGAAATAATTTGGTTCGGTTCAAAATCAAAATGTTGGTAAGTCCATGCAGATTCAAACTAACAGTTTCGATTTGATTTTGCAGTTTGACGATTTCTTTCTTTTTTGGTTCAACCGTATTAATAAAAAAATGTTGTACATGTTGATGCACGACCTCGACTGAGAGATGAGGGAGGAATCAATGGAAGTAAATAAAATTATGTCAAAGTAACTTAATTACCATACTTTATGATCCATATATTTTGATAATTAGTTTACAACCATTGTATAAATTTATTACAATAAACTGTTGGAAATTAGTTTAAATATGTCGAGAAATTAACTAAGTGTTAAAAACAACTTAACTGACTTCGTGTCAACTTGACCAAAATATACAAGATCCGACCCAATTCGTTTAGAAAAATTAGTTTGCCACTTCGCCGCTTTAGGGCGTCGAAACGAAGATCGACCTGCCCAGTCAGGTCGCGGAGTTCGAGGGGGTAGCGCCCCTAGTGGGGGCTCGGGGGCAACCCCCCGAAAGAGAATTCAAATTCTCTACATGTATTGAAGGGTATTTTTGGCATCTCGAAACCAATATCGAATGAATGAGAAATTACAGAAAAGGACAATTTTTGGGTCAAGTTTTGATCATGTGATCTCATAGGTATAATACATTGCGATCGCAACCTGCCTAAATTTTAAGCAGAACGTTTTTGGGTCCTTCCATGCGATCGCAAGAGGAAAAGCCTTACGATCGCATGGTTAAACTGAATCAAATCTGTTCTCAAATTTGTACCTTGCGATTGCAGCATGGTAAAATCATGCGATCGCATAGGTTTACGCTAACAGACATGTCATTTTGAAGAGTTGCACGATTTGGTTTCATTCCTTTTCGTTTTCAATCGATCTTCAACGTTAAAAAGGGCTTCTGGACGTCCATTTTGACATATAATTGATACAGAAACCATATGCAATTTAAGAGGCATCATATTTAATCATTCTTCAACCAAAAATTCTTGCATTTGTTGCTTGAAATTCTAGTTTTCTTTCATTTTCATCTTTGGAGAACAACAACCAATTTTGGTTCGCTGTGCTTGAGTTTTGAAGTGCTACAAACTCAAGCAGAAGTCGTTGTATCTTGGGAGTCGATTACCATAAACTGTAAGCACCGTTGCGGGGCAAATTTGACTTAAGGATAAAGTGTTCAACACTTGCCTCGGCTTGCTTTTCATTCGGTTCTTGTTTCTGCAATTTTGGAGTCATTTACACAGAAATCCGCCAACATAAACTTGAAATACCAAGTCAATCAATAATTTCATGAATTTTCCGTATCAAGTTTTAAAGTTTATAGTTTTGTTGACAACCATACAAGTCCCTTATTAGTAAATTAGTTAACTTTGGGTTTGAGACCTTGATGCCATACAAAAAGTATTCGTACTCTTATTGTTCAAATCATTTGTTATTAGTTGTTGGGCCCTATTTTTGGTCATTCTCTCTCTAAGACCAAGTTTACCATCAACATGCTCCATTAATGTCATAACGCGACCTTCTATATACCGCTCATGCGTATCTGGGAGATTTTACCCTCACTCTCACCAACTTGTTGATTAAGTTGACTGACATGATTAGGGCTTCTAAAAATCATAGCGGAAACAACCAAGAAATATAAATACAAATTCTAAATACAACACACCGAAATAAAATACTATTATAATTTGTTTCACTGAGATTTGACCGAATTAAAAATTAACCTACATCCATTGAGCTCCACACTTTGGACGCTGACATACACTAAACCTTTCTATAGATTGGATAGAATAATGAAGAGAACTTAATGATTTTTCAAATAATGGCCAGATACATGGCTTTTATAGCCTTTCTTCCAGCCATTGATGTAATGAAAGCATCCAATGGACAAGAAATGACCATGTGGATAACATGCTACTTAACTCCACCCTAGAAGAAAAAAGTGTAAGTCGCACTTAAAAATACAACTACAAGAACAAACCAGTAAATAGCACTTCGATTTCACATTCCCAATAGCTTCCACCATAAAGAGAAAAGAAAGACACACCCAAATATTCAATGAGAACACCCAAATATTTAAAGTCGATAATCCGTTCATTCATAAAAACAAACACCGAACAATTAAAACATAATCGAGGAAGCTAAGCCACATCAAGTTTAGTGGCCAAACTTGCTAATGTAGAAACGAATTCTTCAATGTTTTTATCCGAACTCCCTCCCTCATCAATTGCCTCTCTAGCAAATTCTCTCCATTTGGTTCCATTCTTCCGAATTTCTTTCCCTTTATCTCCATCCATAACAAGATTTATGCACTTATTAATCTCTTCTCGACTAACTATTTCTTTTGCGTCCGGCCTAGCCTTAATTCCCATTTGCCAAACATCCGAGATAAATTTAGCGTTCGTGGTTTGATCTGTCCAGTGCGGCATAGCCACCATTGGGACACCCAAACACAATGCTTCCAGTGTAGAATTCCACCCACAATGAGTGATAAAACAACCTACGGCCTCATGTGCCAATATTTCCAACTGAGAGGACCAAGATACAATTAGTCCATTCTTAGATGTCTCCTTGGCAAAATTCCTGGGAAGTTTTTCTTCTTCTGATTTTCTCACCACAAACAAGAAATTCTTGTTGCTCATTTTTAAACTCATTGCCAATTCTTCCATTTGCTCAAACACTACTTGTGCTATACTTCCAAATGACACATAAATAACTGAGTGAGTTGGTTTTTCATCGAGCCATTTCATGCAGGAATCAGTCATTGGTTTGAACACACTAAGACCATATTCTTTGTCATCATGTAGCCTTTTATCCAAGTACATGGATGGTATGGTGGGTCCAATGGTATTCACTGGCCAAAGCTTAGTCATGTAGTCAACTACCTGAAATATAAATGTCACACTAGTAAGTTTTGCGAAATTACACATTTAATTCGTCAACCAGGGCGGGCCCTGGCCCTAGGCGGCCAGGCAACCACCTAGGGCCCTCAGCCATGCAGGGCCCAATTTTGGCCCCCCCCCCTCCCCCTCCCCCTCCCCCTCCCCCCCTCCCCCCCGGCCTTTTTTTTTTTTTTTAAAGTAAATATCAACCTATTTAAATATGAAATAAGTCTAAATAGAAAATAAACTCAAATCTAACATACATTATCCATCTTAATCTAGTTATTAAATTGTAGACCGTGTAATTTTCTCTTTAAACCTCATTTTAGACATTTTTATCTTGAATAAAAACGATTTTCCAAATTGTTAGGATTTGAAAAATAAATAAAAGGGTAAAGAATAAAGAACACAAGGATTTATATAGTCCTATAAAAAATGATGATTTTTGTTTACAATAGATTAGTCCTATATGTAATAATACAATAAAAGTTTTTTAGTTATAATGAAACTCTAATACAAAATTTCGAAAAACATCTTTACTTAAGAAAATACAAATACCGTATACCTTTCGGGGGCGCTGCCCCCGAGAGGGGGGCCACCCGCCCCCCCTTCCAACCTCCACAGCGACCTTACCAAGAAGGTCGATCCGCGTTCAGCTCTGCGTAGCACAACATATTAGGCTCTATATCTTAACACAAATTCCAATCATTTTTTAATTGTCTCTCAAAAATTTATAATTTAAAAACTTCTTAATACATTAAGGGCCCCATTTTAATTTTTGCCTAAGGCCTCCCAAATCTCAGGACCAACCTTGACGTCAACCTTTCACTTTAGTTGCAGGTCTCGTCTTAAATAGATCTAAAATGACAACATTTTTACCCCGAGAGTCATCCTGCTATTTTCGACCAAGGAAATAGAGGAAAAGTTACCTTAACTCCGTACAATATAGCTGAAGAAACTGAAAAAGGGATTTTAGAAGCTTACCTTTTCTTCTAACTTGTAGAAAGAGTTGACAAAAATCCAATCTGCTTCCCCAACGTTCTTAAACTGGTCCAAGAACAATTCCATCCTCTTGTATCCATGGTACTGGTAATCAGAAATAAAAGAAGGCATGTCTGAGGGTTCCATTGTTGGTAATCCAGGAACAACAATTTCACTGTCTGAAAGAGGAAGTTTCAGAACCCCTTTGAAAGCATGGTAGTAAATGTTGTTCACTGCACAAGATTGAGTGAAAAACACACCACCCTTTAACCCATATCTCTTGGCTACATCAAGACCCCAAGGAAGAAATGGATCATAAATAATACAATCCACTGGACAACCTGAAGCCTTAAGCTTTTCGATCAGGTTTGACAATGTCTGAGAGCCAACATGTCGAAACATCGTGAAGTATGCTCCTATGTTTTCATCAGACGGGGTGTTCCCTTGATCGTAACCATCCGAGATTGTCTCCACGGATATAGAACTGGGAAAAGAGAAATCTTGCATGGTCTTGAAAATGAATTTTGTTGGGGATAATGTGATTTTAATTCCTTTGTGAGCTAAATGTTTGGAGAATTGGAGAAAAGGGTTTATGTGACCTTGGACTGGAAATGGCAACATTAAACAATGAGCTTTGTATTCTCCTTTTCCTTTCTCCATCCCTGCAAATATCACTAGATTAAATCTATATTCGATCTCAATAAAGATAATTAAACAAAACCGATGATTAAGAATCAAAGACTCACTAGATTAAATCTAAATTATTTGATCTCAATCAAGATAATTAAACAAAACAGACGATCTGGATTGGAAGACATACGCTTCGAGTTATGGTCACATGTGTGACTTCATATTTTAATAAGACAAGTGTGTATAAATGTTAATAACTTGTAAATAAGTTTCTCAACATTCCATTTTCATATATTTCAATATGGGAAACCATAAAAGCATTTATTTTGGAAAATTTTCATCAATTTTTGCCATTTAAAGAACCAACTAAACTTTTTACAACCACTGAAATACTTTCCAAAAATAGATACTGACTATTTATGGCCCTAATATATGAGTAAGTGTGGTTATGATAATTATAACGAATGGTACTCTATCGTTAACTCAAATGAGGAAAAATTCATCTGAATAGTCAATTGAATTGCATTTTCTTTTCGGATATTAAATGACGATTCCAAAATAGATAGATTCAATTTGCGTGATAGAAAGGAAATTATAATCAAAATTCACGAGTCCTAGAAAATTCTTGAAAACAGGAAGCAATGGAGAAAGAGAGGTGATCATCTTCAATGTGTGTGCCTATGACCCTCTTTAGATCGTTGTGTAATATTTCAGTGGTTGCCGCAAGGAACGACGTTTTTTGTAATAAAGTAAGAAGATTGTTTCTTTTGGAATTCAAAATTTAGAAACTTGATTTGTTCAAATAAAAAACAAATTGACAAGATAGAAGTTTTATGTGAAATGTTGTTTTTAAATTTCAAATAGTGAGAAATGTTAAAGGTTTTCAAGTGCTAATAATTTGAATTTCAAATTTCAAATATGAAAACCAAAGATGCCTTAGTTCGACTCAGGTCTTGCTAGAGCTGGCAAATAAGTTGGGTTAGACCAGCCCAACCCACCAGAACAGGGCCACACATGAAACTGGACTGGGCTAGCCCATCCCAATTTTGTATGGGCCAGAAATATGCTAGCCCAATCCAGCCCATTGGCCCAACTTATCTTAATTTTTTTTCCTTTTTTTTAAATAAATTTTTTTATACTCTAATACATTACATCAAATACAATCTTAGATAAATTTAGACTATATAGATATTTTTAAAAAGATTAATTTATAAAATTGGGACTCTCATGTATTAGTTAATAGATAAACATCAATTTTCTTTCAAAATAATAATTTTTTTTGTTAATTGTAAACTATTTGTAGACACTTTTTAAAAAAAAAAAATACAAATATTAAAAGCATGCTAGTCTTATTGTTTTAAGATATAAGCATGCTTTGCTTAAATTAAAAAGTTTACTTATAAGTAAATTTAAAATAAATAATTTACTTGTCACACCAAATATGTTTTGGATTGAAACTTAAATTAAACTAAATTTTAATTAAATCTAAACAATTTTATGTTGGATCCTAATATTTTTGGACTAATGTTTATTAGTGACTTTGGCTTAGATCATTTTAGATTGATATTATTTGAATTATGTATTGGGGCTATTCACAAAATGAGTTAATTAATATTAAAGAGCAAAAAAAAAAAAAAAATCAAAAAAATTAAAAAAAAAATTAAAAAAAATCAAAATCAAAATCAGGCCGACCCAACTAGCCCGCGGGCTAGATGTGCCAGGCCATCTTGGCCCGGTTTTATTTGGGCTAGGGCCAACCCAACCCAAGAAGGCGGGCTACATGGGCCGGCCCGCGGGCTGGGCCAATTTTGCTACCTCTAAGTCTTGCTATCGCTTTATGGTGGTACCATGCAAATGTTAGAATGAGAGTGCCCCTTGTTCTTTAACCCTTTACTCGACTCCCATACGTACCAGCAGATTGAAGTTATTCAGGTGGGCCTTCTTCGCCCCCTCATCGAAGTCATTGACATTTTTTTGGTCAATGACCCTATTTTTCGAAACTGGTGAAGAATGGGTGCCACTATCTGTGCTCTTCTAATTACTTATAAGGGTTTAAGAATCCTGCATCTCCACCTCACAGTTCTCATTTTGTCTCAATGGTACACTGCGAGAAAGAGTCCTGCCGTCTAGAGGGCTACCCAATGTCCCCTTTTACCCAATTTATTTCTCATCTGTGTCAAGCTTCTTCAGGCCTTATTAATGTAGTCGAGGATAATGGTTGGTTGTTAGAGTGCAAGGGCTAGACCCCGAGTTAACCATCTCTTCTTTGCCGACGACTATTATATCACCAACGCCAAGGCTTTATATTGTGCAACAATAGTTAGAATTTAAGTGGAATATGAAAGGACCTTGTGACATAAAATAAACCTTAAATATTCAGCAATAACGTTTTCCCCTAATGTAACGGTGATGATAGGTAAAATATTTTGAGGTTGTTGGGGCTTCGGAATGTTAGACCCCTTAGAGCATCTTCAATGCAATAATGTGGAATGTTGTACATGTAACAAGTAAAATGGAAACGAAGAGAAGACCATCTCCAATATGGTTGTGGATTGAAAAAACTGTGGTCTACATGTAAAGAGAAAGTGGTAGATAAACTATAAAAAAATTAAATATATGATGATTAACATACATTCTAATAGACATAAATTATAAAAAAATAAATAAAAGAGGCTTATTACATATTTTGATGGACATAAATTATATATAAAAAAATAGAAAATGTTTAGCATACCTTTCAAATGTGGACGATGTGCTAGACATCCTCCACTTTTTTTTTTTTTCTTTTTTTTTTTTGCCATGTAAGCAATTTAGGACGGTGTAGCACACTTTTTAGTACAATCTATGGTTGCATTTGAGATGCTCTTAATATGTATTTGGGACTTCTAGTTGTAATTGATAGGACCAAGAGGATGACTTTCGCCACAATTAAAGATAAGATATGAAAACGGATCCAAGGTTGGCATCGGGGTTGTTTTTGGCAAGTGGATACAAGGTGCTATTAAAAGCTGTCTTGCAAGCCATCCCCATGTATATTATGAGTATCTTTAAAGTTCCAAAATTTTTGTGCAGCGATACATGTCTATCGTATCACGTCTTTTGTTAGGGGCGCGTGACGAGAAGGGACATATGGCATGGATTAACCGGGGGCATGGTGTGTCAACTGAAGTGTTTTGGAGGTTTGGGATTTTGTGATTTGAGGTTGTTCAACAAGTCTTTTCTTACAAAATAGGCTTGACGGCTGGTAACTGATAGTTCTTCTCTGGCAGTGCAAATTTTTAAAGGCAAACACCATAGAGATTGCGACTTTCTCTCACCGGGAGATTCTAACGCTTCAAAAATGTATAGCTTTTATAATTTATTTAAAGCCTAAAAATAGAATGAAATAAGGATTCTTAAAGTGAGTTTGTAAATGACTCGAAAGTCGTGACAAATGCAATTTATTTTAAACTAAAAATAAAAGGAAAATTGGACTATAATAAATTATTTAGGGATTAAAATGAAATCAATTAAGAATTTATAATCTATATTAGGACCTAGTTGAAGATAAGTAAAAAGTTGGGTTAAGTACTCAAAAGTTGAAAATCTAAACATAGAAGCACATTTCAATCCGAACTAGCATTCTATTTTAAGGGAGTTGCACGATCTCTATGATCGTTGATATTTTATTGCATTGTGAATTATGCGATGCGATCTTCGAAATATGAATGTAATCAATCGATAAACGAGTTTCAAAACCGAGTGCCAAATTTGAGTCTCAAAATTGAAAATTTGAGAACTTTAAAGTTTCCCAACTTTTGTAAGTTGTAGAGGTCATTTTTGGAGCGGTCACACAAGTCGTGTAATAGACCATTTTCCGCGACTAGAGAGGAGTTGTGAAGATCTTCGAAACTATATATAAAAGAGAATTTTGATCTCCTGTCCTAGTGGGCAGGAAACCCTTGCCCACATTGTCAGCATGTGGGCAAGAAATTGCTACACACTAGGGACAGTAGATCAGGACTCATATTTGCTTTTTACATTAACAGTCCACAAGTATGTGGACAAGAAATTACTGTTCACTAGGGATAGTAGACCAGGACTCATATAAAAGATGTCAAAATGATCAAGTTTCAACCTTTGAAAATTGGGACAAAGATGGGACCCTGACACTGGAAATCTGCAATTTTATAATACAAATCAGATTTGAATGGGACCGGAGGCATCTATGTAGTCCGTGCCTCCGTGGCTTCATTCTTTGGCACTATTAGAGCATCTCCAATGCTAGACATCTTCTAAAAAGTCTATGTGGCAAGAGAGAGAAAAAAAATGAGGAGAGATATTGTAGAATGAAGAAAGAGAGAAAAAAAAGAAGAGAGAGATAGACACAATGTAGCAACATTTATTGTAGAAGGTGTCTAGCAAGCCTTCTAGAAATGGACATCCTTTTGAACAACCTTCTACAATAAATGATGCCACATTGGTTTTGTCCCCTCCACCTCATCGCCACATCATCTAGACATTCAAATAGAAGCTAGCATTGGAGATGCTCTTAGGGGTAGGGTACTGTGCAAAAACCATGGGAAACTGTAGAGTTTCTGAAAAGGCTTGATAAAACCAATTCTTGCACGAAAAATGAAGAGTGCCTGGTGGTATATGCAGGGGCGGATCTATGGGTACTCCTTTTTCTTGGAGTCCCTGGCCCAAATTGTTTTTAGGTATAAGATTTTATTTTTATACATAATTTTTTTTTTTCATCTCATGTATTAGTTGGTTCTAAATTTTTTTAATCTTCCGTTTGGATATGCCCTGGGTATATGTGTAATTTCACAAACTTCAAAATGAACTTAAATGTGATTGAACAATTACTTGATGACAACTCAATTAAGATTAGATACTGCATAATTAATATTAGCTACTGTTCTAAAAAGTTTGCATAAGTCTCGTCTAGGCTTCGCCCATGCTTAAAGTTTGGCCTCCACCCTTAGCCATGCATCACGCATCGCTCTCGCCTTGCTCTTATCTCGCTTTTGCCTAGGACTCGCTTAGGCCCGAAAAGCTTGAAGCTCGACCTCCACGCCTAGCTATGCTTTACGCTTTTTAGAACATTGATATTAACTATACACAACAAGTACGTCTCAATATTGCTAAAAAACAGTACCGCGCAAGTGCACAAGACTTGAAATTATAAATGCAAAATTCTGAAGAAGATGAAAAGTCGAAAATGAAAATAGACAAATCGAGGCAAAAGTTCCAACTCTCTTTTCTTAAGACGTATTTGTCCCATGTGCTTACGGTTTTATGACAAACGTCCTCCAAGATACAACAATATAATCCTTTCGGTAGTAGCACTAGAAACCTAAAAGATGGTGAACCAGAAATGTTTTGTACTCTATGAAAATAGGACTCGAACAATATTGTTTTGAGAATGCAAATTTTGACAGAATGATAGAAGCCATGAGAAGAATAATTCGCAAGACTCTGGGGGTCAATTTACAACTTGCCAAAAGTTGTGTTTGAACAGACACAATACTTGAAAGGACTTGTTTGAATAGATACAAGACCTGAAAGGATTTGTTTGAATAATTGTGTTTGTACTAATTCAACAGACATCTTCTAGACACATGATAGTATGACACGTGTAAAAAAAGGGTCATTTTAATATTTGGAAGATAAAAATATAATAAAAATAAAATAAACTAATTATTTTATATTTATTTTGTCCAAAAAATATATATTGGGCCAAGTACGACCCACTGCCCCGAAACAGATAGCATCTATGTCTCATCCCCTCCAAACACTTGTAGTGCCCTTGGGGCCCAAACCCAAATCCAAACTAGAAGTATATTAATTGGTCAAAAATTATGTCATATTCCTATATGTTGGATAAAGTTCCTCACTTGCACCCAATATCCAATTTTCACTTTCAATGTGTCAACTTTTGCCACTAATTTCTCATTCATTTGAATAGTTTTGCAAAACCAAATGTACTACAAACATCTACTCCCGGAGTAGAATGTAGTTGACTACAAATTTAAAACAATCGGTTATCGAGACCCACTCGAATATTTGATGAAAAATTGGGCAAACCAATTTACAAACAACCAATTTCCAACATGTTCTATTTCATGTTGCAACTTTTTGTTACAACAAAATGCATAGATTTCATAATATATTTATGATGCAACTTTTATTTTAGATTAGAGATCCTGTTACAACATTAAATGAGGAAAAATTCATCTGAGTAGCCAATTGAATTGCATTTTCTTTTCGAATATTAAATGACGATTTCGAAATAGATAGATTCAATTTACGTGATAGAAAGGAAATTATAATCAAAATTCACGAGGCCTAGAAAATTCTTGAAAACAAGAAGCAATGGAGAAAGAGAGGTGATCATCTTCAATGAGTGTTCATGACCCTCTTTAGATTGTTGTGTAAAATTTCAGAAGTTGCCACATTGAACGACGTTTTTTGTAATAAAGTAAGAAGATTGTTTTCTTTTCGAATTCAAAATTTAGAAACGTGATTTATTCAAACCAAAAATCAAAAATTTTGTATCAACCAAACCAAATGCAAAAAAAGCATATATGGAGAATAAGAGCTTATCTTGAGTTAAAGTTGTATGTTGTTGAGGATAGGGGCGGATCTACAACATGGCGAGATCCCGCGTCATCCTGGAATTTCGTGAAAAAATGGTGCTGATACTGTAAGGAATTGAGGTATACATGCACAGTGGAAATTAAATGTTCAATTCCTATAAGCTCGGATCAACCTTGTACTTAGATAGAATTCGTAATAGAAGTTTACCTTGATGAACATCGTGAAATCTGATTGGCTGGAGGTGAGATCTTCAATACCACATCTGTCCAATTGTCCAGCCTCCAATAGTAATCTACACAGCAAGAACAGATCTGGACTTCCACGATCAAAAACAGATGTAAGCGGAACTTTTGGGAGAAGTTGATTGGGTTGTCTTTTGCTTGTGCTAGCAAGTAATTAAAGATCAAATCTTGTGTTTAATCTGCTGTGGCCTTGTATATATAGGTAGGGCTAGCTCTAGCCCTAGTTCTAGTCCAACTAGAACCCATCAACAATTGGGCCCAATTAATTAATCTAATTAATTATTTTGGTCCAATAAATAATTAAGTCCGACCCAACTATTTGGACCTTGGACATTAGTTCTTACAATCTCTCACTTGGACAAGGTTCAACTCCATATGCTCAATTCTTGCTTTATGTGTGTGACCCATTAGGTTCCCATTCACGATGGCAAATGCAATGATATTCTCATCGATTCACCGAGATCGATCAATTCACGTCCTCGTCCAAGATTGACATCTAACAATGTGTCAAGGCAATCCATGTGAAGGAAAATGTCATATGGTATGACAGAACCAATATATGTGCGGTTACCGTATAAATATAATCCCTTAATCAATATAACCCAATTGGTTAAGAGATATGGATCATCGTCAATCTCATTTCAACCAATTATATTATTCACCTCAAATCTTTGTTGATCTAATCTAGTTATGATTGAAATATTTTCAACTCATAACTCCACCCCGACCGAGGAAATTTATATCAACTTAAGTAGGCAAAATGCAAGTTATAATCTCCTACTTTCCAGGAGTGACGAATCATCATATTGGACATTCACAACCTTCATATGATTTTTACTATACCCGTACGACGTCTTCCTGGTGACTCAAATCTTCGAGCCCCATCAAACGCTCGCCAAAGTATAATGGTCTTCACATAAGCTTATATGATGTCCTCAAGTCAAAGGACCAAATCCACAACCGCGCATTAGAGATTTACCACTGACGTTTGGATAGTTATCCATGTAGAATCTTTAGGCGGATTATCCAATGTCATGTTCTCATATACGACGTCTTCCTGGTGACTCAAATCTTCGAGCCCCATCAAACACTCGCCAAAGTATAGTGGTCCTCACATAAGCTTATATGATGTCCTCAAGTCAAAGGACCAAATCCACAACCGCGCATTAGAGATTTACCACTGACGTTTGGATAGTTATCCATGTAGAATCTTTAGGCGGATTATCCAATGTCTTGTTCTCATAACAATGCATTCACGTGTTCATTCAGATGTCCCTCTATATCTTAGCTCGTGGGATCAGCTACTTTCTTTCAAAAAAATGCAACACATACTAGTTTATCCGCAATAATGATATCCGTATCTCATTATTACTATAACTATGGATATTTTAAGAATAAGTTATTTATAACTTGTATCTCACAATCACAACACCTTGTGATTAACAAGTTACTATGAACTTTTCTTCGGACTCTATTATTTTAAATAATAAAATTTAAAAAATAACAGATGTACCATTAAAATGTAGACAAGCATTTAATTAATCAATTTGTTCATATACTTCAATGTCTAACAAAAAGTATATCACAAAATGTCCCATACAAACTAGATCCAATCCCTCAAGTATCTTAATACTATCAAATTTAACATGACCATCATGCTTGTGCTGGGACAACAACTTTGTCAAAGGATCTGCTACATTATCGTATGTTAGGACCCGTTCTATCTTTATATAATTTCTTAAGATTATCTCCCTGATGAGATGATACTGCCTCAATATATATCAGGATCAGTGATGAGACATGTTTTCCTTCGTTTGTGCGATGGCTCCATTGTTATCACAATACAAGTTATTGGATCAACAATGCCAAGAACTATTCCAAGTTTAGTAATGAACTTCTTGATCCAAACCATTTTCTTTGCTACTTCTGAAGCAGCTATATATTCGGCTTCTGTAATTGAATCAGCAGTCGTTTCTTGTTTGGAATTTTTCCATCTGACTGCACCACCATTTTGAGTAAATACATATCCAGATTGAGATTTGTTATCGTCTTTATCAAACTGAAAGCTGCATCGGCATAACCTTGAACTCTAAGTTCATTTCCTCCATATACCAAGAACATGTTTTTAGTCTTTCCTAAGAACTTAAGGATGTTCTTGACTGCGATCCAATGTTTCTCGCCAGTGTTTATTTGGAACCTGCTTGTGACACTCAAAGCATATGAAACATCCGATCGAGTACATAGTATTACATGCATGATAGATCATATTGCTAATGCATAAGGAATTCTATCCATGCGATCTCTTTCAATTTGTGTCTTTGAACACATCTCTTTTGAGAGATAGATCCCATGTCCGATGGGACAGAGTCATCTCTTAGACTCTTCTATGCTAAATCTTCTTAAGATTTTATCTATGTACATATCTTGAGATAGGCCAAACATTCTCTTATATCTATCTCTATAGATCTTTATACTGAGAATGTACGTTGCCTCTCCCATATACTTCATGGAGAAATTTTGGAAAACCACAATTTTACTGATTTTTGGCATCAGAGACATCGTTTCCTAAAGTATGTCATCCACATACAAAATTAGAAACACGACTTTGCTCCCACTAACTTTTTATACACATAGTTCATCTTCATTCTTGATAAAATCAAACATTTTGATTGTCTTATCAAAATGAAGATTCCATCTTCGAAAGGCTTGCGTTAATCCATATATGGATTTCTGTAGTTTGCATACCTTGTTTGGCTATGTGGATTCAAAACCTTCAGGTTGTGTCACCTACACATCCTTGCTAAGATTCCTGTTAAGGAATGCGATCTTGACATCCATTTGACAGATATCATAGTTATGGTATGCTATTATCGTAAGCAGAATCCGAATTAACATAAATAGGGCTACTAATGAGAAGGTTTCGTCAAAGTCAATCTTTTGTCTTTACTTGTAACCCTTCGCAACCAATCTTGCCTTGTAAGTATGAACATTACCATCCATGTCGACCTTTTTTTAACGAAAACCAATTTACAGCCTATAGGTTTTACCCCTTAAGGTGGGTCAAGCTAGGTCCAAACCTTGTTTTCGTACATGGAGTTCATTTCATATTCAATGGCTTCCTGCCATCTCTGTTAGTCAACATTTGACTTTGATTCTGCGTAAGTAGTTGGTTCATCTTCCTTGATTAGTAATACATTACTAGTAACTAGGAGATCGTATCTTAGAGGAAAATGAATGACTCTGCTCGACTTACGCAGAGCTGGTGTGTCATTGGGAACTGGTGGTTCCCACTTTCTCAATCTGTGCTACATCAGATGCAAGCTCAGTCAAGATCTACATTGGTCAATTTTATTTGTGGTTTCTTGAACCTCTTCAAGATCTACATTGCTCCCACTGTCTTCTCTAAGAAAACAACAAGTCTCGATATGATGACCTTCATCTCGATGGAATTGTAGAAATAGTATCCAACATTTTCTTTTGGATACCCCACAAATAAATATTTATCAGATTTAGCTCCTAGCTTATTTGATTCAACGCGCTTTACATAAGCGTCGCATCCCTGAACCTTCATGTATGAAAGATTATGTATTTTTCCCTTTCCATAACTAGTATGGAGTTTTATTGACCGATTTAGATATGATACGGTTTAGTGTATAACATGCAATGTTAAACGCATATCTCCAAAACGATTTTGGAATAACTGCGCGACTCACCATTGATCGCACCATATCAAATAAGGTGCGGTTTCGTCTTTCAGATACACCATTTTGTAATGATGTATAAGGTAGAGTCCACTGCGAGAGAATTCCATTCTCTTTTAGATAGTCTAAAAACTCACCTTTCAAATATTATCTAACTCGATCAAATCTAAGTGTTAGAATATTTTTATCGGTTTGCCTTTTTACTTCTTGCTTGAATTCCTTGAACTTTTCAAGGGCTTCACTCTTGAATTCCATCAAACATATAAAACCATAGCTAGAATGGTCATATGTAAATATGATGAAGTAAGAAAAGTCACCTTTAGCATATTTAGACATTTGTCCATATACATCAGTATGTACAAGACCCAAAATGTCTGCAACTGTGTCTCCCTTTCCGAAAAAGATGGTCTAGGTAATTTTGCCCAACGGGCATGATTCATACTTATCAAATGATTCATAATCATTTGAATCCAAGTATTCATCTTTATGTAACTTGGTGATGCGTTTTCATTTATATGACCAAGTCTGCAATGTCAAATATTTGAGTTGTTAGTTTTATCTCTTTTATGCCTTACAATTCCTCTTCTAATGTCCTTTTATTTTCACAGTGAAAACACGGATCATCATACTTGGATTTGTCTTTGCTTAACTATTTTTTTCAACAAATTTGGCCTTCTTGGATCATTTCTAAAAGGTCCCTTTAGATTTCCTTTTATTGCTCTTAGATGTATCAATGGCCAAAGTTTACCCATTCTTTTGGGGTTAACAGTTTTCAGCATGTTTAGCAGCTCGAGTAGGGTACACTGAATCTTATTCACGTTGAAGTTCATAACGAACTGGGAAAAGTTATTAGGTGGAGACTGCATAACTAAGTCAATACTTAGCTCGTGGTCTATGGTAAAACTTAATTGGTTTAATTTTTCAATACAACCAATCATCTTCAGTACATGAGCACTGACTAAATATCTTTATACCATCATACCTCTTCATAATATTTTGGATGTCTCATACTGTTCAATCTGTGACTGTACATCATTCAACTCCTTGAAATGATATATTTTGGTATATGCATCCATACCCTCGTGCTGCTTTTCTAACTCAGGTGACATAGCTGCAAGCATCACACATGCCGCAGTATATTCGTCATCCCTGTGTTTATTATAAGCCTGCACTTCCTCCGACATAGCTTCCTCAGTAGGAGCTTACGGCATAGGTTGCTCAACGATATATCCAATTTTTTCATGCTTGAGAACAATTCTCAAATTGCGGTGCCAATCCAGAAAATTTGGCCTGGTAAGTTTGTTGGCATCCAATATGCCTCTCAAATTCATATAGTTACTCATAATTCAATACTGAAATAACAAGATAGAAAATTAATTAAATATAGAAAATTAATTTAATTATGGACTTGTATTAAATTAATTGTACTCCCACCATTTAAATTGAATTAATGACCCTCAAACATTAATCAATAGAACATGTTAGATTCTCAGTGGGCTAGGATCTCTTTTGTTTTATTAGAACCTTGAGCGACTCAACAAACTTTAATAAAACATCCAGATAGATACTTTATCAATCACATTTTTATGTGACTCCTAGATCATCAAGTAGACAACTTATTGTCGTGCACATCTTATGTGTTTTACTTGACTGTGCCCCTAAAATTTTATTTCCTTGAGCGACTCAACAAAAAATAAAATTCTAGTTAAATTCGACATATTGTTCAGAAATATCGAATGTTTCATAGTGATAAACATATCTATGAGGGAGCAGCCTTGAGCGACTCAACAAACTAACATTGATAATAGACTCTGATTTTTCACTATAACAATAGAAGGCACGTTGTATTAACCATTTAATACGAATTTAATATTTTAATAAAGAGGGTTTGTCTCATCACATTTATGTATATTAACTAACATCCAACATGCAATCAATCATACATAAAAAATAATTATGGATGATTATGAACTTTATCTATCTATTCTTCCTGAGCCAAAAGAAAGATTAGTCGGTTAATTTCTAAGGGACGTTGCATTCGTTCATCGAATGCTTGATGCAAATATTTCCATCTCCTGCTGCAACCTGTATCCTATACTAGTTGGCACGCAGGCCCCTGATAAATGGACACGCAAGCCCATAATAAATAAATAGCTCGAAAACTCAATTAATTAAATAATAGGCTCGCATGCCCAACCAATAATCAACATGAATAATTAACCATACAACCAATCACATAGGTCGATTCCATAATCATCCACTAAACATTCATATTAATATCTAATATTAAAAAATATATTAATTTCTAAATTTACAGTTTTGACAGTATAAGTCTAAATTTTTTAGACACTTTGAAACGGATTAGACGGAATTGAATAATTAATCTAATTAATTACTTAATTTTTCAACAATAAAATTAGTCAATTAATCAATATTATATTATATTATATATAAAAGTAGGAAAGTTGGGATAGAATTTTGCCAAGTGGCAAATAACAATAAAGTCAACTGTTAATTTTGTTAAATTCACCTATTAATTTTGTATTTTGCCAATTTTTAATAACATTAAAGTCAACTATCTAATTTTGCCAACTAAATTCATTATGCATTTAATAACTGGAAAACCCGTGTTTGGTATTCATTCAAATACATTAATTATATTAATTATACACACACAAAATGATTAAATTACGTCTGCACATCATTTGCTTTTGGCGAAATCTTGCTTTTATGTATATATAAATAGGTTTGGTAAGATACAATTTGCAGTAATCTCATTCAAAAAAAATGACTATTCATTTCCCAATAAAATAACATAATTATTATTTCACATTTGAAACAATTAAATAAGCTCTGCACAATTAATTAATATACATAAGGGATTTTGGCGCAAATGGTCCCTAACGTATGCATTTAGTACAATTTTGGTCCCTAACCTTTCATTTTTGGCTAAAAGGTCCCTAACCTATGCATTTGATTGCATAACTAGTCCCTATAAACGAAATCCGTCCAATTATGCCGTTAGCCATTAATTTGTTTTGGAATTTTGGCGCAAATGTACCTTTTTTCTTAGTGTGGAATTGGTCCCTAACATTTATTTTTGGCATACATGTCCCTAACATATGTGTTTTAGTGCAAAATTGGTCCTTATGGGATGAAAAAGATAAATATGCCCTTAATTAATTAGAAGAAATTGGATGTGGATTACTAATTATTACAAAATGTGCAAATAGGTCCAATACTTTTATTTTTTATAAAAAATTAAAGAAAATTAATGAGTTTTTTTTTTTTTTTTTTTTAGAATTAACACTTTAATAATAAACATGTCAAATAAAATTGTTATTTTTATTATTAAGTAATTATATTATTTAAATTTTAAAATTTTATTTTATTGTTGTATAAAAAAATAACTTTGTCACAAACTTGATGTACAAATACTTTTATTTAATTGAGTTATATGTTTATTAATACAAATATCAGAGATCCAACTATATTCTTCATATTTTAATTTATTGTTATATTTTCGTTAAAAAATAAAACACATAATGTGTAAATTAAATTTTATTAGTATTTTTATATTAAATAAAAATGTAATAGATTAGTTCAAGTTATGTAATAATTTTTATTTAATAAAAATGTAATAAATTTTTTTTTTTTATTTGACATGTCGTGTATAATTTTTATATAACATATCGTGTGATTGTGAGTATATAATTTTCACAATGGAGTGTGTACATACTATTGAGTATTTATTTATTTATTTTTTTGAATGCTCACGTTCCAAATTATTTTATTTACCAGATTTAATGGTTTGGCAGCGGCATGATGGCAGGTGGTAGTAACTGATAAAAATTAGTATTTTTTATTTACCAGATAATAAAAGTTAATTTACACATTATGTATTTTATTTTTGAATGAAAATAAAACGATAAATTAAAATATGAAAAATATATTTGGATCTTTGGTATTTGTAGTTAATAAACATATAACTCAATTAAATAAAAGTATTTGTATATCAAGTTTGTGACAAAGTTATTTTTTTATACAACAATAAAATAAAATTGTAAATTTTAAATAATATAATTACTTAATAATGAAAATAATAATTTTATTTGACATATTTATTACTAAAGTGTTAATTTCAAAAAAAAAAAAAACTAATTAGTTTTTCTTAATTTTTTTATAAAAAATAAAAGTATTGGACATATTTGTACATTTTGTAATGATTAGGAATATACATACAATTTATTCTAATTAACTAATGGCATATTTGTATTTTTCATCCTATAAGGACTAATTTCACACAAAAACACATAGGTTAGGGACATGTATGCCAAAAATAAACGTTAGGGACCAATTCCACACTTATGGTAAAGGTTAGGGACCATTTGCGCCAAAATTCCAAAACAAATTAATGGCTAACGGCACAATTGGACGGATTCTGTCCATAGGGACCAGTTATGCAACCAAATGCATAGGTTAGGGACCTTTTAGATAAAAATGAAAGATTATGAACCAAAACTGTATTAAGTGCATACGTTAGGAACTATTTGCGCCAAAATCCCTATATATAATTATACATACACTATAAAATTAGTATCAGACCTTTCGATTTTGTAAAAAAAAAGGAACCTTTCCAATTACCAATTTCAAATACATTAACTACATTAATTATACACACACAAAATGACTATTCATGAAATGATTAAATTACTTCTGCACATCATTTGCTATTAACCGAAATCTTGCTTCAGATAATATAGATAAGTAGGTTTGCTAATATACAATCTGCAGTAATCTCATTCAACAAAATGGCACCAATTTTTAATTTGATCCAAAAAATCAACCTAACTAGAACACAATGGGCGCAAAAAGTTCGAATTGTACGTGTTTAGGAGATACCTAGTTACGGAAGCAATGAAGAGGTGTACTCACTTGAGATGGTATTCGTTGATAGAGAGGTATGTCGTCTTTTTTTTTTTTTTTTAAAACTCTTTTTATTGTGCATACATTTCATTAGTTTAATATTCTGCAACTTTTAAAATAAGATACAAGAAAAAAAATTTAATCAAATTGTGTTATAAATTTACTAGAAAAAAATAATATTGGATTTAATAGAAAAAATAATATTGAGTTAAATTTGATAATGTATTCTCTGTTCAAATTGTGTTTTAAATTGGATTAACATTTTCTTTTTTCATTATCTTTTGTTTGTGTACCCTTTCTTGGCTGCTTAATCTTCACTTGAATATGATGTAGCTTTTATGTGCACGTGGCTCTACTTATAAATGCTTTGTTATTTTTCGAAGCCTTTTGCAGTTCATATGATAAGGCATGCCAATGTGCTAGGTCATTGTATAGATTCAGAATTGGATTTCATGATAGTATGACTGTATGATCATGTTTGGCTAAGCCTAGAACGAATTTTTGTAAAAAGTAAATAAAGTTTTAGCACTACCCAAATTTGAAAAGAAATAAAAAAGTGAAACTTCTAATAAAGAGAGGATTTCGGTGATATGCTTATATATTTTTCATAACTTACTCAATTTCTTTTTCATACAATCTGTAGTGATATGCTTATATATTTTGAGGCTATCTTATAGAGATAAAGAGAGGGTTTCGGCAAAATTGGGGATCTGGATGTTTGGCGAAAGTCCAAATCTGAGTACGAAATCCACTCTTTATTGGTGCGATGCATTGAAATTTTAATTTTAGTCAGAAAATTCATGTGTTTCGATTCGTGTTTTTCAACACGGTTTAGTTGAAAAGGATTAGTGAATAAACAAAGACGAATACGGAAGAAATTAAGAAATATAAAACTTGGAGATCTATACTTCATTTTTAGGGATTTTGTGTGCGGCTGATGTATAGAGAGAGAATAGGTTTCTCAAAATGATGGATCCAAAGGTTTCCTCCAATAACAGACTGAAATATTGGGATTTCTCACAATGATGGATCTAGAGGTTTCTTCAAGTAATAGGCTGAAATAATTGAGCCTTTAAAATCATGGGGTATTTGAACATGTGGGATAAATTCATCATCTAAAGAAGTATATTTCCCTGTTCAAGCATATAGAAAAAACAATATTAATTCAAATTTGACAATATATTTACAAATCGATACAATAAATAAAAGACGTAAATTAGAATATTATTTGCCGGTCAATTTCTGCCTGAACTGCTGAAAAATGTCCGAAAATATTAATTGTATATATTAGAAATAGAAAAAATCTTTCAAATTCTTTAATAATCCGTTTGTAAAATATTCTGCAACTTTTCAAATCTGAAATAATTTCAACATCTAGATTCTTTGTGTTTTATATTGATGTAATATATCAATTATTTTAATTTTAGGGTGGAAGAATTCATGCAAGTGTGAAACACAATTTGATTAAGACATTTAAGCTATTGATCTGCGATGGGCTGCTATACGTGATGAAATTTTTTGTAATTGGGTACAATAATATATGAAATTCAAGGCCACAACCCATAAGTATAAGCTCAATTTTATGCCGAAGATGCAAGTTATAGAAGTTGGAGATAATAGTTTTCCATCTCAAATTTATGTATTCAGGCCTTTCGGTGAATTATTATCGGCACCAGATGTTGATGAGACAATTGAATAATATTTCGTGTTTACAATTTTTTTTTCCGAATAATTAATGACATACAATTATTGTGGTCCATGTTTTCTCTTTTTCTTTTGTTAAAATTTTTGTTCAAATATAATTGGTGAGGTCGTTGCAAAGGACATCGTTCGGTCTAAAGACATGTCCGGAAGAACTACCAAACTAATTGACTTTGTGCTCGAAGATTTGGAATACGACTTCACATATTAATTATAATATTTATTATGTGATAAATTAAAATTTAATTTCAATGTGACAATTCAATTTTTTTTAAGCAAGAAAAATCAATTGTCTTGCACTTTGTGGGGTGATTACGCTGATGAAGTTAATAATATTTTAGAATCTAATAATCCAGAACCAGTAATAATTTTACTTCATATGTGTCGTGCAAAAAAATTCAGAGGTTAGTTTGAGATGTTATTTGTTGTGTGTAATAGTTGATTATTTCGATTATTTGTTGATTATTTCGACATAATTGGTTAATATATGGTTTCATGAATTGCAGGCGAAGTCAAAATATCTAATACATATTATGTTACACAAGTTATAGTCAATGCTCAAATCGATAAAGTTAAGGAATTTCATGATAAGTACGACTAATAATATTTTTTTAATATCTATGTTTTTTAGTTTTTTTTTTTTTTTTTTTTGCTATTTCAAAATTTTCTTTAATATTTTTCATATATTTTTCTAATCATTCCTTATAAATTCATTGCAAGACTATTTACCATAAAAGAATGTATTTCTCAAAAGATAAGTCAGATATCTACTACTTCTATTTACTCTATTTCTGACAACCTTGCAAGTGGGGCCAGTGAGCTGAAGACGATTGAGCAGTTATTTGACTCTTTAGAGGTAAAAATGTTATTCTCATGAAAATCACGTTATTATGTGATTAATGTTAATAACCCATCATATTTGCAAGAAAGGGCCATCCTTGCTCCAACTCTTGAGGTTGTTGAATCAATTAATGAATACATAGTCTCTCTTATTCAAAATGAGGAAAAGACATATTTAAGTTCTGATGCAACTTCCAGATTAGATTCCAATATTGATTTACTGGAAGATCTTCATACTCCAGAATTCTTAAATAGTATCAAATGTTGTGGGGTGCCTAATCATGAGCTGATGTTGAAGGTTGGTATTCCTGTTATGTTATTAAGAAATATTGATCATTCTGTTGGGCTGTGTAATGGGACAAGATTAGTCATGACAAGGCTTGGAAATTATGTTCTGGAAGCCAAGGTTATTTCAGGAAGCAATGTAGGGCATAAAGTTTTTATTCCAAGAATGACTTTAACTCCATCAGTCATAAGATTACTTTTTAAGTTTCAACGAAGGCAATATCATTTGATCGTCTCATATGCTATGACTAATAAGAGTCAGGGTCAATCTCTTTCACATGTTGGATTTTATCTAAAAAAATCAGTTTTTAGTCATGAACAACTTTATATAGCAGTCTCTAGAGTTACAAATCGTATAGGATTGAAGATACTAATTTGTGATAGAGATGGAAAACCAACCAATTCAACCACAAATGTGGTCTTCAAAGAAGTTTTTCAAAATTTGGATTAACTATGTTGTTTTTTTATTTTTTAGTAACAATATCTAATAAAATGTTATTTATATGATGCTTTTGTATTTGATATTATTATAATCAATAATCAATAAATGTTCTTAATTTTTTTTTTAAAATTACTATCATAAAACACAACTCCCGTACATCGCACGGGTTAAACACTAGTTTTATTAATAAAGGGGATTTTTTAAAAAATTATTTTATCTCCCAATTTAAAGTCATACCCTAAATTGAAGACAAAATTAGTATATGGTCAAAATTGTAATTTTATAAAGTGAAGTCAAAATTTAATCCAGTCAAAAATTCAAAATATGATTTAAAACGATTTTAGTCAATTTTGAATGTTTGACCAAGCATTAAAAGATTTAATATTTACAATTTTCCAAAAAATTAAAAATTACATTTAAGACCTTAATTTCCTTTTAAAACTTGAGGACTTATTGTGCAATTTCTAAAATTTCATAATCATTCCTTAAGGTTTTAAAACAATGGGTTTTTTATTGCAATTTCTAAAATTACGTAGAAGGCCCTCTCCAATTTTAAAACAGTTGGCCTTTTCATGCAATTTCTAAAATTGCATGAGGTACCCCTTTCATATCTATTGAAATTAGGGAGCTTCTTATGCAATTTCCAAAATTGCACAAGGGGCCCCCGTCTCCATATTTCATAAACACGCAGAAACCGCAAATATGCCATTGCCGTCGCTGTTTTTTTTGGCGGCGATTCCTTTGACTTTGCGGTGGCCGTGCCGGTGTCCAACACCGCCGGCCACCGCGAAATGTCCATCGAACAGCAGCTCTGCTGTTTAGTGTGGGTTTTCGCCGCTGCTTATGGCATCGGCGCTATGCAATCGCCGGTGTTATATTCGAAGCAGCGGCGCTATGGACCATCCGGCGCCGCTGCCTTCGACCACTCGTCGGTCGCCGGCGGCGGTTGCTTCCAAAGCGCCGCCGCCTCTAGTCCTCACCTCTTTTTTATTTTTAATTCCAAAATAAAATCTGAATTCTAAAAATTCACAATTTTATTTAATGTCAAAACTCAAATCAAATTAATTTGCCAATAACAATTATTGTTCGATTTATCAAAGCAATCTAACGAACTCTAACAAGTAACAAGGTAGGTTCTGATACCACTGTAAGGAATTGATATATACATGCACAGCGGAAATTAAATGTTCAATTCTTATAAGCTCGAATCAACCTTGTACTTAGATAGAATTCGTGATAGAAATTTACCTTGATGAACACCGTGAAATCTGATTATTTGATTGGCTGGAAGTGCGATCTTCAATACTACAGTTGTCCAATTGTCCAGCCTTTAATGGTAATCAACACAGCAAAAACAGATTTGGACTTCCACGATCAAGAACGGATGAAAGCGAAACTTTTGGAAAAAGTTGATTGTGTTGTCTTTTGTTTGTGCTAGCAAGTAATTAAAGATCAATTCTTGTGTTTAATCTGTTGTGGCCTTGTATATATAAGGAGGGCTAGCCCTAGCCCTAGTTCAACTAGAACCCATTAACAATTGGACTCAATTAATTAATCTAATTAATTAATTTGGTCCAATAAATAATTAAATTCGACCCAATTATTTAGACCTTGGACAGATACCCAAGTTTGGATCTGGAAAAACAGAAGACTTTTTTGTTTGTTTTTGGTGGCCCAAATTGCTTCCGAAGAAACTGAGAATTATGAGTAGTGATATTGTTTTGCAAATGCTCAAGTTTGCATAGTATCTTCCTTTTGTCTCTTTTATTTTATGGAAATTGTGAAGAAGAAAAAGAAGAAAGACAAAAAATCAGACAAAGGTACCTTGTTGTACTTGTACATGTGCAAATAAGGCGCTGTGAAAGAACATGCAGACTCTTATATCATGAAGAGATGCATACACACACACATATATATATACATATATATAGAGAGAGAGAGAGAGAGAGAGAGAAATCCCCCAATGGCAGATGCTATGGAAACGTGGAGAAAGCAATGTGTATATATCTATCTTTCTGATTGAATTATTTAGCTTGGGGCCTGGGGGTATAATCACTATATCCTTCTTTCAGAGCACAGAGATTGAGAGCGAGTTGTGTGACATGACCCTTCTTTTTTTACCTGTTTCTCTATCACTAGATCCTGGCCCGTGAGATGCACAGGACGTATTTATAATATAGTATTTAACATTATTTTAATCATTTATTTTATGTTATTTTTATAATAAATTATCAATTTGTATATCAATACATAAGAGAATGATCTATTGTCCACGGTGGGCACTTCTTATTTTGCCCACTGGACAAATGTCAAGTGGGCATTGAAGGAGTGTTTGACTTGTTTGTCAAACACTTTTTCATCTTTCAATACCCACTGAACAAGTGTCCAGTGGGTAAAATAAGAATTGCCCACCGTGGGCAATAGATCATTCCCCTCAATACATATTGTTATAAATATTAGTTTGAAAATATAAAAAATAAATAAATAAACACAGGAGATTAGAACGAAGAAATTGTACTAAAAATATAATAAGCATTACATAAAACTTGTATTCAAAATAAACACAGGAGATTAGAACAAAGAAATTGTACTAAAAATGTTACAAGCATTACACAAAACTTAATATTTAAAATACATATTATTAATTAATAGTTTTAGTATCTAGAAGAAAAGTTGTATCACCTTTTTTACTGTATTTGCGAGTCATGTCAACCATTTTTTGAAGCATTGTATTGAATTCGTATGTTCACGAGGAAGATACTGATTTGATAAACAATGATATATTGTACAATATCTAATGAAGAAGCTGTGCACACATTGTTATATGTTCATAAAAGTTGTAGCAACAAATTCAAATGCTACAAATTCTATAACATATAATTAAATTGGCGTGTCATAAAAAAGTGGCAAGTTTCTTAGAAAACATATTGGGTAGGTAGTAATTGGTAAAAACACAGAAGTTCCCTCTTCATTGCCTCTCTGCAGATCAAGAACTACATTAGATTATGCTTCTCAAGGTCGATTTTGGAAATAAATTTTCCATTCAGTTCACCACTTTCTTTCTTGCCTGCTCGTGCTCTGTTGTTTGATTTTTTTGTGCCAAGTACTCAGAATTTTTTACACATACTGCAAATCAGCGCTAAAAAAATTAATTGCAAAGTTCATGATTGATTAATTAATATATTAGCATCAATTTGACCAAGCCAAACCAAGTGTGGTGTATATAATCTAGATTGAAAAAATTCACAACTAAAAATTTCTATACAGACTTCTTATTATACAACTTAAAAAAGTGTTTTAACTTAGCATGAAGTACATGTGAAATCAATATCCAGAAGACCATCACATTCCATATTTAAAACAATGAGAAGCAAAATAGCTTAGTTTGAGGAAAATTGAGGGAGATCAATATATTGGACATATAACATGTTTTACAACTTATTAAGTATTTCCTTACCTCCCATCTGCTTATTCAAATGCAGAACTTCTCCATTCACTTCTCTTCTTCCATATTTTGTCCAGCTAATATATATATATCATCATCAGAATGAGAAACCAAATACATCGATACTTCATCATTTTTCAAGATTGTACGTTTAGTTGCATAATCAATTGTCTAAACAAATGAAAAAATTATCATTTTATTTGTACTTTATACGCAGCAACTTAGAGATATCAGTTCCGTGGAGTGTGAGAACTTTGTTAAAATTTTATTTTTTAAAAGCAATTTACTCCATTTTCTGATTAAACCAAGTAAATAAGTTCAAACAAATATATTGCTTATCAGGTAAATGGAAAGACCATAACCTCTTAGTAACATAGAATTGTAAATCACAAAAAGAAAGAATCAAACCTGAAAGAATGTAGATGGAGAAAGGAATTCCAGTTATTGATCATGTATCAACTTCCCATGTTGCCGCAGGCTTTAAATCTAAACATTGATTTTGTAGACTAATCACTGCCCCCACCAAGTGATATAGATAATAGGAAAACAAAATTATGAATGAAAAATCATACTAAGATATTTTCGTGGCTAACTGAGCTAATACCGTTTTGTAAAGTTCTTGAATAAGAAGCCTTCAAAAAAATGCCTGTAAACGAACCGGAAAAGATAAGAGAAATAAACAGAAGTAATTTACATCATTGCCCAAGTAGAAGTCTAACAGAAAATAGCACAATGGTTTCTGTAATTTTCAAGAAATTCAGATAGATTCTCATCTTAACATTCACAATGAACATTAATCCTCATGAACACAAATGATACAGCAAGGCACAAAATTTGGACTTCTAATAACGCAACATTAACTTATATTTGTAACCAATGTTCAAAACAATTCTAATTTTCATAGTACAACACAGAAAACAAGAAAATTGACATATAAGGTTTAGCCAAAAGGGCATGAATTTATGTAAAAATTTGCTGGAAAACAGAAAGCATCAATTGCAGAATAATGGTAAAGCATTGACAATTATTCAGATTAGCTTCACACATAAGCTGTGACATATAACTGAAAATCTGGGCTTCTTTTTATTTGGAGTACTCGAAGAATGACCAAAATGCAGAAAATTGAAAGACTGGATTTAGTTCCCTCAAATGATGGTGGACTGAGACATTAATTGGTTGTGAGACTTAGATGGTTAAAGCCCGATCCTACAAGAACTACTATTTTTTTTTATTCATTAAGGAAAAGATTCTTAAAAAGAAAATATAGCATAAAATCAAAAGAAACCCATTTTACTTCTGCAGGAACAAAAGCGTGGAATGAGTTTGACACCCTGCCTTGAGTTGAGAAAAGAGCTTGAAAGCATGTTCTATGTGACAAAAAAATAATGGCTTTGAACAAAACAATTTAAGCTCCATTAAACAGTACAAAAACTTACAAATCTAAACCTTAACTCACAATTCCACCCCACATTAACTCATAATAAATGAGATTTAGCTTATTTCTTTCTTTAACAATCACTAACATCCGTTTCTTCTTACTGAACATGGCATAAACAAAGAACCAAAATGACAAATTAAGCAAATATAAACATTAGCCAAATAATGAAAGCATACAACAACAGCAACAAATCAAATGAAGTATTTTGCTTTAATAGAAATTTATAAGAAAAATATACAAACATGTGATATACACACATAGGCTAAAGAGAAACTCACAATGACTTTTGATTAACCAAATTGTTCATCTTCTAGATGTGAGCGAATGGAGGATATATCAAACTCCTCGTGGCAATGCGGCCATGAGAATTCGGGTATAGGGTGTTCTTCTTCAACCTCGAAATCATCTATATTAAAGCGATCAACTAAAAAGAAAGAAGAAAAATTTCATAGAAATAAATTGTCAGATAAATAGAAAGCATTACCTGGGCGTATAATTCATTCTCTGATATTCGAAACAGATCCAATTCAAGTTCAAGAATGGCAAAAACATCTTCCACAAATAACTCACTTTTAGCCTTTATGAAACTGCTCCTTAGTGGAGCAGTATTAGTATCCTTTGTGGAACAATTATCAGCTCCTTTTAAGATTGTTCTATAAATTTCAAAAATAACAAAAGCTGCTTACAATTCTCTAAATTAAAGCAAACCTCTAGCTAGTATTAGTTTTGCAAATTCAGAAAATACCAAATCAAAACACATATCTGCCTTAGATTGGTAATCTGATTCTCAGTATGAGTATATACATGTAAAAGGAAAAACGGGCCAGCAATTATCTTTAATTTTGGTGGAAATCTTCAGACAATATCACATTCTACAGAATTCAAAACTTCCCAAAACACTTCTTTTTGTACACAAGACAGAGCACATATGACAAGAAACAATAGAATCCCTAAAATGGGAAAAGCAAGACCTCAACAACTGGATCGATTCAGGAAGAGTGTTGTACAGTTTGGACATCCAGATAAATATTCACCAACTCAAACACAGATTGAACAAAAATAACTGAAATTTTCTATTTCAAAACCCAGACAATCACAACCCAAATCAAAGACGACAGAGATTCGAAACACAATCCCCAAACTTCAAAAACTGAAAAAACCAAATTAACCCAAATCAAACCAAAATATGTGGAGGAAGACGGAATTACTGTGGAATCACATGGGAGAGAGCAGAACTCGCTTTTTTTGCTTTGAAGATAATGAAGGAGACGATGAATTAGGTTTTGGAAATGAGAAAACGAAGTCAATCATTTCCTCCAGTAGCGCCCCTATTGAATGGTGCCGTTTTTTGGAAAAAGAGAGAGTCCATATTGAGCAGCTTTTCTCACGTTTTGTCCGCATCCTAAAATGGACATAAAAAATGGAAGAGTGATTACCATATCTTAGGGCTTAACTTGTAGGAGTGACTACCATTAGAGCAGTGAAAACTAAATAAATGTATCAAGTTTAGGGTGAATCAAATTAGTACAAACTACAAACCCACAAGGCTAGTTGGTGAAACCAATGGTCCAACAGCTATCATGGTTAAGACTATATTGATGCACATGACAAGGCAGTTAATTACATTATTTAATCACACTAACTGGACAATATAGTAATAACACTAAAATTTCCATACGAAACAAAAATTCAAATACAAAGCACAGTAATAATGAAAAGACACCAATCTAATAAAGATTATAACCGTAACAAAATTTGATTTAATATATAGAGCATCGTACGACAAAAATCAACATATTCCATCCAAACAAATTGAAAAGAAAACTGATGGAACTAAAAAACTACTCATACAATGGACATAAAAATGGCGTAATATTACTTGCAATCATATTAAATGTAAAATAATTCCAAAATAAATTTAAAAACCGATCTTTAAAAAATTGAAAACCTAGTTCAAGTTTCAACAATCGTTCAAGAAAAATTAACCGTAACAAAGACACATGCAAAGCCAACTTCAGTCCACATATTCGATATCAACAGAAAACAGAAAAATTGTAGCATATAGAAGAATAAAAATTTAAATCAAAGGTCGATAATTTACCTGTATTTGAATATGCCACCTTTTGCAATCTCTTTTTCACAGCTAACTACTGCTCTAGGTAAACACTACAGTAATATAAAAAACAAATGCTGTGAGAAGTATGAAAATTAAACTAATTTCCGAAGAAAAACTTGAATAGAAATCTCTAAAACTTCAAACACATATAACTTGTTCAATATAAACAAAAGATTCAAAGAAACTACACAATCCAGAAAAAATAAATTAATTTCTGAAAAACCCCAAATCGAAAACCCTTGAAACTGAAAACGTATATAAACCGTTCAACAAAAAGTAACTTACAAAAAAACACAAAATTGTCAGCCAAGTTAGGTAGATAGGGTTGGATCAAGAACAAGGGAGACATACATTTAAAAAAAAAAAAAAACGAACAAAAACGTCAACAGGGAGAATTATTTTCTTCTATTGTTTAAATTGATATCTACGTATTAACATTAATATTTAAAATTTGAGTCTATGAGTTGTTTCATTATTTCAGTTCAGAAATTAATATTTTGAATATATTTATAAATCTCCCGATTAGAAGCCGTCAATATTTATTCAAACAATCTATGGAATATTTTAATAGGAGTTCATCCAACACTTCGTAAAATGGAAATGGGTCACCATTGTGTCAAATTAGTTATGTAATTGTAGAATTCTTCAATGTGTTCTTGCCATGTCTCTTTCCGACTATAATTTACGAAAATGAAACTATATGATTGTCATTTCATACATTACCTTTCTTATTCTTAAGTAAACTACATTACCTGCGTTGGCGCTTGACTCCACGGAGTCCTTCTTCCAAATCCAAGTATGTAATGTCCACTTTACTATACAAAGTTCCCAAAATGTGTGAAAATATATGATTGCCATTTTATAGATTACCTGATTTCCTAGATACATTTCTTGTTATCATTTTATGAAAACAACATAAACAAAAACTAACCAAAAACCATAAAAATTACTAACAAACTCAATATCAAAACCTAAATATAATAACTTCAACAAAATCCAGTACAAAAAACTCAAACATACCTGTAAACTGAAAAACAAAGGTCAAGGAAAGAAAATATTGGACCAAATAATCTGCAATCACACTGCAAAAGTCCAAAATAAGCCGACAATATATGATTTTTTGAACAAATCGGTGAAAAACTCAAATACTTACTACTAAATACTTCGATATCATAGCGTAAATTTAATAACTACAAAAAACTTCAACAAAATAAAACCACAACAAACTTATAAATCGAAGAACGAAGGTAAGCAGCTGAAAAAATTGGACCAGGTAATCTGCAGAAGCTTCCGTAGAGAGTGATCCTTTGTGATCGTTAGGGTGTGTGCCGATTAACTAAAAAGCCTGGTTCAAAGCTTCCATGTCTTTTGAGCCCATCGGAATCGCTATTTGAACCCATCAGAATCGAACAATTTTGGAGAATTATTGGCAGAGTTTGGAATCTGAATGGGTTAGGAGTTTTGTAAAGAAAGGTGGAAGAATTGAATGATATTTGGACGAAGATGGCGAGAGTGGAGAATTGTCGGTGGAATAAGCGGCTAGGGTTGGGTAAATTTAAGGAACACTCACTGAACTTTAAACATGTTACTACTAACTCACTGAACTTTGAAGTGTCACTCATCACTCACTCAACTTTCAAATTTGTCTACCATCCACCACCCGTTAAAAAACCGTTTGAAGTGGTTGACGGAAACTGCCAACGTGTCAAACGGCGTACACGTTGGCCAATTAAAAGCTACCATTTTTCCACCTCACCAATCCTAATTAAATCGCTGCCAAGTCACTTAATTTTTACAAACCACAAACACGTTTCTTTCTTTCACATTTCTGGCAGAAATAGGCTAAATTCCCAGCAAAACATAAAACGGCAGTCAGTCTCATTTTCCCCAAATTGAACTCTCATAAACCCTAGCTTCCATTAAAATCGTTCATTTGTTGATAATCCCACTATAGTTGCAGTAATGGCGATGGAAAATGATGCTCTTACTCAAATAAATGAGCAGACAATGTGTATGTGTGGTCGAATTGCTGCAATGAGGACAGATTGGACGGAGAACAACCCGGGAAGGAGGTTCTTAGGGTGCAGCTATTATGGACGTCCAGATGCGTGTGACTACTTCAAATGGGTCGATCCTCCTCTTCTCCACCCACGATATAAAAGTGTGATGAATGGGCTTTTGCGAAATGCTAATCGGGAAGGTGATTTGGAGAAGAAGTGGAAGCGGATTGTATTATATCATCAAATTGTGTTGGCAGTGGTTGTGTTGATCACTTTGGTTCACTATGTATTGTGATGAGATGGGAATTTAAGTTGTGGGTTAGCTGAACTTGATGGTTTTGGTTTTTTTTTTGGCTTCTGTAGTATGTGAATTTGGACTATCATGATAGGAAGTATGAATGGTTTGGATTGTATTAAGTAATGGTAGTATTGTCATCTCTGGTAGGATTGTATTCAGAAAGGGTAGGATGTATCAATTCTACTGATTATGGTAGTCAGAGCCAGTGGAATTGCATTGTAATTTATTCTGAACATGTTACAAATGTGAAGTTAATCAGTGTAATTCATGTTACAATGTTTGGTTCATGTTTGCTGTACAATGTGGTTCATGTTTGCTGTACAATGCCAAGCTCATTTTGTTCATGTCAAGCTGATTTTGCTGTAAAATGACAAGATAATCCGGCATATTAGTTTATGTTCAGACATGATCTACAGCTGATTTTGCTGTAAAATGACAAGCTACAGCTGATTTTGCTGTAAAATGACAAGCCAAAGCTGATTTTGTTGTAAAATGGCAGATTAGTTCATGTTCAGACATGATGTTCAGACATGGTGTTAAAACAAGCTGATTTTGATGTTTAGATTTTGCTGTAAAATGTCAATGGAATGAATGGTTCAAAAAAACAATCTGGCCGATTAAGTTCATGTTCAAACATGAAAGTAATCTGGATTTCATCTTCATGACAAGAACATCATGAACGTAATATGGATTTCATATTTACACATGAACTTCAAATTTTATACATTAATCTGGCATTCATCTTCAGACATGGAACTTAAAATTTTTAAAGCTCATACATTGGTTGAACAGAAACATGAATCCCATTTGTGTTGTGGCAATCTCAAATGCACGCTTCAGGACAGTTATTGTTGAGTGAAAGCCCGAATTATGTGGTTGTGAAGGAGCATTAGTTGAGCAACCCTCAGGTGATGGCAAATTGGACCCTCCTCCATCAGCTCCAGACTCACATTTGTATACTGAAGCAGCTGGTGGAGGTAACACCACAAATGACTCTTCAATTGCTTTCACAGACTGAGTAGCATCAGGCTGCAGTACTCAGTCTGTGAACATGACAAATGAATGGTTGAACCTAAAACGCTACCAGTCCCATGGATTGAAGAACCCTGCATCCCTGCACATTTTATCCCAAATCATCCACATGGATGTATGCATTCACTAAGCAACATGTTGGTATCTGAAGTCTCTGATATATTCCATTTGAAGATGGCTTTGCACTAATGCCTCAATGCTTCTCCTACTCTAGCCCACTTAAGGGAAAATAAATAAACCGTAATTTCCATAAATACTAAAGCATATATTAGCAAAATTCATCCCAAGTATCCAAGTCAGAAATCTGTTGAATGAACTAAACAAAATGAATAAAATAAAATTTAATTTTTTTCTCATTGAACTCACAGATATTTGCTTCTCCATTTAATCATGTATCCATACAAAAGGGAGATAAAAAAAGATCTGTTTTCCATCAAAAAAATTAGACTTCCTATTTGGAAACTACAACTCCTTACATGGTTAAATCAAGAGCTAAACCTCCTATTTCAACTTCTAATAGCGTAGACAATATTCCCTTCGCGTGAATCCAACACATCTTCCTCCACTACCGTGTTATCCATTTCAAGCAAGTGGGTCTCCTTTGTCCTCCAACAACAACCGGGACCACAACTACCTTTCAATTCGCTGGTTTACTCGTATTTTGCTGATATGGAAATTTGGAGATTTTCCATTCAAAATTAGGGATTTCAATTTTGCTGGGAATTTAGCCTATTTCTGCCAGAAATGTGAAAGAAAGAAACGTGTTTGTGGTTTGTAAAAATTAAGTGACTTGGCAGCGATTTAATTAGGATTGGTGAGGTGGAAAAATGGTAGCTTTTAATTGGCCAACGTGTACGCCGTTTGACATGTTGGCAGTTTCCGTCAACCACTTCAAACGGTTTTTTAACGGGTGGTGGATGGTAGACAAATTTGAAAGTTGAGTGAGTGATGAGTGACACTTCAAAGTTCAGTGAGTTAGTAGTAACATGTTTAAAGTTCAGTGAGTGTTCCTTAAATTTTCCCGCTAGGGTTTGCTGGTGAATGAAAAAATTGTGGCTTTTATACTTTAAAAAGAAAAAAAAAAGGTGCCAAAACGACGCCGTTTTGGTCGAATGCGTGAATAGTGATTTCCCAAACCAACTCTTATATGTTTGTAAGGATTTATATGTTTCTCCTTTTATTTTTTAGTTTATTTTTGACACTCATTTTTCTCAAATTAAAATGAATAAATGTATCTCGTTTATTTAATTCAACTTTTAAATCAAGTGATCTAATATTACATTTGAGTACATAAAAGTCAAATTGTACAAATATATTTATGAAAATTGTGTAATCGTCAGACATTGGATGAAAAAACTGAGCATTATTTTTACAAGCATCGGCCGTTGACTGGTCACTATTTTCACATTATTTTCTCACAAGCATCGGCCATTGACTGGTCAACGGTCAACAAGTCAATGTCTGCCCGAGCTGAACTTCAACCCTAGATCTGCCACTGGTTGAGAAAAACAAATAGAACGACAAAATTAATTGATAATTGGACAAAGAAAAGCGATGGAGTTGAGAAGGTAGAAGGTTTTTGCAGAGTTCACTATGATATTCAAACGAATGGACAAGATAGAAGTTTTATGTGAAATTTTGTTTTGAATTTCAAATGAGTGAGAAATATTAAAGGTTTACAAGTGCTAATAATTTGAATTTCACATTTCAAATATGAAAACCAAAGATGTCCTAGTTCGACTTAGGTCTCGCTGTCGCTTTATGGTGGCACCATGCAAAGGTTAGAATGAGAGTGCCCCTTGCTCTTTAGCCTTTTACCCGACTCCCATACGTACTAGCAGACTGAATTTATTTAGACGGTCCTTCTCCCTTCAACAAAGTCATTGACTTTCTTTTGGTCTATGACCCCTATTTTTCAGAACTGGTGAAGAATGGGCACCACTATCTGCGCTCTTTTAATTGCTTAGAAAAGTTCAAGAATCATTCACTTTACATCTAAGGCTCATCAAAGAGTTGCTATTCCTATGTATGAGTTATGTGGTTTTATTAGGCCCCCTATTGCTATGAGTTGAGCGGTGAACATCAAATGGATCAAGTATCGTATTTTAAACAAATCACTTTTAATTTTAGTCAAATGCTAGTTTTCGAACTCTTCACTCCATGAATCGAAAAAATAATGGGTGGGAAGGCTTCTTGGCTATGAAATTGGATATGAGTAAGGCATATGATCACGTTGAATGGAGTTTTGTCTTGAAAGTGATATAGCTTGCCAATAACTACATCTAGACCTCAAAGTTTTCAGTTTGCCCTAGTGGTAGACCGCAGGGAAAAGTCCTACCGTCTAGAGGGCTACCCAATGTCTACTTCTGCCCAATTTATTTCTCCATTGTGTGAAGCTTTTTCAGGCCTTACTAATGTAGCCGAGGATGATGGTTGGTTGTCAAAATGCAATGTGCAAGGGCTAGACCCCGAGTTGGCCATCTCTTCTTAATTTGCTGACAACTCTATTATATTGCCCTCGCCAAGGCTTTAGATTGTGCAACAATAGTTAGAATTTAAGTGGAATATGAAAGGACATTGGGACATAAAATAGACCTTAAAAAATCGTTTTTCCATAATGTAACAGTGACAAATAGGTAAAATATTTTCAGGTTGTTGGGGGCTTAGGAATGTTAGATCCCTTAGAGCATCTCCAATACAAATGTATAATGTTGTAAATGTGGCGAGTAAAATAGAGACGGAAAAAAAGTATCTCCAATAGAGTTGTTGGTTAGAAAAATTAAGGTCCACATGTAAAAGAAAGAGTGGTATAAATTATAATAAATCAAATAAAGGATGTTTAGAAGCCATTATGATGGAGATAATTTATAAAAAATTAAATAAAAGAGGCTTAGCACATATTTCGATGGACATAAAAAAAAATTAAATAAATAGAGGATGTCTAGCACACCGTTCAAATATGAACACTGTGCTAGACATCCTCTAATTTTTTCTTGCCATGTAAACAATTTGGATTGATGTGGCACACTTTTAAATTTAATCAATGGTTGCATTAGAGATGCCCTGAATATGTATTTGGTACTTCCATTTGTAATTGGTAGGACCAAGAGGATGACTTTTGCCACAATTAAAGATAAGATATGAAAACGGGTCCAAGGTTGGCGTCATGGTTATTTTCATCAGATGGACGCAAGGTGCTATTAAAAGTCGTTTTGCAAGCCATCCACATGTATATTATGAGTATTTTTAAAGTTCCTAAATATTTGTGTAGCGATACATGTCTATCATATAACGTCTTTGGTTAGGGGCACGTGATGAGAAGAGACATATGGTATGGATTAACTGGGGGGTATGGTGTGTGTACCGAAGTGTTTTGGAGGTTTGGGATTTCGTGATTTGGGTTTGTTCAATAATTCTCTTCTTGCAAAATAGGCTTGACAGCCGGTAAGTGATAGTTCTTTTCTGGCAATGCAAATTTTAAAAGTCAAACACCATAGAGATTGCAATTTTCTCTCAGCGAGAGACTCCAACACACCAAAAATTTGTAACTTCTATAATTTATTTTAATGCCAAAAATAGAATAAAATAAAGATTCTTAAAGTTATTTTGTAAAATGCCTCGAAAGTTGTGACAATTATTGTGGCGACCTCGAAATTCTGCCAAATTTTTTTTTTTTTTTTTGAATTCTGCCCAGAAGGGTAATAGTACCCACATTTAAGGGTATTGGTACCCTTTCTCGCAGAAGGCTGTTTACTTCCAGGTTTGGTAAAAGAATTGTTTTGAAAGATGTTTTCTTTGTTCCCTTGTGAGGAAGGTAGATAAAACCAATCTTTAAACAGGATTTGGAGATCACCCTTTTCTCTTTTTGGCTTTGGATTTATTTTATTCTTTGCTAAGTAATAACATGCATGTTTAATGAAGTAAGAATTATAAGGTAAAGTATGATAAATTAAATATAGCGGAAGTTTAATACATGGAAATCCCGTTTTTCATTTCGCCTTCAAAAGCATGAGTTACCACAAAAGATGGGCTAAAAAGGAAGATACCTCACTTACTATTTCATCCCAAAATGACTCATGACAAATCATTACATCTCATCAAAAGCCATAAGTCTTTAGCCCGTTTAGAAATCACTACTTGATATTTTATAAAAGACAAGCAATTGCATGATAAAACGAGTTCACTTAAATTATTACAATTCGTAGAAAAGAGTCGTGAGGTATTCCATGGTCTAATAGTCGAAAATGTCTACAACAAAATAAGTGGATTCATATTTTTGCAATCAGGGAAGATGGAGAATTGAGAACTACATGTCAACCTTTGTGATCAAATGGTATTCATGGCCTTACGAAGCCACTTCCCACCTTTGGCCCATGACTTCATAAATTTCTCGATCCATTCCCTACAAAAGTCATAAAACGACTATGAATGGTGACAATCAATGAGTAAAATATGGTGCATGTGTGACATTGCATGTATATATGTATTTTATCTTTCTTAGGGCCCTTCCCACAAACAATACTTGTACACCGAGCGCTCAAATAAATATTCTTTGTGCATAAGCACAACGGCCAAACTTCTTAGGACACTCATCGTCCTTCTATGAGCCACTTTTGCCCTTGGCCGTAGTTGATCAACTCATGGAACCCTTACCGTCCCAATATAGGCTACTTTTGCCTTTGGCCGTAATTTAATCGGACATCAAGTCCTCATGTGGGTCGCTCTAACCCTTGGCCAAAGTTGAATCAACTCTTTTCTTGGGACCCTTACCGTCCCTTATGGGCCACTTTTGCCCGTGGTGTACAAATAAGTTTGGGGAAATCTTTATGTGTTCAAACATAACCTATCTTTGTTTACATATGATTTTTGCTTTCTCAAGTTGAGCATAAATGACACAAGATATTTCTCATTCTTGTTCTTCCTTCTTGTTGCATAAATAGTCAATAAGCTCAAGATGCTCACAATCATATCATGAAACTCATCAATATAGCTCATTAAGAGCACATGGAATATATACACATATATATGTATATATTTGTCATCTTGCATATAAATCATATACATAATTTACTCACTTACTTCTTGTTGTTAAATCTTGATCCACCTGAAAATAAAAGGTTTTAAAACATCATAACTTTGCATGGGGGTGAATGATACTTAAATCTGACGTTGAGGGTGCTTGAACCATGATGGAACAACCTTAATTATTTATGGTGCAGCAGTTTTTAGGGTATTGGTGCCCTGTCATAAAACTGAAACACAGGGTATCGATACCCTTTCGGGCAGAAAGGTGTTGAAACATTTTATTTTGAAAGCTACGTTCTTGGCCCATAAGATCTAACTTTCTACACCGAAAAAATCTGAGTTTCTTGGTCCCTCTAAGCTACTGCCCGAAATGGGGCTTTGGTGCTTTGGGTTGGAGATTCCTCTATTGAATTAGAGAACCTCCTTCCCAAGCTTTCTTAATATACAAACACTCATCTCTATCTCTGGTATCTTTCTCTTATTGGAGGGTTATTTCCTCATTGTTTAATGCCAGAAAACGTGAGGGAGTGGTGTGGGAGTGTTATGGAGATTAGAGAGAAGAAAGGGGCAAGTGGGGGCTTGAAATGAATGGGTATTTATAGGGAAAAAGAAATATTCTCCTCATGATTGCATATCTCTCATTAATTACCAGAATTTTGGAGAGATTTTTCTGCAGATTTTACTTGTTGGCTCCCTTAAATTCGCCTCCCCTAAGCACATGGCTTTAAAGGGTGGAATAAATATGCTAGAGCTAGCATTATAGGATAATTAATGCAAAATTTCTAACTTGGCAGATTTTTTAGCCTATTTTGGGTCGAGTTTTGAGGGTCGAAACGTGCTTATTTTTCGACGTTCCTTATACCATTTCGAAGATCTCACGGGGATCTTTACAACGAACTTTGAATCGTAGAAAACGGATCATCGTAGAGATTACAACGCCACTTTAAAGGTGGCTGCCCGAAAACGTGTTGCTGGGAATTCTTTTTCAGATTTCCAGATTTCTTACATCCTGGAACATTTTTGGCATAATTTTTCGGGGCTGTTTTCATAGTCGAAAGTACACATATTTGGTACCATTTCGAAGGTCTTGAAGTGTACTTCACAACAATGTAAGTTTCGTAAAATTCCGACTAATACATAAATCGTACGGTGGTTCCAAAGTTGGCTACTTAAAAAGGCTCAAAACTTTGATTTTTCTCTTTTTGGGTCTTTACCCAACTTTTTCACTTTTATCCAAACAAGCCTTAGTAAAAAGCCAATAAATCTTAAATAAATTCATCTTAGCCCTTTTATAAAACATTAAATCCGATTTTCTCCCTTTTTATTATTCGGATTTAATTTAAATTCTAAGTGCTACGACCTTTGGAGAAAATATCGGGACAATTCAACTAAATTCCTTGTTTCATTTCCTTTTTCATATTTAAAATAAAAATACGAATTTTCGGGTCGTTACAAATATATTTTATTTTAAACTAAAAATAAAAGGATAATTGGATTATAGTAAATTAATTAGGGACTAAAATGAAATCAATTAAGAGTTTATAATCTATTGAAAATATGTAAAAAGTTGGGTTCAGTAGTGAAAAGTTGAAAATCTAAACTTATAGGCCCATTTCAACCCAAACTAGCAGTCTTTTCTAAGGGAGTCGCATGATCTCTATGATTGTTGATATATTATTGCATCGTGAAGTATGGGACGAGACCTTCGAAATCGTACCAAATACGCATGCAATTGACTGATAAACGAGTTTCAAAACCGAGTGCCAAATGTGAGTCCCAAAATTGTAAATTTGGGAACTTTAAAGTTTCCCAGCTTTTATAAGTTTCAAATGTCAGTTTTAGAGTGGTCGTGGAACTTGTGTAATAGTCCATTTTCCGCGACTAGAAATGAGTTGTGAAGTTCTCCGTGAGGTCTTCGAAACGATATAAAAGATGTCTTTGCACGGTATAAACAATATACACAATATAAAATATGAACTATGGAAAGGTCATAAGTTTGTTTATTTGAACTTATTTTTTTATTGTCTTTGCACGGAAAGATATCTTAAAAAAATGCAGCGTTCCTACATTTAATGATAGTACCTACATATACGTACAGAATCAATAGTTTTAGGCCTAATTTTAACTTGTTTTGCTTTTGGTACTTCTACCTTAGCCAAATACCCCCACACTTTTAAGTGTTTGTACGTAGGTTTATGAAATTTCCATAGTTCATATGGAGTTTCATCATTTTTCTTTTGTGGAATCTTATTAAGAATGCCATTTGCTGAAAGGATAGCTCACCCTCACAAGTTTTGGGATAAACCTGAACTTATTAAGAGCCTGGTTTTTATGCTCAGCAACACCATTTGATTGAGGTGAATAAGGGGCTATTGTTTGATGAATAATTCGGATTCTGAACAAAATTCTTCAAACGGAGGATCATATTCTCCACCTCTATCACTACGAATAATTTTTATTCATTTGCTAAGTTGATTTTCAATTTTATTCTTATAATGTTTGAAAACATCTAAAACACCATCTTTGCATCTTAGCATACATGACAACATTGTGTGGAATTGTCAATAAAAGTAATGAAATATTTTTTACCACCTTTAGTTTAGACAAATTTCAACTCACATATATCATTGTGAATCAATCCTAAAGGTGTAGTGATCTGTTCAACAGAGCTTTTGCTAACTTGGCCTTAACACAAATTTCGCATTTATGATTATGATCAAATTGTAAAGTAGGTAGTAAACTTCAGTTCTTTAATTTACGCATAGATTTAAAGTTTGAAATACCTAATCGATTATGTCATAAACAAGAAGACTCACCGATAAAAATAGAAGAATATATATTATTATTATTGTTTGATTTTAGTACAACAGTAAGAACATTTATTTTGAATAGTCCATCACAAAGGTAACCTTTTCCTACATATACATCATTTTTGGTGAGAACAAATTTATCAGATTCAAAGACCAACTTAAAACAATTTTTGCTAAGTAAAGACTGAGATACAAGATTATTGCGATTGTCAAGCACATGTAGTACATTGTTGAGGACGAGCTCTTTGTCGGAAGTCATCTTCAAAGTCACTTTTCCTTGTCCTTCAACCTTTGAACTTGCAGAATTTTTCATAAACAATTGTTCCTTGTAATTAGAGAACATTGACTTGTCAGCACAAATGTGTCGAGTAGCCTCAGTGTCTACCCACAATTCTCTAAGATTTCCCAATGTTGTTGCATTAAAAAACAACAGCAAACAAGTTTAGTTCTTGTATATCCCCAGATAATGCACCACATTCTGTCACATTTGCCTGGGCCTTTTTGTTTCTTTGACTCGCGACATTCACTTGCACGACCTCCGGCTTTTCCACCGTTGTAGCAAACTCCTTTGAATTTCTTAGCATTCTTTTGTTGTCTTTCTTTGGTGCATCACCATAAAGGAAGAAATTTCTCAATAATTGCAGCCACTTGGAACGACTCACTTAAAGTCATATTTTTTCCATGTATGTCATGAAGAAGAGAACGTGTAGTTATTGAACTTGACTGATAACAAGTCTTTGAATCTGTAATCTTGTAGTCTAGGAATTTTCCACAAGGAATATCATTGTGCCAACATTCTCAATTTTATACTTTTTATCCAAAGACTCCTAAAGTTTTTTTTTTTCATAGCAATATACACACCGTAATAGTGTATTGTCCAACCCATTTAGAATATAGTTATTGCATAAGAAGTCCGAGTGCTTCTATGCATCCAAGGCTACAATCGATTCTCAATTTCTCTTTCCTTCTTGCACTACATTATGATCTTCTGAAAGAATCCATGCCAAGTTATGAGTGGTGAGATAGAACAACATTTTCAATTGCCATCTCTTTAAATCCACCCATTGAATTTTTTCGGTTTCTCTCTATGAGGCACTTGAGTTGATTGAATCGAAATAGCTATAAGTGGAACCGTAGTGGATGTACCATTAGTTGTGGGGACAACATTTGTTCCGTTTGAATCCATTTCTATTATACAAACAGAAGTTCAATAATAAAATAATTTGAACAATTATTTTAATAAAATATACTACTAACCAGAATTATCCTAACCAATATAAGCTGTGTACTAAATTTGTATAATACGCAAACCAGTGTACATAAAAAATAGAATAATAGTGATAAATCAAAGAACAATTATCACTAAAGAGTATAATTTAAATGCTCACAATTGAATTTAATTAAAACAATGCACAGTTAGAACATAGATTTTGGAATATGCAAATAGACTATCTTTAATTTGTTTTCACAAACTTCAAGTATACTTAAATGTGATTGAACAATTACTTAATGAGAACTCAAATAAGTTTACATATGGAATTTCACAAGTGAATCTAAGTTACTACATAGGTTAATATTAAACAGAATATAACTATACACAACAAATACGTCTTAAGATTGTTAGAAAATTGATAAGTATGGTGCAAATAGTACTCTGTGCAGAAAACTTACTTGAAATTATAAATGCAAAATTATGAAGAAGATGAAAAGTCGAAAATGAAAATAGACAGACACTACAAGAAATATGACATTCAACCACTATACAAATATATGGTCGCAGAATATACATATTTGGTTGTTGATTACATTCAACGACCAAAATCAATTGGTCGTTCGTTGGTTGACAAAGAGGTGTTGGCGAATGTATTCAACGACTACAAAATGGTTGGTCGTTACAGGTACTGTTTCAGCAACTAAATAAATGGTCGTACATGGTTTGTATTGACAATCGATTCTTTTTATTCCAACCACTTATTTGGTTGTTGTATCAAATATTTTAGTCGTTAAAATACAATAAAAACAACCAAATTTTAGTTGTCTTTCATTTCAACAACCAAATAAATAGTCGTTAATATTTAATAGTGGCAACCGATTTTTATTTTCCAACCACTTATTTGGTTGTTGTATTAAATTTTTTGTCGTTAAAATACAATAAAAGCAACCAAATTTTAGTTGCCTTTCATTTCAACGACGACATAAATGGTCGTTAATATTTAATAGTGACAACCAATTTTTATTTCAACAACTACTTGATTTGTCGTTGTATTAATTATTTTTGTCGTTAAATTATAATGAGAGCAACCAAATTTTAGTTGTCTTTTATTTCAACAACAAAAGAAATGGTCGTTAATATTTATATTGAAAGCCGATTTTCATTTCAACAAAGGTTTGATTTGTCGTTATATTAAATATTTTGGTCGATAAATGAACATTGAAGCAACAAGAATTTAGATGCCTTTCTTTTTAACAACAAAAGAAGTGGTTGTAAAAAGTTTACATTAACAACCGAACTATTAAAATAACGAGAAATATGATTGGCAACAATAATATTCATGGCTCCATAACTTTCACACATTCACATCATACTACAAGCAAATTTTACCCACAACCATAAATAATTATAAGAAGTAAAGGAAATAAATAAGATTAACAAAAACTAAAATTTCCATGGGCCTTCAATCAATTAAAATATCATGATATCAACTACAACTATATATCAATATCAAATGTTATGACTTAAACAAAAGATTACACCCAGTTCAGTCATTGGTGTTCTCAATATAAAAATAAGAAATGTAGAGAAGCGGACTATTGTCTCGATCGAAGAAAAATATATATCTATTACCACCATCACCAAAAATAAAGTCAAAAACTCATTAATTTTCACCATTTGAACCATTAGACGGACGCATCAGGTTGAATAGGCTACAGAAGAAACTCTTCAGGAATGCGATTTAAGAATGTCTGCACAGATTTCAACTGAGAACGAAGATCTTGAACCTTATTCTGTAAAGCAACATTTTCTATAGAAGTACTACAATTTTCCAACCTTGTCTTCTTTGGGTTTTTCTAAATCTCTTGCCCAAAACTTACTCACATATTTCAGATTCTTTCAAAGGCGTAAGGTGTTCATTCGGGTCTAGTTGAGAATTCTGTTCTTGTAGAAGGTCCAGCATTTGATTCTGTAGATCAATGTAAATTATAAATAAATGATTATAATTTTGAAATATATATTATACCATTGCAACAAATAAAACTACTTACATAATGGGACTCCACTTCTTTGGTTGTCCACCCACATTCACTACAGTTCATGTCATAGAAAAATTTGATCTCACCAGGTAGCTCTTTTGTAAGCGGATCCCTCTGTTTAAAAAAAAGAATATGATGTATGAAGTTGATGAAATATAATAATGTATCATTATATGACTTACCATTTCATGTGCACGTGCAGCATAAGATTTCGATCCTTGAAGAGTAACCAACTTTTTTTTGGCACAGTTTGCTTTGCCCAAGCACATGCATTCTCTCCAATTTCATTAGCCCAAGCACATGCATTCTCTCCAATAGCTTCTCCATTTTTGTTAAATTCTATTTGAATTTTATGTCCAGTAGTAACCACAGCATGCTCACTTCGTTTTCCTAGCATAGGACCTCGTCCTCGTCGTTTAGGAGGAGGCTCTGTATCATATGTGATGAGAAAATAATGAGAAATGAAAGATTTAAAGATATGCCAAATTCGACTTCACAAGAATAGGATCAAAGAGAAATGTAAATTCTATTCTCATAATCTATTATCAAAAATCAAAATACTCAAGTTTACCTTTTACTACTAAGAACAAACATATTTATAGGCTAGACAACCCTCTAATTGTAGGTCTTCTAAAACAACATTAATAACCAAAACAAGGCATTACATTTACCAAGCCTAGGATAGAACCATATAAACTTGACTTAGACCACCAAATACAAGAAAGACTATTTGGAAACTAAAAAGGCATCAATGTCATTGAAATTATTGAAAATAAACAGAATTCCCGCTGGTATATGGCTTTCGAGACAGCACTGCATTACTTTACAAAAATGGCCATATCTCAATGTAGAAAACTCGAAATTGCGAACCGTTTTTTTTCTACGAAAGTATACTCGTAGATCTTTCCAACCATATAAAAATATTCAGCTAAAACATTCTGAAAAAAAGCAGTTTATTCGTTGAATTGTTGACTGAAATACGAATATTGACTGAAATACGAATATTTGGTCTTGTGTCATTCAATTTGATAAAGTGACGTCTTGTATTACATTTAACATTGGATCAACAAATTCATCATCACTGCTTTCTTCTATGTCACCAGGAGTTGTAGTATTAGAAACAACCGCGGGATAGCTTTCTCCGTGAAATACCCATGTACGATAACTACTTTGAAACCCATAGACAATTATATGGCTTTTAATTGTTTCTAAATCTTGCAATATACCATTTACACAAGAGCAACATGGACATCTTGTCTTTCCTTCTTGGTTTAAAAAATTCCGAGCCCTTTCTATGAAATACATAACACCATTTCTATATTCTTGCGACAACCTATTAGTCTGCAATGTCCAACTCTTATTGATTGACATTTCTAATTAACCTATGAAAGAAAAATAACAAAACAAATGAAAGAGTAAAAAATGATTCATATTAACCACTAAAAAGAAATGGCTATATCCTGCACACTATTTGAGCTTGCGAACACCCTTCCTTGTGTGCTTTATCAAGTTTTTGAAGCCAATAGACTCTTTAATCACACTAACAAATGGAACTACTATTAAGACAATGGCATAATTACTGTTCATTAAGATCCAAATTTCACATCAAATCTGGAAAAATCATTTACTTGTGTCTAGGGTATAATGATTTCCGGATATTTATTACAGTGAATATGGTCAAGAATGCAAGCTTCATCCAGATGGAAACAGGTAATTATATTAAGTTTTCCACCACCAGACATATGTGCACAAAATACTTGCTACTGCTACCTGATCCTAATTACAAAATAACAAAGTGACATACAGGGGCGGATCTAGGGTTGAAGTTCAGCTAGGGCGGACGTTGACTGGTCAACGGTCAAATATTGACCGTTGACCAGTCAACGGCCGATGCTTGTTAGAAATATAAGTATCAGCCACACATTTGATTCGCTTCCAACACTAGCATAAAAAAAAATTTAAAATAAAGTCAAATTTATGGCCAAAAAAAAAAAAAAAGAGAGCAAAAGTTCAGTGGGGGCGATAAAGATTTACGTTAAAAAAAATTTAAAATAAGACAATAACGATAATTCAAAATGTAGTAAATTTTTTATAGTTGTTCTTTACGATTTTTCATATGTTGAAAAGTTTAAAATAAAACTAAATCTATAGCAAATTAAAAAAAAAAGAGCAGAAAAACTGATAAATACTTTTTATATTCTTCAATTTTGACCCACTTTTCAAATTTATTCATGCAATTACTTTATTTTTTGATTTCTCTAAATTGAGGACCATAAATGTAATTTTCAATTTAAAATACTCCACTCTCTCTCTCTCTCTCTCACACACACGCACCCCCACGTGACTCACCTGCCACCTTCATTGCTTCCTTCTTTCAATCCAACAACCTTTATATACATATATACATACACGCAGGCAGGCAGCCATTGCCACATGAAGAAAAAAAAAAAATTGATGAAATTCAGTGGGTCCGCCCCTAAACCAGCTCCATTTTTTCTCGAAATTCCAGCACGTGCGGACGTGTGATCTCGCCATGCGGCAGATCCGCCCCTGGTGACATATGTATCTTAAAACCCAAAATAACAACTACAACAAGAGGCAATAAAATCTTAGAGCAATGCACAACCAAGAAAATTCAATGGGAAGTCAAAAACTGAAAAGAACTAACTAGATTTAACCAAGCACAAGAAACTTTACTAATCAGATTACAGTACCTTTCTTTTGGAACTGTACTTCTGAATTAAAGAATGAAGCTAGAAATCTTCGGCTTTACTTAGTTGGAATAAAGTTCCCACCTGTCTGGAACAATGATAAAGGCAACTAATTACGACTAAGAATTTATTATGGTCGTTGTTAAATTGTAATGACCATATGCATTTGGTCGTAAAAACATTAATTGTTAATTCTCATTTTGGCCACTACAACAAATATAAGATTAACAACTAATATTTTGGTCGTTACAACATATTTGTAGCTAACTCAAAATTTGATTGTATACAATTCATTGTCAACAACCAAGAATATCATTTAGTTGTTGAAAACGGTTTTTAATGACCAGATTTATTGGTCGTGAATAGTAATTTTAACTACCATCCCATATGGTTGGCAAATACTCCTTTTAACGACTATCTAGCATTGGTTGTAATTTTTTATCACTTTTACCGACTCAAATAAGGTGGTCATTAACTTATTCTAAATACAACCAATTATTCGATTGTCAAATATATTGTTTTAGTCGTTGATTGTTTTGGCGGGTTTCAAGGTTTTGGCGACACACACATAACGACCCGCTTTACATTGGTCGCAGAATATAAAAATTTTACAACTAATGTTGTGGTCGTTACAACTCTTCTCCAATTAGCCCAAAATACAATAGTTTGTGACACATTATTTGCGACTAAACATTTATTGGTTGTAATGTGTTTTTATCACTTCAACGACTAAAATATGATTATCGTTAAAGTAGTCTAACTACAACTAATTATCTGGTCGTCAAATATATTCTTTTGGTTGTTGATTGTTTTGGCGGGTTTGAAAGTTTTGGCGTTACACATACAACGACCAACTTCAACTTGGTCGTAGGAAGAATAAATTCACAACCAATGACGTGGTCGTTAAAGCTTATCTCCAACTCGCTCATCATTCAACTGTTTGTGATACACTATTTACGATTAAATATTTATTCTGGTCGTTGATAAATATTTGTAACGACCATATTTACTTGGTCGTTAAAAGATTCGTTGTTAATTCTCATTTTTCTTGTAGTGAGACTGAGACAAGAGTTTGAACTCTCTTTCTTGAAGACGCATTTGTCCCGCTCATGTGCTTATGGTGTCAGACAAACGTCCTCCAAGATACAACGATCTATTCCTCTAGGTAGTAGAACTACAAACCTAAAGGACGGCGAACCAAAAATGTTTTGTACTCTCTGAAATAGGACTCGAACAACATTGTTTTGAGAATGCAAGTTTTGACAGAATGATAGAAGCGATGAGAAGAATAATTTGCAAGACTCTGGGGGTCAATTTATAACTTTCTAGAAGTTGTGTTTGAATAGACATAACACCTGAAAGGACTTGTTTGAACAGACACAAGATTTGAAAGGACTTATTTGAATAATTGTGTTTGTACTGATTCAACATACATCTTCTACACACATGATATGTGTCAAAAAAATTGGATATTTTAACATTTGGAAGATAAAAATACATTAAAAATAAAATAAACTAATTATTTTATATTTATTTTGTCCAATTTATCCACGGCCCTGAAACAGATATCATCTAAATCTCCTCCCCTCCAAAGACTTGTCGTGCCCCTTAAGGTCTAAACCCAAATCAAAACTAGAGGTATATTAATTTGTCCAAAATCATGTCATCTTCTTACGTGGGATAAAGTTCCTCATTTGCCCCATTATCCAATTTTCACTTTCAATGTGTCAACTTTTGCTTCTAATTTCTCATCCATTTGGAAATGGTTTTGCGAAACCAAATGTAGTACGAACATTAACTCACGGAGTAGAATGTATTTGACTACAAATTTACAACAATCGGTTATCGAGATCCACGCGAATATTTGATAAAAAATTGGTCAAACCAATTTATAAACAACTCATTACCAACATGTTCTATTTCATGTTGCAACTTCTTGTTACAAAAAAATACATAGATTGCATAATATATTCATGTTGCAACTTTTATTTTCGATTAGAGATTCTATTACAACATCAAATACTTTGTTGCAACATCTTATTGACTAGCATACTTCGTTTATGCATAATATAATATGTATATTATTTGGTATTACAACCTTTTGTTCAAACATAAAATATTTTTGCACTTCATAGTTTAATGTTTTAATAAAGAATTTTGAGTTTATTTCATATCTTTACATTTTTCTAAATGAAAGTATATATATTATTGCAACATTCTGCTATGTGAATAGTATGATGTTCCAAAATATGTAAAATGTAGAATTTTTAGAAGTCTAAAAAAAATTATGATGATGAATTGTTAAACTTACCATTTTAGGGGTTCAAAAGAAATTATGACGACAACTTCTCAAATTTGTCCAAGTTTCATGAAGTATGAGTTTTCCGCATCAAGTTTTAAAGTTCAAGGTTTTGTTTCCCTTTTTAATGTTAGTAAATTAGTTAACTTTGGGATTGAGATCTTGAGGCCATACAAAAAGTATTCAAACTCATATTGTTCAAATCATTTGTTATTAATTGTTGGGCTGTATTTTTGGACATTCTCTCTCTAAGACCAAGTCCACGATCAACATGCTCCATTAATGTCAAAAAGCCACTTTCCATATACCGCTCAGGTGTATCAGGAAGATTTAAACATCACTCCCACCAGCTTGGTTGATTGAGTTGACTGCTTGTTGACCCTTAATCTTTCATTAGATTTTCCATTAACAATTATAACTAAGGCTTCTAGAACATATCGAAGATTTAAATGAAATTATCACTAGTCTCTGGTATGATTGGGGATTCTAAAAATCATAGCAGAAACATACCAAGAAATATAAATACAAATTCTGAATACAACACATTGAAATAGAGTACTAGTATTTGTTTTACTTAGGTTTGACCGAATTAAAAATCAACCTACATCTACGTTGAGCTCCACACTTTGGATGCTGACGTGCAATGAACATTTCTATAAAGAGAGGATAGAACTTGATTTTTATTTTTTAAATAATGGCTAGATACATGGCTTTTATAGCATTTCTTCTAGCCATTGATGTAATGAAAGCATCCAACGGACAAGAAATGACCATGTGGATAACATGCTACTTAACTCCACCCTGGAAGAAAAAAAGCATAAGTTGCACTAAAAATAAAACTTCATGCATAAACCATTAAATAGCACTTTGTTTCACATTCCCAACATCCTCCACCTTAAAGAGAAGAAAGACACATCCAAATATTCAATGAGAATACCCAAATATTTAGAGTTGATAATTCTTTCATTCATGAAAACAAACACCAAACAATTAAAACATAATCGAGGAAGCTAAGCCACATCAAGTTTAGTGGCCAAACTTGCCAGTGTAGAAACGAATTCTTCAATGTTTTTATCAGAACTCCCTCCCTCATCTATTGCCTCTCTAGCAAATTCTTTCCATTTGGTTCCATTCTTCCGAATTTCTTTCCCTTTATCTCCATCCATGACAAGATTTATGCACTTGTTTATCTCTTCTCGACTAACTGTTCCTTTCACGTCCGACCTAGCCTTGATTCCCATTTGCCAAACATCCGTGATAAATTTAGCGTTCTTGGTTTGATCTGTCCAGTGCGGCATAGCCACCATTGGGACACCCAAACACAATGCTTCCAGTGTAGAATTCCACCCACAATGAGTGATAAAACAACCTACGGCCTCATGTGCCAATATTTCCAACTGAGACGACCAAGGTACAATTAGTCCATTCTTAGATGTCTCCTTGGCAAAATTCTTGGGAAGTTTGTCTTCTTCTGATTTTCTCCCACCAACAAGAAATTCTTGTTGCTCATCTTTAAACCCATTGCCAATTCTTCCATTTGCTCCAATCCTACTTGTGCTATACTTCCAAATGACACATAAATAACTGAGGGAGTTGGTTTTTTATTGAGCCATTTCATGCAGGAATCAGTGATTGGTTCGAACACACTAAGACCATATTCTTTGTCATCATGTAGCCTCTTATCCAAGTACATGGATGGTATGGTGGGTCCAATGGTCTTCACTGGCCAAAGCTTAGTCATGTAGTCAATTACCTGAAATTAAAATGTCACACTAGTAAGTTTCGCGAAATTACACATTTCACTCGTCAACCTTTCACTTTAGTTGCAGGTCTCGTCTTAAATAGACCTAAAATAACGACATTTTTACCCTGAGCGTCATCCTGCTATTTTCGACCAAGGAAATAGAGGAAAAGTGACCTTAGCTCCGTAAAATATAGCTGAAGAAACTGAAAAAAGGGTTCTAGAAGCTTACCTTTTCTTCTAACTTGTAGAAAGAGTTGACAAAAATCGAATCTGCTTGCCCAACATTCTTAAACTAGTCCAAGAACAATTCCATCCTCTTGTATCCATGGTACTGGTAATCTGAAATAAAAGAAGGCATGTCTGAGGGTTCCATTGCAGGTAATCCAGGAACAACAATTTCACCGTCAGAAAGAGGAAGTTTCAGAGCCCCTTTGAAAGCATGTTAGTAAATGTTGTTCACTGCACAAGATTGAGTGAAAAACACACCACGCTTTTAACCCATATTATTAGAAATGAAGTCTATATTCTTTAATTAGATACACATAACTAAAGAATCAATATATCATGCCAAATTATTAAGTATGATTAATTCAGAAGAATACATGTCTCCATTGATGTTGAAATCGAGAGAGTTGGATCTTCCGCAGTCTAATCACCTCAATAGTGCTCAATTGAATCTTTGTCTATAATGGTGTAGAATAGAAGAACAAAAATTGTGATTGACCCGGGGACCATAACCCTATTTATAATAATCTGTATACCCTAGTTGAATTAGAAGTTCATCATTCCTAATTGGATTAGGATCCGGTCTCTATACATTACAAAGCCCGTATTCAGCTTAGATGTTTCTAGGACCCAATCAACATATTAGTTAATAGCCCATATAAATGCAATACAATATGTAGCCCATTATAGAGATAAATAATCCAACACATATCTCTTGTCTACATCAAGACCCCATGGAAGAAATGGATCATAAATAATACAATCCACTGGACAACCTGAAGCCTTAAGCTTTTTGATCAGGTTTGACAATGTCTGAGAGCCAACATGTCGAAACATCGTGAAATATTCTCCTATGTTTTCATCAGACGGGGTGTTCCCTTGATCGTACCCATCCGAGATTGTCTCCACGGATATAGAACTGGGAAAAGAGAAATCTTGCATGGTCTTGAAAATGAATTTTGTTGGGGTTAATGTGATTTTAATTCCTTTGTGTGCTGAATGTTTGGAGAATTGGAGAAAAGGGTTTATGTGACCTTGGACTGGAAATGGCAACATTAAACAATGAGCTTTGTATTCTCCTTTTCCTTTCTCCATCCCTGCAAATATCAATAATTTATACACAAATTACATCTTTTTGCAAATAATTATTTGAAAAATAATATAAAAATACATATATTTTTATCGACGGAATTTAATGGACAAAAAATATCAATGGTTAAGTTTTCGGGACTTCGTTTAAAGTGCTATTTATACTTTAACTAAACTAACAATGTGATCGTGAATAATTTGTCCTTCGAGAAACCTATCAAAGCACGACTTCGCAAGATTGCATGAGAAATTAGGAAAATGATCGTACTAACATCACATGAATCACTAGATTAAATCTAATTTCGATCTCAATAAAGATAAATAAACAAAACCGACGATTAAGAATCAAAGATTTACTAGATTATTTCTAAATTATTTGATCTCAATCAAGATAATTAAACAAAACAGACGATCTAGAATCGAAGACGTACGCTTCGAGTCATGGTCACATGTGTGACTTCATACTTTAATAAGACAACTGTGTATAAATGTTAATAACTTGTAAATAAGTTTCTCAACTTTCCATTTCCATATACTTCAATACGGGAAACCAATTAAGACTTGGGTTGTTTAACTCTTGTATTTAAGCTCACTATACTTCAATGAGTGTGCCTATGACCCTCTTTAGATCGTTGTGTAATATTTCAGTGGTTGCTGAAAAGAACGATGATTTTTGTAATAAAGTAAAAAGATTGTTTCCTTTCGGAATTCAAAATTTAGAAAATTGACAAGGAATACAAAGAGACTTCAATAAAAATAATACAATGTAGGAAATGAAACTTCCCTACATTTCTAGACAATATTATTCAGATAGATTAAGTATATATTAGATGCCATTATGATATGACATGTCATCTTCCTTTACTCTCTTTTGATCTTCTTGTTTGACCTTGGTTGTTGTACCGATAGTAGTTCGAGTGATTTTTTCAATCTTGATTGTAAATGTATGAGTAGGTATAAAAAATTTGTATGACCGGTGGTTTCCACCAGTCCCATCGGAGATGTAGACACCGAGTCTAACGCCGCCACTAATCATCCACAAAAAGAATTTTCCTCTGCCGCTCAACTTGCGGCACTGCAAGCTCAGGTGGCTGCCTTAACGGCTCTACTCAAGGATCTGAACGCTGCAGTTTCTCAGCTACCACATGGTTCTAACTTTCTGCCGATAAGATCTTTACTACCAGGGACTCCGCCCCAGGTCCTAGCCCTCTACCAGTAGGGCTCTCACCGCCAGGGACTCCTCTCCAGACTCCTAACTATCCAGCAATGGAAATACTGCCAACGGCAGCTCTACCGCTGGCTCCAGTTTCTTTGGCTCCACCTTCCGCACCCCACTTCCATTCATTAACATCTGGACCAAATCCACACTAGGAGCAATCGTCATGGATGCCAACGCCTACGCTAATTGAGACACTAGTGTTAAGCCTGGAACAGCGATTATAAGACATGATAGGTTGCAAAATAGCTTAGGCTATGTCTAAGAAAGGTAGTAGGCAACAATCTAGGGTGTTGGAAGAAGATCTTTTTTCTCTAGAAGTGATGGTGGTCCTCTTACCACAAGACTTCAAAGAGCCAAAGATAGAGAAGTACGACGGATCCTCTGATCCTGTCGATCATCTCAGGGCTTTTGTCGACTTGATGAGGTTGTAAGACACATCTGATGCGATTATGTGCATGGCTTTCTTGCCAACACTTAGGCAGGAGGCTAGAGACTGGGTAGCCACCCTTTCTCCAAAATTGATCTGTACATTTGACCATTTTTCCAAGAGTTTTGCTATATACTTTGTCAGCAGCAAACGTGTTAAGAAAAATGCTATTAGTCTGATGCAATTGACACAGGACAAGGACGAACTGTTGAAAGATTTTATTACCCGATTCAATAGAGCCACGCTGGGAATCAAAGACCTGTAGATGTCTGCTGTAGTCACTGCCATGATGAGTGAAACTCGAAGTCGTCCTTTCAAAATGTCACTCTCTAAAAACTCACTGGATACAATACATGAGTTACTCAAGAGAAGAGATAAGTATGTGGGCGCTAAAAAAGCATATCTCATTACCAAAAGTATGAAAGATCGAAATGAACCTGAGTCTAACAAAAAGAAGACTCGAGACGAGCCCGAACCTCGAAATAATAGAGGCGAGCTCACCCAAGATGAGGCGACCTCGCCCAAGCCAAGGTGAGCCAAGGTTTAAAAAAAAAAAGTAGGTGAGGTGAGCTCAACCAAGCCGAGGCGAGCTCGCCCAAAAATTAAAAAAAAAATATTTAGGCTAGGCGAGCTCAACCAAGCCGAGGTGAGCTCGTCCAAAGCTTCAAAAAGAAAAAAAAAATTGAGCTGAGGTGAGCTCACCCAAGGCTCCCAAAAAAAAAAAAATCAAGACGATAACCTCTATTTAAAAATTAAGGCGATGAGCCTATGTTTAAAAATCAAGGCAGCAGCCTCTGTTGAAAAAAAGGCGGTGAGCCTATGTTTAAAAATCAAGACGATAGCCTCTATTTAAAAATTAAGACGATGAGCCTATGTTTAAAAATCAAGGCGATAGCTTCTATTTAAAAATTAAGGCGATGAGCCTATATTTATCAACAAGGCGATGAGCCTTTGTATGAAAAACAAGGTGATGAGCTTATGTTTAAAAATCAAGGCGATGAGCTTCTTTCCGAAAATCAAGGTGATGAGTCTCTGTTTAAAAATCAAGGTGATGAGCTTCTGTCTAAAAATTTAGAGAGAAGCAGGTGCGGTAGATTATTTCTACTTTTCATTGACGACAATCTATGAAAAGTAGAGGGGCTTATGATGATAGAACAGCTGTTATATGTAGTCTGCCAATAGTGGCACGCTTGCCTCACCGACTAGCCTGCCTCGTTGGTATCATAAGCTTGTCTTTGACAGATAGATAACAATGACCCAACTACCATTAGGCAAGCCAGACAGGCGATCCATAAAATGACATTTACCATCGACAATTGAGAAGATAAAACACCAGTCATTGAGATGATGAAACATCCCTCATTAACTCTTAATAATGAGGGAGATGAAGGGACACATGTTATCAAATGAATGAGATGAAGGGACACGTGTTATCAAATGAAGGAGATGAAGGGATACTTGTTATCCATAACTACAGGCCATTCCTATAAAAAGAGGCCAATCCTCCAGGTAAATACAAAACATACAATTCTTATACACTCCATATTGTTATACTGCACATATGTTTTAATCATATACTGATTATCACACCGAAATGGACACAGGGGAAAAAAGTCCCGCCACATTTTGCAGGTCTCCACCACTGTCGATGCCGTGCTCAGAAGAAGAGAAAAATATTTATCATCAGTTGATAATATAGTATTCATTCAATGTGGGTCAAATATGGACATAGAGATGCTGGCCATGGAATCAATGCCGAGCACCATGACAAAAACAACAATTGGTGGGATTTTGACTCTATTGTGTAGGTGCCTTGCACATTTTAAAAACAATGATTTATTTATTCATCCTTGAAAACGAAGGGCACTTATTTTTTTCCGACCGAAGGAAATTATTTTTTAATTGAATAAATTACTGGATATCTTGGTATTCAATGTCAAGTTCACATCTTGTTGCTATTAGAATATCTCTAATCCTTTTGTTACAATTATTTTATCTAAAATTTAAACAATTAGAGAAGATTACATATATATCGTTTATATCATTTATATAATGCAATCACAATAATAAATATTGATGAGTTGTTAGTCATCGATGCAGACAGAAACAATCAAGGAAGCACGATCATGATTCGCCGATTCCACAAAATACCGGGATCTATCTCGTAAGCCTCATTGCCCTGTACAAAAGACTGACTAGAGTATTAAATGTGGCAAGTTCATCGTTCCATTTTATAGTCTTACTCCTGTTAGTTACATGCATTTTACACTGTAGTTTACTTTCAGTCCATCTTTCTTTCTGGTTAGACAAGTCTGCATTTTCCAACACAGAAATAATTTTCCAACAAAATACGCTCACGAGAAAAATACACAGAGACCAAAATGAAACAAGTATCCTTCATTTCATGCATGAGACAGTTTGCATGCATTTTCCTTCCACTATATATATGAGACAGTTTGCATGCATTTTACATAACAAAACAAATAGGCAGCCAAATGGAGATCCAGCTTTTCTCTTTTAACTTCATTGCTTTCTTTCTTTTCATATCCTTCATCATCAACTTGTTGTTTAAGGGATGAAGAAACCGAATTCCCTTGATAAGTATAAAAAATTGCCTCCAAGTCCATGGAAGCTGCCTTTTATCGGACACCTACACCACATGATGGGTCCACTTCCACACCGTTCCCTCACAAATTTAGCTAAAAAATATGGGCCAATCATGCATTTGAAGCTTGGTGAAGTTTATACAATCGTCATATCATCACGTGAAATTGCTAAAGATGCGTTGACAACTCATGAACTTGCTATTGCAGATAGGCCAGAAAGTATAGGGATGAAGATTTTGTGGTATGATTATACCAACATTGGCTTTAGTCCTTATAATGACTATTGGAGGCAAATGCATAAAATATGCATTGTGGAGCTCTTAAGCAAGCGCTCATTCAGCTATATAAGGCTAGATGAGACTTCACGCCTTATTAACTCTATTCAGTCATCTTCTGGAGAACTCATCAATCTCACTACCAAAATATATTCATTCACAAGTTCAATCACATCTAGAGCAGCATTTGGTGAGCTACTGAGAGACCAAGAAACTTTGATAACATTCATGAAGAAAGGAGTAGCCTTGGCCTCGGGATTTGATTTGGCTGATTTCTTCCCCAAAATAAAGTTCCTGAAGTACATCACTTGGAATAAATTTAACTTGGTGAAGATCCGTCATCAATTAGATTCGATTCTTGACGTCATTATCGACGAGCATAAAGATAAACTAGCTACAGGGAAAATAGGCAATGGGGAGTTGGGTGGTGAAGACATAGTAGATGTTCTGCTTAGATTGAAAGAAAGCGGGGAACTTGGTATTCCAATAACTAACGACAACATCAAAGCAATAATTTTCGTAAGTTGTTTAATTACCCTAAAAAATCATCTTATTTTTTCTTATATCCGTTATAATTGTTTTTCACAACAATAAGAATGGTGTTATTGTTCCAGGACATGTTTACAGGTGGAAGTGAAACATCATCCACATCAATTGATTGGACCATGGCAGAATTGATGAGAAATCCACATGTGATGGCAAAGGCACAAGCTGAAATAAGACAAGCTTTTAAAGGAAAGAAGACTATCGAGGAAAGTGATGTTCAGAAACTAAAATATCTGAAGTTGGTAATCAAGGAATCTTTGAGGATGCACCCTGTCGTTCCTTTACTACCAAGAGCATGCAGGGAAGAATGTGAAGTTGATGGGTATATTATACCTATGAAAGCAAAAGTCACGGTTAATATATGGGCTTTGGGAAGAGATCCAGAATATTGGGATGAACCCGAAAGCTTTAAACCAGAGAGATTTGAAAATAGTTCTGTTGATTTCTTGGGAAATAACTTCGAATATATTCCATTTGGATCAGGAAGGAGGATTTGTCCTGGGATGAGCTTCGCCTTGGCAAATAGTGAGTATCCTTTGGCACAACTTCTCTACCACTTTAACTGGAAACTTCCCAAAGGAATGAACCCTAATAATATGGACATGACTGAGCTAATAGGAATAAGTGGAATGAGAAAAAAGAACCTTTACTTGATTGCCACACCCTACCACCCTCTCGTTTACGGTTAAGGTAGAGGCCAATTCATCTTGCGAATAAGCTTCACCTTCTAGCCTACAGAAGCATTAAGATTCATTTCCAGTTAAAATGTTTGTACTCTTTAGTCTTTTTCATGTATGCGCTCAGTGTTTTTCACTAGAATGTTCATATTGTAATTTGCCCACAAAGTTAAAAGTTTTCATCATGTACTGTATGCTATAAATATGTTGGTTCAATAAAGTTGTTCGATCATGTTGAAATATTTTATTCATGTAAATTAATCACTTCTGATGGTAGATTGATGCATAGTAAAAATCTCCATTTTAAGCTTATTTATTCCAGTTGCCTCGTTGAAAATAATTGTTGAATGATATGAATTGTTTTCTCATCATTTTTATTTGATTCCAAGTCTTTTTCTTTAGACCAATCATATATATAATCGCCAATACTTCATGTGAAAAAGGTTATACCAAGATCGTAATTTTGAGTCGGATCGAGGATCGTAAAAATTATATTAAATATTAATAATTCAAAATATTAAAAGATAAATAAACGTTAAATGGTCTTAATAATAAATTATTAACAACGTAACGTAACTAAAATTAATCAATAAAACCAAGATAGCAATTTATAAAAGGTCTAGTAATATTTCTTTGGGTATGCAAAAATTATGTAGCAAAAGCGTAATAATCTCATCGTTCCCCACTTGATTTGAAAAGATAACAACAAAAGCAAAATGTGGCATCTTTCTTTATGCTATATTCCAACCAAAAATGAAATTCATTATACCAAGAAGGTTGAAAACTTCTCAAATTCAATGATGATTTTTCTTATTGTTTGTGTTGAATTTATGCTTGCCCCGTTGACAAAGATCCGATTGCATGTATGCTTTTCGAATTTCACTTCAAATTACAAACATCACTTTCATTCCTAATATCATTTTTATCCCGGATAACATCACTTTCAACCAAAACATTACTCTCATCCCTAACTATATCATTTTCAACCAAAACATCACTTTCATTTTGTTAAATATAATATAAAATCATGAATTATTACACTCTAATAAATAAATATTATATTAATTTTGTTACTAAATATCACCCTACAAGTCCAAATCAAACAAAAAATTATATATATAGTAGAAAATCATCACCATCACGAATGTATTTAGCAAAATAAGTACAGACTACTAATATTTTCAACTAGTTCTTGTAAAAAAATAACATAAATATTATACTTCATTACATTATCATCTTATTAATAGAGTGGAGAAGAAATTGATGCATCTATTAGGTAGAATAGAGTAATAAGAAAAATAAAAAAAAATCATTATATAATGACTAGGACGGGTCGCCGGGTTATGGGTCACCGAGTTAGTTAAAAAATCGGTGATTTTTTCGGGTTATAAACGATTCGATTGTTGGGCGGTCCAATTAAGAGAACCGGACCAATTGGGGTACCGGGTCACCGGTTTTCAGGTCGGATTGGCCGGGCCGGTCCGGGTTTGATAACTATGCTTCAAATGTTCTCATAAAATTATGACAAATTAAGGGAATATATATAACATATCATACTAAATCAAATTAAAATTTCAGAACATAACCATTCCAAATAAGCCTTCAAGTTAACTCATAAAAAAAGCAAGGAAGATTCCGTGACACATGTGTCCATCATTACCAAAACATGTATCATGCTCTACGGCCGCCCAATTGATGTGATTCCAAACTGGTTTCACCCCAAAACAAATACACAATCTGGGGCGTTTGCTCAAAGTCGTACTTGCTTGTTAGATAGATTATTTGTTTCAATCTTAAGTCCTTTAAACATCATCTATTAATATATAATTTAACTTTTCCCAGCATGAATAATCTTTAAAAGGGTCAATTAACATAATTGAATTGTCGGAAAACATAAGGATCATTCAATCTCTCAAAATTCAGCGAGGCAAATGACATCAAAACTTATTAATAATGGAAAATAAATGTCTTAAATTTCTCTTTATTCCCAAGGTAGAGGCCATTTCATCTTGCAAATAAGCTTCATTCTAGCACAGATTTATTGTTAAATTGTTTGTATTCTTTAGTCTTTATATTTATTTTCATGTATGCGTTCAGTGTTTATCGTTAGAATATTTAGTATGAGTTACTCAGTTTCCGAATTATGCATGTCAAATTGAAAGTTGCCCTCAAAGTTCAAAATAACTGTTGAATGATATGAAATCTTTTCTCATCATTTTATTTGATTCCAATCTTTTTCTTTATAGCAATAATATACTAGCCAATACTTCATCTGAAAAAGTTTATACCAAGGTTGTCAATATCATAATTTTGAATTAAATTGGTGAAAAGGTCATGCGGATTGGATTGGGAATCATAAGATTCTATTAAGTACTAATAATTCAAGATATTAAAAGATATATAAATGTAAACTATTCTTAATAAAAAAAATTAACAACTATAACTTAATAAAATTAAACAATGAAACAAAGGTTGCAACTACTTTATAAAGGTCCACAATTAATTTCATAAATGCAAAAAATGTCAAAGAAAGTCAGAGTAACATGAAAACTCATTAATTGTTAAGATCAAATTTGACTGCAATTAATTTTTATGTGACAAACTTATCGATACCAATCTCCATGGATATGTACACAAATTACACACAACCATAAATCATATGAACAATTACAACATATTCTATTGTAGGACTTACTTTCAACAAGCCCATTAGAAATTCAACCCAAATGAGGAAAAATACATAATACATATAGATTAAAAAGGAAAATGTAAATGAGTTGTTAAAAGAGATGAAAAGTAAAGATAGAAAGAAGAAGAGTTGAAAAATATTATGAACGAATGAATGTTGTCGTCGATTTCCATAAGAGGTGACAGATAACAAAGAATAACATGTTCCATATTAGAGATTCTAATTTTTGCTATTTTTTATTTTTTTAAGTTCTAATTTGGGTTTTAATTCAAAATAAAACCAACCCAAAGGCAAGCTGTTTGTCGAAATTGAAAGTATAAAATCTCACGAAAAAAAATTCAACATAAAATCATAATTAGAGAATTATAACCATGTTACATCGTTCACCATAACTAAAAGAGTTTAGCTATTCATCATCCAATTAGAAGGTGAAGAAAAGAGCCGAGACTTATCGACGAGAAGATAAAATTGACGAGATTCCCGTTGAAGCTTCAAGCACCAATCCTAAATCTTCACGTTGCAATCACCTCTTTAATTTTCAAATCATTAACCCCGCTTGGAATGCCTATGTGACTTGGATGTTTTCTCTCCCAATTTGTCTTCTATATTCTTTACAATTTTCTCTCCTCCAATTTGACCTACAATATGTCTTTATATAGTAATTGCTTCATAATGAAACTCGTCAGCATCAAAGGACACAATACTCCCAACTATTGAAACCAATAAATATAAAAATCTGTTTGGATGGACCGCTATGTGCAAACCGCTGCCAAAATCGCAGCAAATTGGTCCATACTTTAAGTTTTTCGTCCAGTTTGGTCATTACTCCGAAACTTCAAGTTTTTCGTACAGTTTTGGTCCGTTTCACTCCCAAATTTAACATTGATCCTATAACTCTCAAAGGCTTCCACATTGGTCTTCGAATCTCTATAGTCATTTGAAATTGGCCCTCATCAAGTTCCAGATGTGTGCAAATCAGTTTCCAAACTTTCATAACTTAAATTTCACTCCCAAAACTTGTGACTTTCTTCCAATGGCTCTCTTAATGGTTCTATTGCTTCTATTCAATCATGTTAGTCGTCAATTGCATCAGACCAATTCCAATTAAGCTCGAACATTTCCTTTTTTTCTCTCATTACCTCTAATGTTGTTTTTTTTACCTGTGATGACAATCTTAATTTACACTAAATTAAGTAGAAACTTGCTCAATTTGCAAATATATCAAGTTATAATCTAGGCGTGTAAAACACAATTATCACAAGCAACCCAGCCCACTTAATTCATTAAGAAGAACCTGCAGTTCTTGAACTTGACTGATAACAAATCTTTGACTCTACAATCTTGTAGTCTAGGAATTTTCCGACAAGGAATATCTTCGTGCCAGCATCCTTAATTTTATACTTTTTCTTCAAAGACTCCCAAAGTTTTTTTTTTTTTTTTGATAGCACTATACACACCGTAATAGTGTATTGTCCAACCCATTCAGAATATAATTATTGCATAGGAAGTTCGAGTGCTTCCATACATCCAAGGCAATAATCGATTCTCGGTTGTTCTCTCCTTCTTGCACTACAGAAGATCTTGTGAAAGAATCCATGCCAAGTTATGAGTGGTGAGATTGAAAAACATTTTCTGTTGCCATCTCTTGAAATCCACCCCACTGAATTTTGTCGATTTCTCTCTATGAGACACTTGAGTTTATTGAATTGAAATAGCCATATGTGGAACCGTAGTGGATGTACCATTAGTTGTGGGAAAAACATTTGCTTCATTTGAATCCATTTCTGTTATACAAATAGAAGTTCAACAATAAATTAATTTGAACAATTACTTTAATAGAATATACTACTAACCAGAATTATCCTAACCAATATAAGCTTCGGGTACTAAATTTGTATAATACGCTGTGTACATAAAAAATAGAACAACAATGATAAATCAAAGAACAATTATCACTAAAGAGTATAATTTAAATGCTCACAATTGAACTTAATTAAAACAATGCACAATTAGAACATAGATTTTAAAATATGCAAGTAGACTATCTTTAATTTTGTTTTCACAAACTTCAAAGTGAATTTATATGTGATTGAACAATTACTTAATGAGAAATAAGATTAGATATGGAATTTCACAAGTGAATCTAGATTACTATTAAACAGAATGTAACTATACACTACAAATACGTCTTAAGATTGTTAGAAAATAGGTATGGTACAAATTGTATTCTGTCCAGAACACTTACTTGAAATTATAAAGGGTAATTTGTAATTTTTGTCCCCAATTTTTCAAATATGTTACTAATCTGCCCTCAACCAATTTTTTAGCACCAGACATCCCTAACCTTTTAAGTAATTGTAAATCACATTCCTATTGACATATTTTGACAGATTTTCCCTCTTTAAATAAAAAAAAAACTAAAAACAAAAAAAAAATTATAAATAAAGTCCCATAACTTTTAAAAAACACAAAATAACTTCATCTTCCCCAATAAAAAGATTCATATCTATATAGCATCAACAATAAGGCATAACATATCAAGAACCCATTAGTTGTAAAATCAAGAGTGAGCACAATTATAACAACAACAAAAAAAAAAAAAATCATATATATACAAGTGCATATGCATAAAATGATTGAACCTTTAGAACAGAGGCATAGCTCTCAGTCTACTTAATCTCAGAAAAATAGCGGGTCCTCCTATTCCAATCCCATTCAACAGAAGATGAAGAGCAAATAGAAGAAGAAGAATGGTGTTATCGCTATTGTTATCATGATTGCTGGCGCATCGACAAGAAAGTAGAGAATTCTTGCTTATCCTAAAAACCAACTTCCTCGGAAACTGATGGGACAATTTTTCTTTGTAAAAGGGCAGATTTTCGGCGAAGAAGAGGATGGAGGGTGCAATTGGGGAAGTGGGTTTACAGTGGAGTGTCTGGTGGCCCAGGCTCCGGTCACTGCCATTTCTTAGACCGAAATTGTAAATGGTTGAATGAAAATCTGTGAGAATGATATGATTTTTCTTGTACTGAGAGACTGAGGGTGTAACGCCCCGGATTTTTCTCAACCCAAAGAATCACTAAAATAATCTCTAAAATATATTTGACGGCTCCAAATAATATTTTTCGAGCCCTTGAATGATTTTAAAAATATAACTTTTGTGGAAAATAACAAGCGCGCAAGGGAAAAAAGATTTTTTTTATTTTTTATTATTATTATTATTTTTTAATTTCCATGGTTTTACATATATCATGATACGTGTCACCACAATTTATTTGACCATCTAAATGAATTCTAAAAATTCCAAAAATTGAACTATATATACTTTGGACTAAAGACTACAACATGTTAAATTTCAAAACTTAGCTACTTCGTTTGGTAGGTGAAAATGTCAGTCGAAGTTGCTTGAAAAACTGTTCCGGGTGCCTTAAGGCATCCTATTAAAATGTTCATAATAAATTCATATGATGGAATTTTTGAGTTTTTTAACTGTAGAAAAAGTTACAATTTTTTAAAGTAAGAGCAGTAATGTGAAATTCAGAAAATGGAACTAGGCATTTCAAACTTGAAAATTTTAACGGCAAATGAACCAACATCACGTTTTTCATAAATATTACATAATTAAATACTGAATAAAATATTTAAAAATATCGTATATACATCATAATTGACTCGATCATCTCGACGTCAAAACTTAAACTAAATAAGAAATTCAATGTCATGCTTGTTAGCCTACGTCATCGCATCAACGCCAATAAATTCAATCTGAAAATTTATTTATTTTGGGATGGATAATTCATAAGAAACACTCAATAGTCATACATACTAAAATGTGCGAAAAATTATATGTAAACATAAAAATAAGGCAAGCATGTGCAACAAAAATACAGCGACTAAAATATTTTAAGCGTATAAAGCAGTTCGTAGTGACGCCGAAAGTTAAAATTTTATTTTCTTGAAATTTAAAATACGAATCTTTTTTTCTAGGTCGTTTCAGAGGGCAATTGAATTATTAAGGATAGAAACGAAGGAAGGATAATTCGATGATAATTCAAATACCCATGTCTGGGATTGTGAGCATGCTTTTAGATTGTTAATTTGACAAGATAAACTTGATTTAGTGGAGATTAAATGAAAGAAATTGAATTTAGGTTGTGGATTTCACTATCTGATCTGTATGTCAATTTTTAGTTTGGGGTAGTAAATTGGAGAAGATGAAGTTATTTTGTACTTTTTAAAAGTTATGGGACTTAATTTACAATTTTCTTTAATTTTTAGATTTTTTCTATTTTTGTTTATTTAAAGAGGAGGGCAAATCCGTCAAAATATGTCAATGGGGACGTGATTTGCAACAAACTGCAAAGGTTGTGGATGTCTAATGCTATAAAAATTGGTTGGGGTATATTAGTAACCAACTGTAAAGGTTGGGGACCAAAAGTGAAAATTACCCAATTATAAATGTAAAATTATGAAGAAGATGAAAAGTTGAAAATGAAAATAGACAGTCCGAGGCAAGAGTTCCAACTCTTTTTCTTTAAGACATACTTGTCCCGCTTAGGTGCTTACGGTGTTATGACAAACGTCTTCCAAAATACAACGATTTATTCCTCTTGGTAGTAGCACTATAAACCTAAAGGATGGCGAATCAAATTTTTTGTGTACTCTCTGAAATAGGACTCGAACAGTATTGTTTTGAGAATGCAAATTTTGACAGAATTATAGAAGTGATGAGAAGAATGATTTGCAAGACTCTAGGGGTCAATATATAACTTGCCAGAAGTTGTGTCTCAACAGACACAACACCTGAAATGACTTGTTTAAACAGACACAAGACTTGAAAAGACTTGTTTGAATAATTGTGATTGTACTAATTCGACAGACATTTCTAGATACATGACATGTGTCAAAAAAATCAAATATTTTAACATCTGGAAGATAAATAAATATATAATTAAAAAAATAAACTAATTATTTTATATTTATTTTGTCCCAATAATAATATTTGGCCAAGCATGACCCTGGGCCCAAAACAGATATAATAGAAGTCTCCTCCTATCTAAAGACTTGCAGTGTCCTTGGGGCCCAAACCCAAATCTAAACTAGAGATATACTAATTGGTCCAAAATTATGTCATCTTCCTACGTGGAATAAAGTTCCTCACTTGCCCCAATATCAAATTTTCACTTTCAATTTGTCAACTTTTACTTATAATTTCTCATTCATTCGGAAATGGTTTTGCGAAATCAAATGTACCACGAACATTTACTCACAGAGTAGAATGTATTTGACTACAAATTTACAACAATCGGTTATTAATATCCATGTGAATATTTGATGAAAAATTGGTCCAACCAATTTACAAACAACCCATTTCCAACATGTTCTATTTCATGTTGCAACTTCTTGTTACAACAAAATGCATAGATTTCATGATATATTCATGTTGCAACTTTTATTTTCGATTAGAGATTTTGTTTCAATATCAAATACTTTGTTGCAACATCTTATTGACTAGTATACTTGAGTCCACTTTACACTCATGTAATAAGTGCATGACACTTGTCCCGGTGGGTATTATAACAATGTCCACCGGGAGCATTAGATCAAAATTCTACTTTGTTTATGCATAATATAATATGTATATTATTTGGTATTACAACCTTTTGTTCAAACATAAAATATTTTTGCACGTCATAGTTTAATGTTTTAATAAAGAAGTTTGAGTGTTTTTTTTTTTTTTTCCATATCTATACATTTTTCGAAATGAAAGTCTATTATTGCAACATTCTGCTATGTGAATAGTATGATGTTCCAAAATATGCTAAATGTAGAATTTTTAGAAGTCTAAAAAAAATTATGAGATAAATTGTTAAATTTTCCATTTTAGGGGTTCAAAAGAAATTATGACGACAACTTATCAAATTTGTCCAAGTTTCATGAAGTATGAGTTTTCCGCATCAAATTTTAAAGTGTAAGATTTTGTTGGCAACCATATAAGTCCCTTATTAATGTTAGTAAATTAGTTTAGTTTGGGATTGAGATCTTGAGGCCATACAATGTCATAAAGCCACGATCAACATGCTTCATTAATGTCATAAAGCCACCTTCCATATGCTGCTCAGGTGTATCCGGGAGATTTAACTCTCACTTCCACCAGCTTGGTTGATTGAGACTGACTGCTTGTTGACCCTTAATCTTTTAGTAGATCTTCCATTAACAATTATAACTAAGGCTTCTACAACATATCGAAGATTTAAATGAAATTATCACTAGCCCCTAGTATGATTGGAATTCTAAAAATCATAGCAGAAAAAACCAAGAAATTGAATACAACACACGGAAATAGAGTACTAGTAGTTGTTTCATCAAGGTTTGACGGAAGTAAAAATCAACCTTCATCTACGTTGAGCTCCACATTTTGGATGCTGACGTGCAATAAACCTTTCTATAAAGAGAGGATAGATCAAAGACAACTCAATGATTTTTTTTAAATAATAGCCAGATACAAGGCTTTTATAGCCTTTCTTCCAACTATTGATGTAATGAAAGCATCAAACGGACAAGAAAATACCATGTGGGTAATGTGCTACATAACTCCACCCTAGAAGAAAAAAGCACAAGTCACACTTAAAAATACAACTTCAAGCATAAACCATTAAATAGCACTTTTTTGCACATTCCCAACATCCTCCACGATAAAGAGAATAGAAAGACACATATCCAAATATTTAGAGTTGATAATTCGTTCATTCATAAAAACAAACACCAAACAATTAAAACATAATCAATGAAGCTATGCCACGTCATGTTTAGTGGCCAAACTTGCTAGTGTAGAAACGAATTCTTCTATGTTTTTATCAGAAGTGCCTCCCTCATCTATGGCTTCTCTAGCAAATTCTTTCCATTTGGTTCCATTCTTCCGAATTTCTTTCCCTTTATCCCCATCCATGACAAGATTTATGCACTTGTTTATCTCTTCTCGACTAATTGTTCCTTTCACGTCCGGCCTAGCCTTGATTCCCATTTGCCAAACATCCGCAATAAATTTAGCGTTCGTGGTTTGATCTGTCTAGTGCGGCATAGCCACCATTGGGACACCCAAACACAATGCTTCCAGTGTAGAATTCCACCCACAATGAGTGATAAAACAACCTACGGCCTCATGTGCCAATATTTCCAACTGAGACGACCAAGATACGATTAGTCCATTCTTAGATGTCTCCTTGGCAAAATTCTTGGGAAGTTTGTCTTCTTCTGATTTTCTCACCACCAACAAGAAATTCTTGTTGCTCATCTTTAAACCCATTGCCAATTCTTCCATTTGCTCCAATCCTACTTGTGCTATACTTCCAAATGACACATAAATAACTGAGTGAGTTGGTTTTTCATTGAGCCATTTCATGCAGGAATCCGTGATTGGTTTGAACACACTAAGACCATATTCTTTGTCATCATTTAGCCTCTTATCCAAGTACATGGATGGTATGGTGGGTCCAATGGTCTTCACTGGCCAAAGCTTAGTCATGTAGTCAATTACCTGAAATTAAAATGTCACACTAGTAAGTTTCGCGAAATTACACATTTCACTCATCAACCTTTCACTTTAGTTGCGGGTCTCGTCTTAAATGGACCTAAAATGACAACATTATTACCCTGAGAGTCATCCTGCTATTTTCGACCAAGGAAATAGAGGTAAAGTTACCTTAACTCTGTAAAATATAGCTGAAGAAACTGAAAAAAGGGTTTTAGAAGCTTACCTTTTCTTCTAACTTGTAGAAAGAGTTGACAAAAATCCAATCTGCTTCCCCAACATTCTCAAACTGGTCCAAGAACAATTCCATCCTCTTGTATCCATGGTACTGGTAATCAGAAATAAAAGAAGGCATGTCTGAGGGTTCCATTGTTGGTAATCCAGGAACAACAATTTCACTGTCTGAAAGAGGAAGTTTCAGAACCCCTTTGAAAGCATGGTAGTAAATGTTGTTCACTGCACAAGATTGAGTGAAAAACACACCACCCTTTAACCCATATCTCTTGGCTATATCAAGACCCCATGGAATGGATCATAAATAATAAAATCCACTGGACAACCTGAAGCCTTAAGCTTTTCGATCAGGTTTGACAATGTCTGAGAGCCAACATGTCGAAACATCGTGAAGTATTCTCCTATGTTTTCATCAGACGGGGTGTTCCCTTGATTGTACCCATCCGAGATTGTCTCCACGGATATAGAACTGGGAAAAGGGAAATCTTGCATGGTCTTGAAAATGAATTTTGTAGGGGTTACTGTAATTTTAATTCCTTTGTGTGCTAAATGTTTGGAGAATTGGAGAAAAGGGTTTATGTGACCTTGGACTGGAAATGGCAACATTAAACAATGAGCTTTGTATTCTCCTTTTCCTTTCTCCATCCCTGCAAATATCAATCATTTATACTCAAATTACATCTTTTCGCAAATAATTATTTGAAAAATAATATCAAAATACATATATTTTTATCGACGGAATTTAATGGACAAAAAATATCAATGGTTAAGTTTTTGGGACTTCGTATAAAGTGCTATTTATATTTTAACTAAACTAACAATGTGATCATGAATAATTTGTCCTGTGAGGAACCTATCAAAGCACGACTTCGCAAGATTTCATGAGAAATTAGGAAAATGATCGTACTAACATCACATGAATCACTAGATTAAATCTAATTTCGATGTTAATAAAGATAACCAAACAAAACCGATGATTAAGAATCAAAGACTTACTAGATTAAATCTAATTTCGATCTCAATCAAGATAATTAAACAAAACGGACAATCTGGATTCGAAGATGTATGCTTCGAGTCATGGTCACATGTGTGACTTCATACTTTAATATGACAAGTGTGTATAAATGTTAATAACTCGTAAATAAGTTTCTCAACTTTCCATTTTCATATATTTCAATATGGGAAACCAATTAAGACTTGGGTTGTTTAAGAGCATGTTTGTTTCCCATTAAAATGGGTTTTTTCTTTCCCATTTTTTGACTTTTGGGTCAAAATGACCAAAATGCCCTTTTGCTTTTCACAGTAGCCGTAATATTTGACTAGAAAAAAGGGGTATTTTGGTCAATTTTTCCCAAAAGTCAAAAAATGGGAAAAAATAAACCCATTTTAATGGGAAACAAACAACCCCTAACTCTTGTATTTTAGCTCACTAAGTCTACAAAAGTATTTATTTTGGAAAATTTTCATCAATTTTTTCCAATTATAGAACCAAATAAACTTTTTACAACCACTGAAATGCTTTGCAAAATTAGATACTGACTATTTATGGCCCTAATAAATGAGTAAGTATTGTTCTGATAATTATAACGAATGGTACTCTATCGTTAACTCAAATGAGGACAAATTCGTCTGAGTAGCCAATTGAATTGCATTTTCTTTTTGGATATTAGATATATTTAATTTGCGTGATAGAAAGGAAATTATTATTAAAATTCACAAGGCCTAGAAAATTCTTGAAAATAGGAAGCAATGGAGAGAGAGAGAGGTGATCATCTTCAATGAGTGTGCCTATGACCCTCCTTAGATCGTTGTGTAATATTTCAATGGTTGCCGTAAGGAAATACATTTTTTGTAATAAAGTAAAAAGATTGTTTCCTTTTGGAATTCAAAATTTAGATACTTGATTTATTTAAATAAAAATAAAAATTTTGTATCAACCAAACCAAACGCAAAAAAAAAAAAAAAGAAAAAAAAAAGGCATAATTGGAGAATAAGAGCTTACCTTGAGTTAATGTTGCAAGTTGTTGAGGAAAACAAATAGAACGACACAATTAATTGATAATCGGACAAAGAAAAGCGATGGAGTTGAGAAGATAGAAGGTTTTTGCGGAGTTCACTATGATATTCAAATAAATGGACAAGATAGAAGTTTTATGTGATTTTATTTTGGATTTCAAATGAGTGAGAAATATTAAAGGTTTTCAAGTGCTAATAATTTGAATTTCAAATTTCAAATATGAAAACCAAAGATGCCCTAGTTCGACTCAAGTCTCGCTGTCGTTTTATGGTGGCACCATGCAAAGGTTAGAATGAGAGTGACCTTTGCTCTTTAGCCATTTACCCGACTCCCATACGTACGAGCAGACTTAAGTTATTCAGGCGGGCCTTCTCCTTTCAACAAAGTCATTGACATTCTTTTGGTCAACGACCCTATTTTTCGGAACTGGTGAAGAATGGGCTCCACTATTTGCGCTCTTCTAATTCCTTAGAAGGGTTCAAGAATCCTCCACTTTACATCTAGGGAACATCAAAGAGTTGCTATTTCTATGTATCAATTATGTGGTGTTATTAGGCCCCATATCGCTATGGGCTGAACGGTGAACATCAAATGGATCGAGTATCGTATTTTTAAACAAATCAGTGTTCATTTGAGTCAAATACTAGTTTTCGAACTCTTCCACTCCATGAGTCAAAAAAATAATGGGCGGGAAGGCTTCTTGGCTATGAAACTGGATATGAGTAAGGCATATGATCAGGTTAAATGGAGTTTTGTCTTGAAAGTGATGGTAAAAATGGGGTTCTCCTTTGCATGAAACTTTTTTAGGATTTATTAATGTAGCCGAGGATGATGGTTAGTTGTTAGAATGCAATGTGCAAGGGCTAGACCCGAGTTAGCTATCTCTTCTTTGTCGACGATTCAATTATATCACCCTGCCAAGGCTTTAGATTGTGCAACAATAGTTAGAATTTAAGTGGAATATGACAGGACCCTGGGACATAAAATAAACCTTAAAAAATCAGCAATAACGTTTTCCCTAATGTAACGGTGATGGATAAGTAAAATATTTTGATGTGGTTGGAGGATTCGGAATGTTAGACCCCTTAGAGCATCTCCAATACGACAATGTAGAATGTTGTACATGTGGCAAGTAAATTAGAGAAGGAAAAAAAGCATCCCCAATGGAGTTGTGGATGAGCAAAATTATGGTCCACATGTACAAGAGAAGAGTGGTAAATAGATTATAAAAAATTAAATAAAGGATGATTAACACATATTAAGATGGAGATAAATTATAAAAAATTAAATAAAAGAGGCTTAGTACATATTTTGATGGACATAATATATAAAACAATAAATGAAAGATGTGTAGCACACTGTTCAAATATGGATAGTATGCTAGACATCTTCTACTTTTTTCTTACCATGTATATAATTTGGATGATGTGGTACACTTTTTAGTACAATCCACAGTTGCATTGGGAAATGCTCTTAATACGTATTTGGGGACTTCTAGTTGTAATTGGTAAGACCAAGAGGATGACTTTTGCACAATTAAAGATAAGATTTGAAAACAGGTCCAAGGTTTGCGTCGGGGTTGTTTTCAGCAGGTGGACGCAAGGTGCTATTAAAAGCCGTTTTGCAAGCCATCCCCATGTATATTATGAGTATTTTTAAAGTTCCTAAATACTTGTGTAGCGATACATGTCTATAGTATCACGTCTCTGGTTGGGGGCGCATGATGAGAAGAGACATATGGCATGGATTAAGTTGGGTATGGTGTGTCTAGCGAAATGTTTTGGTGGTTTGGGATTTCATGATTTGGGTTTGTTCAACAAGTTTCTTCTTGCAAAATAGGCTTGACGGCCGGTAAGTGATAGTTATTATCTGGCAGTGCAAATTTTAAAAGGCAAGATTAAGACTTTCTCTCAGTGAGAGACTCCAACGTGTTGTAGATTTTAATTCCGCAATTGGACGGATTGTTAACAAGTAATTAAGTGATGTGAAAGGTGTCGAACCTACAAGGACTAATTATCAATTAACCAATTAATTTTTAGTTCGAATTTTAACAATGTAAAGAACACATATTCGTTTTGATTTTAATTCTAAAAATATTCTAATTATGTTTAATTAAATCAAAATTATCAAGTAATCAAAATAAATTTGTGAGAACGAATTCGAGTTTTACTAACACTAGGATTCGCGAATCCACATACACGTTTCTTAATCAATTATCCGTTTAATCGCTTTAATTTATAATTACTCTAGATTGAAAATCGGTGCCTAATTATCTCTAATTAAGTTTCAAACATAAAAATATGCATTTAAATCACAAGAACACCTAATTGGATTTCATAAGGCATAATAGTAATTTATATCTATTATTGGATCATATGTTATTCAAAATCACGTGCTTATATATATTGAATCTCTCAACTTCAATAAAGATCACAAAACATTCTAATGGTGATCAATCATTAAAACATTAGAAAAAATGAATAAAGAATAATCAATCCACAAACAATTAATTACTAAAACAGAAACACTTCTAATTAATTAAAAACTTAAGGTTTCATCGTGCATCCTAGCAATAAGTAATTTAGACGGACATGATTTTGTAAAATAATACAAGAATTGTATAAATCATGTTCCGAAAGAAAAAGAAGAAAATAATATTACAACCCGTGATTCCGATTCAAGAATCTTCAATATGTTCCTTGATCTATATTTCTTCCCAAAATTTGTCTCCCACGATTTGTCTATTCTATGGCTTTTATACTCCTCTCCGAATTCTTCAAAATGTGTTTTAGGTAGTTGTTTTATCTTGGACTCGGTAGAGTTCTATTTCGATCAGAAGACTACACAACTACTGTCCCAGAAAGCCATGCGATCGCATGGGCTTATACCTTGCGATTGCATGGTAGGAGCCTATTACGTTCTGCAGCGTAAAAGCTGGTCTTGCAATCGCTGTTCTCTTTAGTCATGCGATCGCATGGTTACTTTAGTTGAAGTTTTTTATTTTCTTTCTTTGATATTTGCATTCCAAGTCCCCCAAGTCTCTTTGTCTTTGCAATTATGTTCATCTTTCTTATGTTTGCTCTCTTTTCATTAGAATTTGATTATTTCCTAAAATGATAATAAAACAGTTCACCATTATACTGAAAATATGTAAGAGTACTAATAATTGTCTCTTTTTGTGGGCTCCGATTAATACAAAATTGTACTTATCAAACACCTCAAAACTTGAACTTTTATTCATCCTCGAATATAATAACTAAAGACAATCATGCATAGAATGAAATAAGCAGTAACACAATTCACAACATAAATAGCTTTCCGTTCTTGCTTCATCTTTTGCAACAACTTATAATTCATGACGAGTGTTCATGTGTTACTATTGCAAATGTGATTCTACTCAAACTATACTTGATATGCGTGAGAATAGTTAATCTGATCCACTTAATTTCTATGGTGGTGATAGCCCAACCATTTGGTCAACTTATTCTTTTCCTCTCATAAAATTACACTTCTCCCAAAATGATTTTTTTTTTCAATTCCCAGGATTTTGGTGCAAATGTTACACTTCACTCATTATTTTCTTACTCGAAGCTGGTTGAGAAAGCTAATAATCGTGATAAACTAGGTTTATGAAGATTCTTTTATTTTTGAGTGCTCTTGACAAAGAAGTTTCTACTACGTAAACCTATTAGTTATCTATTCCCCATGTTTACTTTGCAAAAGATTTTTCACTGACTTTAAAAGATTTTTAAATTTTTTTATATATACAAATCTTATGTGCAAAACTCAAGCCCTTAAACTTTCTAGATGACTCATGTAACGAGCTTTTTAGATGACTCCCAGGTCTTTTGAACCTTAGGGCATTAGATTTTGAAAAGCCCTACTGGCCTTTTCATTCAAGTTAAAAAGACTTCGAAAAGAGTTATAAGAAAAATTCAGAGACTTCTTGGAGGTGGATCGGATGGTGCTGGAAGAATGAGTGTGGTAGGATCTACTGGTGGAGGGTCTTGGCTAGGTGTCGATCTGCAAATCTTGTCATGAATATCATCTAGCTTTTCCGCACATTTGTCTAACCGCCTCTTGACCTGGTCGCAGTCGAATCGAATCCGACTCTGCTTCAGGCCAGTTTGTCGCTAACTGCCCTCGAGATTCATCTGAGTGTGTCGGACTATATCCATATGAGATCACAGCGTCGTCAACTCCTGCTGCACCGTGTGCAATTCAGTCCGTGTAGCGACAATGAGCCTTGTATGCTTTGACTGACCTTCTATTAGTTGATGTAGCATGGATACTATGTCTCTGGGAGGTGTGGTTGGGTACTTTTTTTAAGGTTGCTTCTCTACGGCTGGGACTACCCCTACAGCTCGTGCAGTGTGCCTTCTTGCATTTTCCAAGGCAAGGCAGTTGATCGATCCCTTGGATTTCACTATCGGCTCTGCTGTAAAAATTTAAACCCTCGTTTCTTCACAAATGCCACTGATTAGAGTTGGGAAGATGGCAGTGTGCCTCTTATCTGTTTAGAAGCCTAGAAGACTGATCAGGGTATAAATGTAGCCTCCCAAGTCTATCTTCCTCCCATGAGCCAGATGGTATAAAAATTGAGCCCTCGCGTCATTGATGTAGTGCAGTGCGTGCTCGGGTAGATATTGTAGCTCACGAACAAATTCAGGATGAGTAGAAAGTCTGTCAATTTGGTAAGTTCAAAGTCTCTCCCGGGTAGTGGCCATGAATCGTCTCGACCATATAGAAATTGGGTCACTTCACCTATATCCTGAATAGTAGGCAGAGAGTGAACATCTTCAGAAGTAATCCCGTAGTACTGGTTAATGACCCACGGGATAAAGATAAACCCTTTATCCCGCACCCATGTCTGCTCGTAGTGCTCTGTCCCATGTATGTCTATTTCGTGGTTGAAGTTGGCGTAGAACTCATGGACGAACTAGGAGTAGATCTTGTGCAGTGTTTCTGCAATTTTTGACCAGCCGTACACGTCGATCAGATTGTACAACTCAGAGTGAGGAAAATCCTCCAACTATAACCTCCACTTCCCTATATGGTCCAATGGCTAGTGAGCATTTTATATATTTCTTCGTGCTTCTTGAATGAATAGTGGGAAGAGTCGGTGGTTTCCACTCGTGCTCTATTTGATGTGCCTCTGGTTTCTTTTTTCGGCGACAGTTGGGGGTCTTTTTGGAGTCATGACCTTAAAAAATGAACAAAAACAAGTTAGATATGAAAAATAACATAATGGTGTTATTGATCACCCCAAACTATCCTGAACTTCAGGTAATTTTTCTCTAAAAACTGTGTTCAACGAAGCTACTTCAGTTCTCGAGAAAAATACCCAAGAATGTTCAAAGTGAAACGGCAAAGGATGGAGTGGAAGTGCATGTTTTGGTCTACCACATGTTCAAATTTCATAGCATTTCGAGGTCATTTGGACCAAATGGACGGGGAATGAAAGTGCTAACGGAGGCATGTGCAAGTGGCCTGCAGTGGCCTGGCATGGCAGGCTTTAGTTCCCAAGTGGTTACGGGTTGGATTTTTGTCATACAAGTGTGCTCAAACCTAGATGAATGATCTTTGACGATAATGTTGGTTAATGAGACTAGCCTATGATCACAAATTTCTCCAAATTTGGCAAAAAGTTTGGTTGGGGCATTTTGTCAAACACCTTACAAGCAAGGGTTTGTTCTTCATAGGTTAAATGAATTGGGTAATTCAATCAAAGCTAAAAAATTTCTCATCCTAATCATCTAAACCCAATCAATAACATTGTTTTCCCTTCGATTCAAGCCTAATCTAAAACTACTTCTCCAAAAAAATCAAAGCAAATGAATTAACATGGAATTGAAAGACAAAAATCAAAATTTTCACCATAAAGATTGAATCTTACCTTTGAATTCGTGGAGTTTGATGCTTATGGAAGAATGATTTTGAAGAAATGAATGCTTGTGATGCTCGTTTGGAGGGTTGAAGTTACTGATTGAAGAGATAAAGCCTTTTGAAGTTGAAATTTTTGTTTTTTGAATATGAGGCCTGATTCCCGGTTTTTAATTCTGGTTGTCCTTGCAATTGCAATGAAGGAAATTTCTGTGATCACAAGACAGCTTAAATCTGGGCAGAATGTTTTCTGCCTAGTTTATGCGATCGCAGATGGTGTAACCATGCGATCGTATAGTATGCACCCTATTCAATTTTTTTTTTTTTTTTTTTTTTTTTTTTACTTTTATGGTTTTCTAAACATAACTTAAAAAAATTGAAAGCGTGCTTATGCAGAATGATAATGATGATAGCCCCGCAATACCTAAGAATTGAAAGTGCCTACTTTAAATCCTAAAAGTATAAAAATGTGCAAAATGTCAAAAGAATTCCAAAACTTAAATGATATGGAAATTTAAATAAAAAGGTAGAAAAATAGGTTGCCTTCCATTAAGCGCTTGTTTACAGTCTTGAGCTCGACTTTGTCGCGGTGATCACTCCGGATTATTGAAAGTGGTGAATGACTTTTCTTTCAAAAAAATCACCTTCCAAGTAATGCTTTAGCCTTTGTCCGTTCACCTTAAATTTTTCCTTTATGTCATATGCAACTTCCACCTCTCCATGTGGATAGACTTTCACTATCGTGAATGACTCTGACCATTTTGAACGTAGTTTTTCTGGAAAAAGCTTGAGTCGTGAATTGAATAAGAGTACTTTTTGTCCCGCCTCAAACTGCCTTTTTTGAATGTTCTTGTAATGCCACTTCTTCGTTCTTTCCTTGTATAGTTTGGCATTTTCATAGGCATCAAATCGAAATTCATCTATTTCGTTCAATTGAAGCATTCATTTTTCACCAGCTTCTTTCAAATCAAAGTTCAACTTCCTCAATGTCCAGTAAGCTCGATGCTCCAACTTGACTGGTAAATGGCACGCTTTTTCAAAAACTAGGCAATATGGTAACATTCCAATTGGAATTTTAAATGCAGTTCGAATTGCCCAAAGAGCATCATCTAGTTTGTTTGACCAATATTTTCTCGAGGTACTAACGGTTAGCTCCAAGATCCGTTTCAATTCCTGGTTGGAGATTTCCACTTGGCCACTAATTTGTGGATGGTAAGGAGTAGCTACTTGGTGCTTCACACCGTATTTTGCCAAGATAGTTTCAAACTGTCGATTGCAAAAATGTTTACCTCCATCACTTATGATTGCTTGATGAGTCCAGAAATGCGTGAAAATGTTCTTTTTGAAGAAATTCACCACCAATCGGTCGTCATTAGTCGGTAAGACTACATCTTTTACCCATTTTGAAACGTAGTCCATGCCCACTAAGATGTAGGAATTTGAGAACGATGGTGGAAACAGTTCCTTAAAGTCAATTCTCCATACATCAAAAAGTTCAATCTCTAAAATGCTTTGAAGGGACATTTCTTGCTTTCGGGATATGTTTCCCGTCCTTTGGCACCTGTCACATTTTTTTACCAAACATTATGCATCCTTGAATAATGTCGGCCAACAAAACCTGGATTGTAAGAGTTTGGCTGCTATTTTGGTAGCACCAAAATAACCTCCGTGTGGCGAGGAATGACATTGCTACAAGATAGTTTCCATTTCTTCTTCAGGTATACACCTACAAATTACTTGGTCAGCACCCCATTTGTAGAGAATAGGATCTTCCCAAAAATAGTATTTAAGTTCTGAAAAGAACTTTTTCAGCATTGGTGATCATAATCAGGCGGCACGATGTTGCTTGCAAGGTAATTCACATATTCAGCATATCACAATGACTATCCAACTGCTATATCCCAAAAATTTGCTTGTCTAGAAATTTCTCATTTATATCACATTCTTCATTCCTTTCTGATTGCTCTATTCTTGACAAGTGGTTGGCTCCCACGTTCTCGCTCTCCTTCTTATCCCAAATTTCCAAGTCAAATTCTTGAAGAAATAATATCCACCGAATCAGTCTTGGTTTTGTATCCTTTTTAGAAAAAAAAATTTCAATGCTGCGTGGTCCTTGTGCACTAACACTTTCAATCCAATGAGGTAAGATCAAAATTTTTCGAAGGCAAATACTACTACTAGTAATTCTTTTTCTGTAGTGACATAATTCATTTGAGCGTCATTGCGAGTTTGACTGGTGTAATATATGACATGTATGACATTTTCTCTTCGCTGTCCTAAAACTGTCTCGATAGCAAAATCACTTGCATCGCACATGAGTTCAAAAGGTATATCCCAATCAGGGACCACAATGACTGGTGTTGAGATTAGGCTTTCTTTGAGAGTGTTGATGGCTTTAAGACAATCTATGGAAAAATCAAATTTGACTTCTTTTTCCAACAAATTGCACAACAGTTTAGTTATTTTTGAAAAATCTTTTATAAACCGTCTATGATACCCTGTATGTCCTAGAAAAGATCGAATTTCTTTAACTATTGTCAGAAGAGGCAGTTTCTCTATAACTTGGATTTTTTGCTTTGTCGACCTCAATGCCTTTAGTTGAAATCTTGTGTTCCAGCACAATGCCTTCTTGAACCATAAAGTGGCACTTTTCCTAGTTAAGTACCAAGTTCGTTTTCTCCCAACGCTGAAGTACCATGGTCAATTTTTTTTAGGCATTCATCGAATGATGATCCAAAAACTAGAAAATCATCCATGAATACTTCAATAAATTTTTCGATCATATCAGAGAAAATAAACATTATACAACACTGAAATGTGGTAGGAGCGTTGCACAGGCCAAATGGCATACGCATATATGCAAACGTGTGCCGTAAGGGCAATTAAAGGTCATTTTCTCTTGATCTTCTGGGGCTATATAAATCTGATTATAGCCTGACTACCCATCAAGAAAGCAGTAATGAGAATAACCTGCCAAACGTTCCAGCATCTGATTGATGAATGGAAGAGGAAAATGGTCTTTTCAAGTGGTATCATTCAACTTTCTATCGTCAATACAAACTCGCCTATCGGTAGTCAATCTAACTGGTATGAGCTCGTTATGGTCATTCTTCTCAATCGTAATTTTCCATTTTTTAGGCACTACATGGACCGGGCTTACTCAAGTGCTATTTGAAATAGGATAGATGATACCAGTATCAAGTAGTTTTAAAACTTCAGCTCAGACTATTTCTTGCAAATGAGGATTTAATTTGTGTTGATGTTGCACTATCGGTTTATATGCCTCTTCCATTAGAATCTTGTGCATGCATATAGATTGGCTGATATCTCTAATGTCTGCTATAGTCCAACCGATGGCTGATTTGTAATTTCTAAGGATCTGGAGTAATTTAGGTGGTGTTCTCTTTGCGTTTGTGTTTTGTGTTTTGTGTTTTGAAATCATTTTGTATTTTGTGTTTTGAGTGTTTGTTTTGAGATTTTTGAAACTCCGTTCTTTTTGAAATTTTTGAAAATTGTTTTTGAAAATAGAAAACTTGAAAACGCGTTTCCTTGAAATTTTTTAGAAATTTGGACTTACTTGAAATTAAAAACAATTATTAATTAAATATAATTAAATATAATTATTGTTGGAATTAAAAATAATTAAAAACTTGGAATTATTTGAAAATAAAAATAATTATTTATTAAAAACATTTAAAAACAATTAAAAACAATTATTTTTAGAATTAAAAACAATTAAAAATATTTAAAAACAATTAAAAACAATTATTTTTAGAATTAAAAACAATTAAAAACAATTATTTTTAGAATTAAAAATATTTAAAAACAATTAAAAACTTTTAAAAACAATTATTGTTGGAATTAGAAATATTTAAAAACAATTAAAAACAATTAAAAAATTAGAATTATTTGGAATTACAAATAATTATTAATTAAAAAAATTATGTTTGGAATTAAAAACAATTATATTTGGAATTATTTGGAATTAAAAACAATTTAAAACAATTAAAACAAACATTCAAAACAAATTTCAAAGGAGCCGCGCTATTGTGGATTCGAACTCCTGACCTCCGTTTGAAAAGCAGCGCGTGCTAACCGCTTTGACAAAGAGCCGCATTTTGTAGAGAAAAAATGCGGAAAATGATTATATTATATTAGTTTTGCCCAGCCTACAAAGAAAAAAAAAAAAGAAATGCCGGATGTTGGACTCGAAACGCGGACCTCCTCTTGAAAACGCGCGTTTTCAACCATTTTGGAAAACACCCAAAGTTTGTACATGAAACACGAAAATGATCAAAACATCATTTTCCATTTCCTTTGAAAAAAATTTGGGTGTTTTGGAAAATGAATTTTCAAAAATGGGCAAGAGAACACATTTCCCTTATTTCCAAAAACACAAAAATAGAAAATAGCTTGAAAATGGGTAAGAGAACACAGCCTTATCTTCCTGATCTTGATTAATGGAATTTGCAATAATGACTAGAAGAGTAGATGACTCATCGAGATAGGCATACCTAAGGTGAAAAGGTAATTGCTTTAACTCGAGAGTTGAAGCCTGCTGAATTGAAGGTGGCTATTGAGGAGGTGTGATACCCAGATCCATGTATTTATTTCTTTTTTCCATCTGTTCAACTCTTTGTAAATATCTGGCACATTCCTCAAGAATTGGAAAGTTAGAATTTTCTTCTTAAGAATACATAATACACGCTTCCCATAGATCTAGAGCATTTTCCAAAGTAAAGGTGTTAGCTGCCTCTTGATCAATGATATTGATCTGAAAACACGAGTCTGGGGAGCTTAGATATTGAATTGCTTTAAACACATTGAAAGTGACTTGCCCCTCGTTTAATCTCAACACTAGCTGCCCTTTTTGTACATCAATTAGTGCTCGTCTAGTAGCTAAGAAAGGTCGTTCCAAGATAAGTGGTACATCCATGTCTTCCCTTATATCCAAGCTAATTAAGTCAACTGAGAATATGAACTTGTCCACTTTCACTAAAATATCTTCAACAACCCCGCATGGACGTTTAACTGGTCGATCAGCTAACTGTAGTGAAATTGTGGTTAGCTTTGCTTCTCCAAGACCTAGTTTCCTGAAAATAAAGTAAGGCATCAAATTAATACTAGCACCTAAATCACATAATGCTTTCTCGAAAAATGAACTACCAACAATATAAGGAATAGAAAAACTCTTTGGATATTTTAATTTTGGAGGTAGCTTGTTTTGCAAGACAGTACTGAATTCCTTGGTAAGCATGACAGTTTTGTACTCTTCCAACTTTCTTTTGTTTGACAGAATTTTCTTTATAAAATTTTTCATAGCTTGGCATTTAAGCTAAAGCATCAACAAAAGGTATGTTGATTTGGAGTTTCTTGAATACATCGAGGAATTTCTTGAATTACTTGTCTAGCTTATGTTTTTGTAGCCTTTGAGGAAATGGAATTGAAGGAACATAAGCTTTGACCGGTAGCGGAATATAATCTAGTCGAGATCTTTCTTTTTCTTGTTCAAATTCTCCATCTGATTTGTTTTCTCTCTTTTTACTTAACGCGGTTTCCTTTTCAACACCCAGTCTTTTCACATGAATCTCTGGTAACTCAACTCTGCTTCTCACGGTGATTGCATTTATTTACTCTTTTGGATTGACTTCGGTATTGCTTCGCCATGTACCTGGTTGTCACTCGGTCAACAGTTTAGCCAACTTTCCAATCTGATTTTCTATATTCTTTGTCGCAACATCTTGTCTTTTCTGCTTCTTTTTTAATTCAGATTCTATGCTGTGAAAGTTTCTTCCAATCCTCATTTTCTTTCTTGTGGTCTCATTTAATTTGGCAGATTTTGAATATTTTGGGTATTGCCATAGGAGAAGTTTGGATGATTTCTCCATCTTGGATTGTAAGTCTGTGAGTATGGATTATTCTGCTGTCGCTAAAAGTTCTGAGCATATGCAACTTGTTTAGGTGCTGACATATCAACAATGGTTAAAGGGAATTATGATAATTGATAGTTTGTCCCACATTTACACATATTGGTGGGGACATTTGATCCATATTGGCTGAGTGAGAATATTTCATTGCTTCCATCTACTTTGCCAATGCATCAATTTATGCCAGTACAAGCAAATTGATTTCTACTTCGTACATTCTTGTTGCTTTCTTCTGCAAACCTCTGGCCACATAATGAACTGTTTACTCATTGTTTTCATATAGGTCATGAAGATCACCGGCGTATCTATTTTGGATAGAGTCACCTGCTGTAGAATCTGAAGAACAACTGTTTGGAGCTAATCCAGAGTAAAAATAATGATTCTGAGATGTTAAAGGAAAACCATGACCTGGACACTTTCAAGCAATTCCTTGAATTTTTTCTATGCCTCATGAAAATTTTCCAACTTAAATTGTTGGAAATTTGATTTTTCATACTTCAGTCTATTCACTCTGGCCAGAGGAAAATACTTCAGTGTGAATTTCTGGATCAAATATATCCAAGTAGTGATGCTCCCAGACGGTAGAAAATTTAACCATTCTCTAGCTTTATCCTTTAATGTATGTGGCAAGAGCCTTATCCTAAATGCATTTTCATTAACACCGTGGCATCTGAAATTCTCACAGTATTAATCAAAACGAGAAATATGGTAATGATGAATTTCATCTGTTCTCCCATAGAACGATTGATTGTTCGAGAACAAATTAATTACATCTAGCCTCAATTGGAAGTTATCGTGTCCACAAGGCGATAGATTATGCTGGATCGATTCTCAACAATCGGTGGCGTCATATACTCACCCATAAGAATATCTCGTTCATTAACTTCACTGGTTGAGCCATTGGTGCAAGATTATTTCTCACATATGCATGTAATGGATCATGGATTTGGTTGTCTTTCATTATGTCTTTTTGTTGTTTTTTCTTTTCTCTTCGTTCACGTTATCGTTGGTGAAAGCTCCATTCAATTTCTGAGTCTAAATCAAATAGATCAAGATCTTTTGTACAGTGCATACACACTTGATACCTGAAACTTTAGAATATAGTTGGAATTCAGCAGTAACACAAAGAATTGCGAATAAAAATAAAACTAAAATTAAAATAAATAATAATAAAAAGAATTGTTAAAAACTAAATTATTAATTAACATAGTAATTAATAAAACTAGTTCCCGACAACGGCGCCAAAAATTTGTTGTAGATTTTAATACTGTAAGTGGACAAATCGTTAACAAGTAATAAAGTTATGTGAAAGGTGTCGAATCCACGAGGACTAATTATTAGTTAACCAATTGATTTATAGTTCGAGTTTTAACAATGTAAAGAACACATATTCGTTTTGATTTTAATTCTAAAACTATTCTAATTATGTTTAATTAAATCTAAATTATCAAGTAATCAAAGTAAATTTGTGAGAACGAATTCGAGTTTTACTAATACTAAGATTCGCGAATCCACCTACACGTTCCTTAATCAATTATCCGTTTAATCGCTTTAGCTTATAATTACTACAGATTGAAAATCGGAGATCCTATAACTATCAAAAGCTTTTCTCGATGGTCAATCAATTATTTATCGATATACGAACCTAATTATCTCTAATTAAGTTTTGAACATAAAAATATGCATTTAAATCACAAGAACACATACTAGATTTCATAAGTTATAATATTAATTTCTATTTATTAGACACTAAGTTATTCAAACCCACGTGCTTATCTATATTGAATCTCTCGACTTCAATAAAGATCACAAAACATTCTAATGGTGATCAAGCATTAAAACATTAGAAAAAATGAATAAAGAATAATCAATCCACGAGCAATTAATTACTAAAACGGAAAAACTTCTAATTAATTAAAAACATGAGGTTTCATCGTTCATTCTAACAATAAGTAATTTAGACGAACATGATTTTATAAAATAATACAAGAATTGTATAAATTATATTCCGAAAGAAAAAGAAGAAAATAAGATTACAATCCGTGATTTCGGCTTAAGAATCTTTAATCCGTTCATTAATCTTCGATTCTTCTCTTGTATATTTCTTCGCAAAATTTGTCTCCCACGATTTGTCTATTCTCTGGCTTTTATACTCTTTTCTGAACTCTTTAAAATGTGTTTTAGGTAATTATTTTATCATGAACTCAGTAGAGTTCTATTTCAATAAGAAGACTATACAACTGCTGCCCTAGAAAGCCATGCGATCGCATGGTAGGAGCCTATTACATTCTGCAGCTCTCTTTAGCCATGGATCGCATGGTTACTTTAGTTGCAGTTTTTTATTTTTCTTTCTTTGATATTTGCATGTCAAGCTCCTCAAGTCTCTTTGTCTTTGCAATTACGTTCCTCTTTCTTCTGTTTGTTCTCTTTTCATTAGATCGATACTTGCATTTGATTATTTCCTAAAATGATAATAAAACAGTGTGCCATTATACTGAAAATATGTAAGAGTACTAATAATTGTCTCTTTTTGTGGGTCTCGATCAGTACAAAATTGTACTTATCACAACACTCCAAAAATATGTAGCTTTTATAATTTATTTCAAATCCAAAAAATAGAATAAAATAAGGATTCTTGAAGTTCGTTTGTAAAATGTCTCAAAAGTCGTGACTAATGCAATCTATTTTAATCTGAAAATAAAAGGAAAATTGGATTATAGTAGGGACTAAAATGAAATCAAGTAAGAGTTTATAATCTATTGAAGATATGTAAAAAGTTAGGTTAAGTAGTGAAAAGTTGAAAACCTAAACTTAGAGGCCCATTTCAACCCAGACTAGTAGTCTTTTCTAAGGGAGTCGTACGATCTCTATTATCGTCGATATATTATTGCATTGTGTAGTATGCGACAAGACCTTCGAAATGACCAAATATGCATGTAACGAACTGATAAACGAGCTTCAAAATCGAGTGCCAAATGTGAGTCCCAAAATTGAAAATTTGGGAACTTTAAAGTGTCCCAGCTTTTATAAGTTGCAAAGGTCATTTTTGGAGCGGTCGTGCAACCAGTGTAATAGTCCATTTTTCGCGACTAGAAAGGAGTTGTGAAGTTCTATGTGAGATCCTCGAAACGATATAAAAGATGTCGAAATGATTGGGATAAATAGCACTGGCCTTTATTTTCTTTTTCCCATTGTTTTTTTTTATTTTAATTCAAAAAATGGTATATTGGTCATTTTTTAAAAAAAATTGACCATTTAACAGTCAAATTAAAAAATGTCGTTATAAATGTTATAAAATATTTTTATAACATAAGAACCATGATCGCACACTTTTTAAAAGTTAGAGACCCAGTGTGTTACAAATTAAATTGAAAGTTCGGAACATCATCTTCACAAGGTTCAAAAGAATCAACTCCCTACCCCAATTTTTGTTGTCCAATTAACCAATTCCCCCCCACCCCACCCCACCCCACCCCCCCCAACTTCTTCTTCACGAACCAACCTTCAACCAACAAAATACAAAATTGCAACTAACCTTTCATTCCACCACTTCTTCTTCTCCAAAATCATCGTCGCCAACCACCACCTACCGAAAAACCATTGACACCCACAACACCACCACCACCCACCACCATTAATGCTGCTCAAACAGAAAAAAATAATGAAAATGAAAAAACTATCTCGACTAGCCCAATTATGACGACCGTGTCAAGCAAGCAAAAAACAAGTTGAGGGAAAATTACCTCTTCAGCCAAGCATTCTGCTTCCTCAAACTTATGATTTCTTTTCAAATGAAGCAACCCTCTCCATCTATTTAAAGGAGTAGCTCAGGGGGGGCTTAGCTGCAATTATTATTTTCTCTAATTACATTTTTAATCTCGAGTAATTCTTGCAGTCATCCAATTTTTATTATATTTATATCTTCCACCCCAGAAATTAAAAATTCCTAAAAAAAACCCTGAAAATTTCCAAAAACTCGGCCCGCTGGAAATTCTTCAAAATCACATAAAATTCAGGGATATTACAAGTCTTATCGAGTGATAAAATTTTAGGGACTACATATGCAGAAAAATCCAAATAACAATTCGAAGCAGTAGAGGATAGGGTAAAAGCCCTAGACTGCCCTGGGCATGTGACTTATAGAGATAGATATAAATATTTTTCTTGTTCATCTTTGTCTAAAATTAATATCCTAGTTCTTGGGCTTTGGAATTCGGCGCCCACTCGCTGTAGTAGTCAATTCTTTGAAGAATACCCAAGAAGATTTGAAGGATGGAAATACGTAGAATTGAAGAACATAACATGATCTTGCACGAAAACAACAAAAGATTCAGAATCGAATTTAATCACGCTACAAAAGTACTCCGCTTTAACCTTTATATGATTTAATTAGAAGGTTTATAACACACATTAAACATCTAACCAAATCCCGTTTGTAGAAATTAGTAAACTTCTTCTTTTTTTGCTGGATTAACAAACAAATTTCGAACATGAACAACAAAAAATAAATTAATTTACGTGTATGCTCATGGAGAGGACTCTAAGTTTCTCTATGTCAATAATACATTAAGAACTACTATGAAAAAAACCTAAAAAGAGTCAGGTTATAGTGGGCATTGTTCCGAAGAATGTGTGCCCACCTAATGTTCACTTAAATTTTTTTTAATAACTTTTTCTTGATTCCATCAAACGACGTCGCTTATTTCTTTTTTAAATTTTTTCCCAATCGTGGAGTTTTTCCAGCACAATTCCCCCCTCCCCCCAACATTTCGCCCTTTGTCTTGTCTTCATCCGTTCATCTTCTTCATCTTCCTTCCTATTGCAATCAATTTTTATTTTCTTCAAACACAAGCTATTTCCGCAAATGCATCTACTTCATTGTTCTCAACACTTTGCCCCTCTTTGGTAGCTGTTCTTGACAGGCGATCAAAAAAAAAATTGAATGTTTCAATTTGGCTACCATTATTTCTAGGATTTGCAAATTGACCGTTACAGGTAGTTGTTTGGTTGTTTAAGGTCCGTTTTTTGTTAATTTTGCATGCTTCTTTGAGTGTTAATCTTCAATTTTTATTTTGAGTTTTATGAATTTTCATCGTAATGTCAAGTTTATGGTTCTCTTTGAAAAATATCTTTTGAGATTCACGACTTCAATTCTTTGTCTAATAATGTGAGTTTTAATGTTCATTATTTTAAATGAAATCATAGTAAGTATTTATGGGTAAAATCAACTATTGGCCATCAAACTTTAACCAAGTAACTACTAATTATAACCACTCAACTTTGAAAGGTATCTCAATACTCACTCTTCTTTTCAATATGTTATCCATCCACCATTCGTTAACTAACATGTGCCAACTCATAATGGAGAATCCAACCTAGCATGTGGTTTTCTAACGTGGCGGGTTGACGGTGTGAACTATGTCCAACTGAGCAAAATAGCACATCTCAAACACACATTTCCTCTTCCAAAATTGAAGTACAATCCAATCTTCTTCATCCAGATAGAGTGTTTGGGTGATGTGTTTTTTTATGACTAGTGAGATTTAACACTGTCAACATGTCACGTCAGAATTTTACTTACCACATGGGACGTCCCATTAAGAATTGCAGACTGTTAGACGTCGGATGATGAGTGGGTAACATAACTTGTGTTTCTTGCTCATTTGGGTAACCCTATCTATAGTAATCTAGTTGGAATATGAATAGTTCTTCCACATATTTGACATGTGAGCTTTAGCTTAGTGTTATTTTTTAATTGGTATCTACTATTTGAGTTCTTGAAGTCGTTAAATTGATTAGAATTGCTTACGGGGGTGATCAAGGGGGCAGGATAAGCCACCCACCTGCTTCTCCTGTACCCTAAGGGGGCAAGAGATCATTGGCGGAATTGCTTAATCTACATGATAGATAGAAGCCACATCATCTTAAGTATCTGATGTTGTAGCCAAATTCATGATAAGAGGGACCAACCATTTACTTCTTAACTTAATTATTTAGTTTAATATTTTAAAATTTCTTGTAAATATTACTTTTAATTAAATTTTTTTTCCTTTAGTCGTTAGGGTTTACTTCGTAGGATTTACTATTTGAGGCTACAATTAGAACTTTGTCTTTTTTGGTTGCTTATGAAATAAAAAATATTGAATTTGGAGTTTCTAATCTTTTCGATCCAAATTGGTATTCGTACACGAATCAACAGTTTGTTGATCAAATAAATTACTTGGTATTTGTGTACAATTAATGAGATTGTTATTTTAAATGAGAAGAATCAATGAGTATTTGATCGATTGATTCTCAACATTATTGGGAATATTGGGCTTCAATCTTGTTCTTTGTTCGCTTATCGCTTCCGCCTACACGAGTGTCCGTTTCTACCATTTCTTCATCTTCTTCAAGCTTGTGAATGATCAACAAGCTTTCTCTCATCTATTGTTGACACATATGCCACTGTTTGTACTCACATTCACATACTAAAAAATCAAGAGTTAAATTTGATGTCAAAATTTTGATGGTAGAATTTATTTTAGCTTGTGGCAATGTCAAGTCAACAATACAATATGGACTACATAAGAATTTGGATGGAAGATCAATCCATATTTTCAGCAGACATGGAAGAAAATCTGGACACTATTGCCTAAAAGGTAGAGTAAGTTTGCTTAATTGCTCAAAGTTAGTGTTGACGTCGAAATCTGCACCGTCCACGTGTCAACAGATCTCCAGTCACTCCTTTACCAACTTGTTTGTTACCTGCACACTCAGACAATCGTTAGACACCGAGATCTTTGGAGAAAAAGGGTCCGGCGATCTTTGGTACTCCGACGATCAAGTCAACTGTCGGTATAAGGAATAATACACGGGGGGTGAAAGTAATTGGGTGTATGAGGGACAAGAAGGCAGAGATTTGAGCAGAGTTTATGGTGAAATTTAAGTGCAAAAAGAGCATACATTAGAATAATCGGAGACGTTGTATTTATTGCACAAGAGTTTTAATTGATTTGGAAAATAATCAATTAGATATCTAATCGAATCTCCCTTCCTTATAGGATAAGAATGATTGGTTGTCAGAGCAATCTCCTAGATTATTGTCCTTATTTAAATTTATCACGTTTTCTAATCTTTATGAGATTGCGATTTAGTTTTCTTGTGAGGATCCGTGTGCCAATCCAACGCAATCTGCCTTTAATTATCTCTCTGGTTATTCCAAAATGCCATGCTGTCCGTTAGTTACAATAGATACGAAGCCCGACGAGGCGCTATGGGTCGACCGCGATCGTTCAGAATGTTCATGGGCTTTGCAACACCCTGATCCATGGATGTTACAATGCCCAATGGGCCCACAAGGTCTTCACCGATTCTATAGGACTTTTACGACTTTGCAAGATCCTTGCTGGGCATATATGGCTTTAGTGAGGCCTGAATTGGGCCTATACAGGATCTTCATTGGGCCTTTGCTGACGTGGAGGCCCTACCAAAATCGGGTGGTAACAATAGTTACTCAAGTCCAAGCCTATTATTTATAATAGGCGTGTGACTTTGGAAGTAAGAAAATAGAAGAAATTTTGGACAAAAATTCACCGAAGGCGAATTCAGCAGATTCCGCGGAGTGTGGTCTTCGTACGTTGAATTGCTTATCTAGTATCAATTGAACTTACTCAGTATAGTCCCCCAAGTCCGAAGTCGAACATTTATGACGGGTGAGGGCTTCAAGTGACTAGACATTTGGTGACGTGTCCATGGTTGGTGTGATTCTGTCAATCTGGTGGTCAGGCAATCATAAGTGAGATGGTGTATGCATTTAATGCTAATGGCACATGACGAGACAATGGGGGCGCGCGTGAGGCATGTGTGTCCTTATTTCAATAAACGCTTAGGGTTTCGTTTCCCGCATGTTGTCCTATTTTGAACACGCGTCCACTTATCAACGGTTCAAGTGTAACGATTGGGATTTAGACGGTAGAGATTAAAATGCCTCAATCTATAAAGCTTGGTGTCCTCCTTCATTATGACTTCTTCTTGCTTCTGTGCCTATTGTGAGTGTTGTGGGATGCTCCACCGATAATCAAGAAATTTCAATGCATGTGCATTGTTCTGACTTCAGTTTCGAGGTAAGCACGGCAAGAGTTGCTGTGATTTTTTTCGTAGTCTTCTTTTGTAATTATCTCTTGAGTTCATAATTTGGAGACTATACCCTGCCATACATTCTGGCGACAGTAGAAGCATCTTCTTCTAGGATTGAGAGAGGTTGTAATGTCGTCTGGACACGATGAATCACAGAATCAGTCAGATGCTCGGACAAACCCTAGTATCCAAAGTGAGTCATCATTATCATCTTCATCATCTGAAGGTATAGGAGAAGTGAACCCAGCACCTTCAGTCGCACGCCTGTCTGCCACGTCCACAAGCAGGAGGGGACTGGTCCAGGCAGATCGCCGAAAGAAGCCACAGAAAAAGGGCGGCTTGACACTGAGGTCCCCAATGAGAGGATCGCTAGATAAGAGGAATGTCCCAGCAGCCAAGGCGCTTGACGAAGAGCTCAAGCGGTCGACCACCGAAGCGTCCATGGCTCGTTCAAGGATCACTAAAGTGGAGTTGGAAGACATATGGTTATCCTATGATATTTCTGCGTCCGTGACACTCAGGGCTCTGGGTCTCGAGGAACGCACTGATGATCCACCTAAAGGATTTGTCGTGATTTATGAACCTGCGATGTAGCAAGGCCTTCGCCTACCCATGCACCATTTTTTCTGTGAGGTTCTAAAAAATTGGAATCTGGCCCCTTGCCAGATAATACCAAATGGCTGGAGACAAATGGTGGCCTCTTACCTATTGTGGAGTATTACCGATGTGGGAGGGAGCTTGACCCCGAGGGAGTTTGAATCTGTATACGGCCTTGCCAGTCCGCAGGTTGGTACAATATCTCTCTTCAGCCAAGTCAGAAATAAGAGACGGCCACCGACAGTCCCAACAAAGTGCATAACTGAAAAGAGAGGTTCATCTTCGTAGGAGGAGACATGAGTTTATGCCAGAAGACCCCCTTCCCCACGTGTCTATTCTCCGTCAATTTGAGGAACTTGGTACATATTGCTATTTTTGTGCAGATTTTGATCATAGTTCTTTGCTTAATGTCTTGCTTACTTTTGCAGACTGTGGGAAGCCGCCTATCCTGAGGAGGGACCAAAGAGAGTTGAAGTCGAAGTAGAATAGGGTGCGAGCTCTTGACAGCGACTTCAGGAGTCTCAACAACTTGTTGAAAGATGACAATTCATTGATCAGCTATGGACTGATGGGTGAGTCTCGTAAGTTGCAATATATTGGTTTCGTTATGAAAAGCTGCCTTAATGAGTTGTATCTTGGTGTTTATGTCAACAACTTTCAAGTTTAAGGGTATTCATATGCTCCGCCTCGCCCGCCCCACCGGTGGAGAGGGTTCCTCAGTACAGGCTCCTCTGTGAGAGGCGTCTTGTCCATCGCAAAAGGTCCAGGATGCTACGCCGTTAAGGAAAGTCCATCCTTCGACCTCCGATGTTCTGATTCTCAGTCAGACTGTTCTTCCTCCGCCCCTGCCTTCGTCCTCCCATCCTCTGCCTAACTCTGCTCTTCCCAAGGATAAGAGAAAATGAATTGCTGAGGACACGAGTGAGGCGGACGTCCTGAAGAGGAAGGCTCCCATGGCTGAGGCTGCAGCTGCGGTAGGGTTTATGAGGGATGCCCGCAAGACGAAGCGGGCTGAGGAAAAGCACCGATCTTTGCCACACCCTGATGGAAGGGCAGAGGGTGCAAGAAATTCTGGCTCTTCAACTGGTCAGGAGAGCCGTGTTTATATTTCCCAGCGCTAGGAAAAATTGTAAACTTTCGTGATGGAATTGCTCCCTGCCCACCCTGCGATGATGGCAGCGAGCGTATACAAATATTGGACCTAAAATAGGAAAAAGTTGCTGAGGAAGCCACAATACGTGGGCGGCTGCAAATGGCGGAGATGAACTTGATACAGGGGGTTGGTTATGACCAAAGAGTTATTCAGCACCCTGAAAAGTTTTGATGGTCAGCGCAGCGAAGGAAAGGCCAAGTCCAGGAAGCTGTCCGAAGACCTGAAGGCCATAAGTCTCGAGAAGGCACAACTAGAATCTGAAAAGAGGGCTCTCCAGTTCAAGCTAGACTTGGTTGTGACGAAAGAGGCTGATACGAGGAGCAAGTATGAAATCGAGTTGAAGGCCGACAATAAAAGTTTGAAACAAGCCCGAGATCAGAAAAGAGATGTCGAGGCTTCTCAAAAGCGTGCCGAAGAGGCTCAGAAGTTGGTCGAAGATCGGACCCTCACAGCTGAGATCGTGTTAGCCACCGTGAACAGCAGCCTAGAGATTGTCGTAGCGAAAAAGGAGAAGCTGCTGGCCGCGACTAAGCAGGAGGTGGAGAGAGTCAGGGCCGAGCGCGCAGATGCCGAAGCCAAGGTGGTGGAGGCGTATCAGGACCTTGCCCATCACTTGATGACCATATGAGGCGAGCAGCTAGTAGAGCGGATCGCGAAAACCCATCCGGAGTGGGATATATCTTTCCTTCGACTGTCACCTACCGAGGCTCTGGTACTCGACACCGTTCCAGGCAAAGCCGATGATCAAATCTCCCCACTGGTTGTGGAAGAAGGCCCGCAGTGTGCTGACCCATAGAGAGGTGGCGGGGCATCTAGACTTAAAACTTTGTTTCTCTCTTTTGCGTATGTCTTAGCGTATCATCTTTGTGTGAAAATCAGAGTGATAATCTTATGAATGATTGTGCCTACCAGGCATGGGAAGTGGCTTCTGAAATTGAGGATTCATTCTCTTGGACATTAATGGTGCTGACTCCTTTGTAGAATCTGAAGAGTTAGCATCTTTAATGTCCCAGTAAGTGGGAAGGCAATGATAAGTGCGGTTCTCGCACTTATTTTAGCCTTTAAAAATGGATAATTGTGAGTTCTTTAGAGTTGTTTACCGCTTATCTTTGTTCTTTTGTTTATTTAGGTAAAAACCCGAGCTTGAATGGTGATTGGAAGAGATCCACGCGAAAAATGAGCAAAAAGGACTAAATTTGTGCAAATCAAGAATCTTGGGGACCAAAAGATAACTATGTTTAAAGATGGAGGACCAATGTGCAATTTATGGAGGACCTATATGAAAGACAACCAAAACTTCAAGGACTAAAGTCAACATCTCAGATAGTTCAGGGACTGAAAGTGCAATTAATCAAAAATCAAAACCAGACACTTGGGATTTTGGCCCATGCGATAGCATGGGCATATATATGTGCGATAGCATGGGCATATATATGTGCGATCGCGAGGGTGCCGTTTTTGAAGCAGAATGTTTTTGATCTCTACCATGCGATCGCATGGATTATAACCATGCGATCGCATGGTTCATTTTCTGCTGTCCGCGTTTTTTTTATCTTGTTTTTGAGGGGTATTTTGGGTAATTCAATTTTGACGAATTTTAGGGTTTAAGGTGCCGTTTTTTCTGCATTTTGAACCACTCTCTCATTGTTCTCTCATATCCACACCTTAGAAAGCTCTCCAAGAAAGAAGAAGAAGATTAGGGTTCTTGAAAAACTCCATGGATATGGGTTTTTCATGATTTTTTTGTCATCATTGGGTGTATATTTGTAAATAGAGGAAGATGAATGGAGGTTTATAGTGGGCAAATGAAGACAACCATGAGCTCAAGCTAAATCTTGCATTTCTCTTGACTTTATCAAACCCGGTGATGTATTTTGTATCTATTTTCCATTTTGTCTTTGTAAATACTATGGGCTAATTTTATTTACTAGGAATGAGATGAATCCATTTATGAAGCTTTAAAGTGCATTGTTCTTGTTATTGATTCCTTATGCTTGGTTTTTATGGTTGTTGATTATTGGGTTTTATTGTGTATTGAGATGATTGATCACCATTGAAATGCTTTTGTGACCTAATTTCAACCTCCCGGTAGCAATTAAGTCACAAAAGCATTTCAATGGTGATCAATCATCTCAATACACAATAAAACCCAATAATCAACAACCATAAAAATCAAGCATAAGGAATCAATAACAAGAACAATGCACTTTAAAGCTTCATAAATGGATTCATCTCATTCCTAGTAAATAAAATTAGCCCATAGTATTTACAAAGACAAAATGGAAAATAGATACAAAATACATCACCGGGTTTGATAAAGTCAAGAGAAATGCAAGATTTAGCTTGAGCTCATGGTTGTCTTCATTTGCCCACTATAAACCTCCATTCATCTTCCTCTATTTACAAATATACACCCAATGATGACAAAAAAATCATGAAAAACCCATATCCATGGAGTTTTTCAAGAACCCTAATCTTCTTCTTCTTTCTTGGAGAGCTTTCTAAGGTGTGGATATGAGAGAACAATGAGAGAGTGGTTCAAAATGCAGAAAAAACGGCACCTTAAACCCTAAAATTCGTCAAAATTGAATTACCCAAAATACCCCTCAAAAACAAGATAAAAAAAACGCGGACAGCAGAAAATGAACCATGCGATCGCATGGTTATAATCCATGCGATCGCATGGTAGAGATCAAAAACATTCTGCTTCAAAAACGGCACCCTCGCGATCGCACATATATATGCCCATGCTATCGCACATATATATGCCCATGCTATCGCATGGGCCAAAATCCCAAGTGTCTGGTTTTGATTTTTGATTAATTGCACTTTCAGTCCCTGAACTATCTGAGATGTTGACTTTAGTCCTTGAAGTTTTGGTTGTCTTTCATATAGGTCCTCCATAAATTGCACATTGGTCCTCCATCTTTAAACATAGTTATCTTTTGGTCCCCAAGATTCTTGATTTGCACAAATTTAGTCCTTTTTGCTCATTTTTCGCGTGGATCTCTTCCAATCACCATTCAAGCTCGGGTTTTTACCTAAATAAACAAAAGAACAAAGATAAGCGGTAAACAACTCTAAAGAACTCACAATTATCCATTTTTAAAGGCTAAAATAAGTGCGAGAACCGCACTTATCACACCCCCAAACTTGCATTTTTGTTTGTCCTCAAGCAAAATGATCTAAAACGTCATGCAAGCACACAAGCACAATCAAACTATAAAAGGACAACAAACACGCGAAATGTTAAGGAGCTTGCCACCTTACCATGATCTTTTGAAGCTTGCTTATAATTCATGAAAAATCTACACAAATGCTAAAAATAAAAGAAACTTTTTAACTTAATCCATGTTAGATGTATGTGTGTGCATAGTCACTTTGAATCATTGCAAAACAAAAATTGGTGAATACCCAACCCTCAATGGTCAAAATTTTATTTCCTTCTCGTTGGATGCACTCCCCCAAACTTGATATTTTCACTCTAACCCGGGGTGTCTACTCAATAGTTTCTCTCAAGTCACTCAATTATTCCCGCTCAAGTTTGGTTAGATATAGCCAATGATTGTAACCACTTAGACTTGTGAAGATTCTCCAAAAAATTGAGTAGTTCAACAAATAAACTTCCACCAAGTAATTCAAACCCACAAGTCATCTAAATCCCGAAAAGTAGTCATAGTGGCTCAAATTTGCAAGATTTGCTATGAAAATCTCATGATAATTTTTTTTTTTTTTTTTTTTTTTTTTTTTTTTTTTTTTTGTTTTTGCAACCTTACTCCATTAAGCTTTCTATTTGACCCATGTAACGAGCTTTAGGTCGGTAACTCCCCCGTTTAAAAGAAACCAAAGGGTACCGGGCTTTGAGATGCCCCAACGGACTTAATCACTCAAGTCAAAAAGGCTACAAAGTAAGGTAAAAGAATTAAAATTAGAGCAAAAGTATAGCCATCTTGAGCACAACTAACAAACTTTTATATAGGGATTAGATTCCAAGGATATGGTCATTACCAAGTTTCTGCTAGTTAGTCAGAACTACTCCACACACAAGTTCAACAAGCATGGAATCAACACACTCCCAAGGAGATAAATCACGGCTCAACCATTCCCAAACTATCCTTCCATTTGGCCAAATTAAAGAGATGAAATGTAGGTAATGGATAGCACCGTTTGAATTCTAAAAATCGCTTATGAAGAACAAGTGCACTCAACATTTGTATGCAATGAACATCATGACAAGAGTGCTAGAGAGGGTATCTAACATGGAAAAAGTATAATTATCGAAAACCACAAGTAGCATTTATGTCTACAATCCATGAATCACAGCAATTTCAACAAAATCACAACATTAGCCGGCAAGGCTCTCTAACAAGCAAAAACAAGCAAAATACCTAAATTAGCCGGCAAGGCTTTCTAACAAGTAAAAACTCAAGCAAATACCCCCAAACTTAAAATGTACATTGTCCTCAATGTAAAACTAAAAATCAAAAGAGAGGAGAAATAGGAACTCCCCTGGGGTGAATTGGTTGGTGATGGCAACTTCAAGTTGGAGAAATCTTTGTTAGGACTAATGGAGATTGCTGGAGACTAAATTTCTTCTTGTTGTGGATTCGTTGCTATGAGGCCTGCCAAACAAGAACACAAAATCAAAATTCATCTAATGTCCAAGGAATTAAATCATGCCAAAAAAATGGACTATTAGCAAAACAAAAAGTAAGGGAAAGAAAATGGGTTGCCTCCCATTCAGCGCTTCTTTATAGTCATTAGCTAGACTTTTAGCACCAAATTAAGCGGGATTGGTGAGATGGACAATTGATTTTCCTTTGGAAAAGTCACCACCCCAATAATGCTTCAACCTTTGACCGTTCACTGTAAATGCCCTCTTGCTTTCATCCTCAACTTCCACAGCCCCAGATGGATACACTCTTTTAATTGTGAATGGTCCCGACCACCTAGAGCGTAACTTTCCTGGAAAAAGCTTGAGCCGGGAATTAAATAGCAGAACTTGTTGCCCAACCTCAAACTGTCTTCTTTGGATGTGGTTGTCATGCCATCTTTTAGTGCGCTCCTTGTAGATTTTGGAATTTTCATATGCCTCAAGTCGAAATTCATCCATTTCGTTTAGTTGGAGGAGTCTTTTCTCACCGGCTTCTTTCCAATCAAAATTTAGCTTTTTCACTGCCCAATAAGCACGATGCTCCAACTCTACGGGTAGGTGACATGCTTTTCCAAACACTAGACGATATGGAGACATACCAATAGGAGTTTTGAATGCAGTACGGTACGCCCATAGTGCATCGTCCAATTTCTTGGACCAATCTTTTCTCGAAGCATTCACCGTTACCTCCAAAATTCTTTTCAACTCCCGATTGGAGATTTCGACTTGCCCACTTGTTTGAGGATGGTAAGGAGTGGACACTCGATGACGTACACCATACTTAGCCAACACCGACTCAAATTGGCGATTGCAAAAGTGCTTACCCCCATCACTGATTATTGCTCGTGGAGTGCCAAAACGGGTAAAAATTTGCTTTCTCAAGAAGTTGATCACGACCCGGCCATCATTGGTGGGCAATGCTACAGCCTCCACCCATTTCGAGACATAGTCAACCGCCACCAATATGTATTGATTAGAGAATGATGGTGGAAATGGTCCCATAAAGTCAATACCCCAAACATCAAAAATTTCAACTTCTAGAATACTGTTAAGAGGCATTTCATTCTTTCTTGAAACATTCCCTGTCCTTTGGCACCGATCACATGTTTTCACAATTCTGTAGGCATCTTTGAATAGGGTAGGCCAGTAGAAACCGGACTGTAACACCTTTGCAGCAGTTTTAGAGGCCCCAAAATGCCCGGCATATTCTGATGAATGACAATGCTGTAGGATATCCATCATCTCTCCTTCAGGCACACATCTCCTGATTATCTGATCTGGTCCCCTTCTATAAAGAATCGGATCATCCCAAAAGTAGTGCTTGATGTCTGCAAAGAATCTTTTCTTTTGATGGCTAGAGAGATCTGGTGGAGTGATGCTGCTGGCAAGGAAGTTGACAATATCTGCATACCACGGTGCTTCCTCAACTGCAAAGATTTGCTCATCAGGAAATTCCTCATTTATCTCTCCAATTCGTGACTCTTCCCCATTCTCAAGCCTAGATAGATGATCGGCGACCACATTTTCACTCCCCTTTTTATCTCTGATCTCTATGTCAAACTCCTGCAATAGAAGTATCCATCTGATGAGTCGAGGCTTAGCATCCTTCTTTGCAAATAGATGCCTCAGAGCAGCATGATCTGTATGAACTATCACCTTCGATCCCACAAGATAGGACCGAAATTTATCGAAGGCATAAACCACTGCAAGAAGCTCCTTTTCTGTGGTGGCATAGTTTAGCTGAGCATCATTCAAGGTCCGACTGGCATAGTGAATCACATGAAAATTTTTATCCTTGCGTTGCCCCAACACTACCCCAACTGCAAAATCACTTGCATCACACATTAGCTCAAAGGGTAGACTCCAATCAGGTGTGACCAAAACTGGTGCTGTCACAAGCTTTTCTTTAAGAGTGTTGAAAGCATGCAGACACTCTTCAGAAAAGTGAAAAGGAGTATCTTTCTCCAAAAGGTTGCAAAGTGGCTTCGTGATTTTTGAGAAATCTTTTATAAAACGCCGATAGAAGCCTGCATGCCCAAGAAAACTCCGAATTCCCTTTACTGATGTTGGAGGCGGCAACTTCTCAATTACTTGAATCTTTGCTTTGTCAACCTCAATGCCCTTTGCTGAAATTAAGTGCCCCAATACAATTCCCTCCTGGACCATGAAATGGCACTTCTCCCAATTTAGAACAAGATTGGTTTCTTCACAACGCTGCAAAACCAAAGATAGATGATGAAGACACTCATCAAAAGATGCTCCAAAGACTGAGAAATCATCCATGAAGACCTCAATATATTTCTCCACCATATCTGAAAATATGGATATCATACAGCGCTGGAAAGTAGCTGGAGCATTGCATAGGCCGAACGGCATCCTTCTATAAGCGAATGTGCCGTAGGGACATGTGAATGTGGTCTTCTCCTGATCTTCTGGAGCTATCGGAATCTGATTATATCCAGAATACCCATCCAAAAAGCAATAATGTGAATGCCCGGCTAACCTTTCCAACATTTGATCGATGAATGGCAAAGGAAAATGATCCTTTCGAGTTGCAGTGTTGAGTTTGCGATAATCAATGCAAACTCGCCATCCCGTAACTGTTCTGGTTGGAATGAGCTCATTGTTGTCATTGGGCACCACTGTGATCCCTCCTTTCTTCGGTACTACTTGGATTGGACTGACCCAAGCGCTGTCTGATATAGGATAGATGATCCCAGCATCTAAAAGTTTTATCACCTCAGCCTTGACTACCTCTTGCAGTGTTGGATTCAATCTTCTTTGACGCTGGACTGATGGCTTAAAATCATCTTCCATGAGAATCTTGTGCAAACAGACTGTAGGACTAATGCCTTTGATATCTGAGATAGACCATCCTATTGCAGTTTTGTGCTCTCGAAGGACTCGTAGCAATTTTTCCTCTTCCAAATTACTGATGGAGTTTGCAATGATAACCGGAAGTGTAGAATCATCGCCCAAATAAGCATAACGCAAGTGAGATGGCAATTGCTTGAGTTCTAACTGCGGAGGCTTTTCAATAGATGGTGGTAACTTTGCCGACTTTTCCCCAAGCTCCTGGAAAGGTGGTTGCCATTTATAAGTTGGATTTGCCTCTAGTTGCTTCACCATGGGCTTGGTTTCTTCGGGATTGAAAGCCTCGGTAAAAGAATGAACCAAACACATCTCAAGCGGATCTTGAGGATGATTTAGTGCAAACGATTCTCCCACCATTTCATCTACCACATCAACCCTAAAACAACTGTCAGAATCCATTGGGTATTTGACTGCCTTGAAAACATTGAACACCACCTCTTCATCATTTAACCTCAATATCATCTGGCCTTTGTGCACATCAATCAAAGCTCTTCCAGTAGCCAAAAATGGTCTGCCCAATATCAGAGGAATATCCTTGTCTTCTTCCATGTCCAGAATGATGAAGTCGACAGGGAAAATAAATTTGTCAACTTTCACCAAGATATCCTCAATGATTCCCCTAGGATATTTGATTGAGCGATCAGCTAACTGCAAAGAAACTGTTGTTGCTTTTGCCTCCCCCAATCCTAATCTCCTGTAGACAGAAAATGGCATCAAGTTAATACTTGCACCTAAATCACAAAGAGCTTTATTAAAATCAATATCACCAATGGTACAAGGAATAGTAAAACTCCCTGGATCTTTAAGCTTAGGTGGCAATTTGTTTTGCAAGATGGCACTACACTCTTCGGTCAACATCACTGTCTCGTGCTCCTCTAGCTTCCTCTTGTTAGATAAGATCTCTTTCATGAATTTTGCGTAGCTAGGCATCTGAGCTAAGGCATCGGCAAAAGGGATGTTGATTTGCAATTTCTTGAAGACTTCCAAGAATTTCTCAAATTGCTTATCCAACTTGTGCTTTTTCAATCTTTGTGGAAATGGGATTGGAGGCACATATGCTTTCACTTGAGGAGTTGCCTTAGTAGGTGGGGTACCCAAATCTTTTTCTTGACTAGCATTATGTTGTGCATTAGCTTGATCCCCTTGTTCATCATCAATAGAGGGTGTCTTGTCATGAGTGGCAACATTTCTTTTGACTTCTATCTCAGGCAACTGAACCCCACTTCTTGTAGTAATTGCTTTGAGATGCTCTCTTGGGTTAGTTTCAGTGTTGCTCGGTAATTGCCCTTGTTGTCTTTCAGAGAGAAGTTTTGCCATTTGACCCATTTGATTCTCCAAGCCCTTCACGGATGCTCTGATACTCTGAATAGATTCCTCAGTTCGTTCTTGAAATTTTAACTGTTGGTGTGCCAACTGAGCCAAAGCTTCTTCCCAACCCCCTTTTTGTTGAAAATTCGATTGTTGTCTCGGAGCACCTTGTTGGTGTTGGTTGTTGCTCCATGAAAAATTCGGATGATTTTTCCAAGCTGGATTATACGTGTTGGAGTAGATATTACCTTGCTGACTAGGATGATTCTGAGCATAACAAGCTTGCTCAGTGGATGTCGAAGAACTGGTCAACAGTGGGCAATTTCCTGTTGAATGATTTGCTCCACAACCATCACATTCAAGAGTAGGCGTCTGAATAGCATGAGCTGTCTGATTGCGAGCTATAGTATCCATCATCTTTTTCTCCATGGCGGCCATTTGTGCAGAAAGAGCAGATATAACATCAACCTCATGCATCCCTGCTACCCTTTTAGTTACTTCCCTATCAGCCGGCCAATTTGAACTTGTCTCAGCCATTCTTTCAAATAATACCCATGCCTCTTTGATTGTCTTTGTGTTGATTGACCCATTTGAGGATGAGTCAACAATAGAGCGGCAATGTGGAAGTAATCCGGCATAGAAATATTGAACTTGCAAAGCCTTCTTGATACCATGATTAGGACACTTCCGAAGCATCTCTTTGAACCTCTCCCAAGCTTCATGAAAGTTTTCTGTGTCTAGCTGCCTGAATATGGAGATGTCATGCTTCAACTTTGCAACTTTGGCGGGAGGAAAGTATTTGTTCGTGAATTTTTGAACAAGATCATTCCAAGTAGTAATACTCCCCGCAGAATGTGAATCCAACCACTCTCTTGCTCCATCTCTCAAAGTATGTGGAAATAATCTGAGTTTGATAGCTTCCATGTTGACATCTTGATATTCAAAATTGCTCACTGTCTCCAAGAAGCGTGATAGATGCATATGAGGGTTTTCATTTGAACGCCCATAGAATTGAAGAGTATTCTGGAAGAGGTTGATGACATCCGGTCTCAATTGAAAATTTTCCTTCCCATAAGCCGGATATGCAATACTAGATTGGCTTTGAACCACAGCTGGAGTAATAATGTCCCCAACTAGCAAATCATCCTCATCAATCTCAACCATTTGATCTTCTTCGTCTGCCATAGTGTTCACTCTATGTCGTGCTTCTCTTTGTTCTCTTCTTCGGTGTCTGAAAGTTCTTTCAATCTCGGGGTCAAACACCAAATTCTCAAGATTTTCAAAATCTTGCATCCACCAAAGAAGATATGCCTGAAAAGAACAAAGGTAGCACTTGAACTTTAAATGGAAAAATAAAATAAAATAAAATAAGTAAAGCTAGAAATAACAAGGATCTAACTAATTAAATCTATCCCCGGCAACGGCGCCAAAAACTTGTTCGCTAAAAATGTACCGCAAGTGCACGGGTCGCGTTCAAGTAATAAAGTGATGAGAAAGTGTCGAACCCACGAGGATAGATAATTTTGTTAACTTCCAAATCAATCTAGCCCTATTTTAAACACACAATAAAACATTTTGTTTTGATGATTAAACCTAGAATTCAAAGATGATGAAAAATAAACTAATAAGAAAAATATTAAGAGAGAAATTTGTAGGAAATAAAATCAATTAGAAGAAAATACTAGGAATTCGACTTCACCAACTATTCCACTTTAAAGTTTCATTTTCCATTATCAATTCCAAAACGAGGTTACTATGGCAATCTATGCTCCTAAAATGTCTAGCAATCTCTCCCGAGTAGAGCCAAACCTAATTTTACACAAGACCCCCAAGCATTCCTACCGAGAGAACGTATATGTAAAATTACATTAAAACTCAAGAACATTCAAAATTGATTGCACAAAGTATGAAAAAATATTCCTACATTCCATAAACCTTGTGTTGTTAATTAAATGTGCTAAACCTAATTTCAACCTCCCGGTAGCAATTAAGTCACAAAAGCATTTCAATGGTGATCAATCATCTCAATACACAATAAAACCTAATAATCAACAACCATAAAAACCAAGCATAAGGAATCAATAACAAGAACAATGCACTTTAAAGCTTCATAAATGGATTCATCTCATTCCTAGTAAATAAAATTAGCCCATAGTATTTACAAAGACAAAATGGAAAATAGATACAAAATACATCACCGGGTTTGATAAAGTCAAGAGAAATGCAAGATTTAGCTTGAGCTCATGGTTGTCTTCATTTGCCCACTATAAACCTCCATTCATCTTCCTCTATTTACAAATATACACCCAATGATGACAAAAAAATCATGAAAAACCCATATCCATGGAGTTTTTCAAGAACCCTAATCTTCTTCTTCTTTCTTGGAGAGCTTTCTAAGGTGTGGATATGAGAGAACAATGAGAGAGTGGTTCAAAATGCAGAAAAAACGGCACCTTAAACCCTAAAATTCGTCAAAATTGAATTACCCAAAATACCCCTCAAAAACAAGATAAAAAAAACGCGGACAGCAGAAAATGAACCATGCGATCGCATGGTTATAATCCATGCGATCGCATGGTAGAGATCAAAAACATTCTGCTTCAAAAACGGCACCCTCGCGATCGCACATATATATGCCCATGCTATCGCACATATATATGCCCATGCTATCGCATGGGCCAAAATCCCAAGTGTCTGGTTTTGATTTTTGATTAATTGCACTTTCAGTCCCTGAACTATCTGAGATGTTGACTTTAGTCCTTGAAGTTTTGGTTGTCTTTCATATAGGTCCTCCATAAATTGCACATTGGTCCTCCATCTTTAAACATAGTTATCTTTTGGTCCCCAAGATTCTTGATTTGCACAAATTTAGTCCTTTTTGCTCATTTTTCGCGTGGATCTCTTCCAATCACCATTCAAGCTCGGGTTTTTACCTAAATAAACAAAAGAACAAAGATAAGCGGTAAACAACTCTAAAGAACTCACAATTATCCATTTTTAAAGGCTAAAATAAGTGCGAGAACCGCACTTATCATTGCCTTCCCACTTACTGGGACATTAAAGATGCTAACTCTTCAGATTCTACAAAGGAGTCAGCACCATTAATGTCCAAGAGAATGAATCCTCAATTTCAGAAGCCACTTCCCATGCCTGGTAGGCACAATCATTCATAAGATTATCACTCTGATTTTCACACAAAGATGATACGCTAAGACATACGCAAAAGAGAGAAACAAAGTTTTAAGTCTAGATGCCCCGCCACCTCTCTATGGGTCAGCACACTGCGGGCCTTCTTCCACAACCAGTGGGGAGATTTGATCATCGGCTTTGCCTGGAACGGTGTCGAGTACCAGAGCCTCGGTAGGTGACAGTCGAAGGAAAGATATATCCCACTCCGGATGGGTTTTCGCGATCCGCTCTACTAGCTGCTCGCCTCATATGGTCATCAAGTGATGGGCAAGGTCCTGATACGCCTCCACCACCTTGGCTTCGGCATCTGCGCGCTCGGCCCTGACTCTCTCCACCTCCTACTTAGTCGCGGCCAGCAGCTTCTCCTTTTTCGCTACGACAATCTCTAGGCTGCTGTTCACGGTGGCTAACACGATCTCAGCTGTGAGGGTCCGATCTTCGACCAACTTCTGAGCCTCTTCGGCACGCTTTTGAGAAGCCTCGACATCTCTTTTCTGATCTCGGGCTTGTTTCAAACTTTTATTGTCGGCCTTCAACTCGATTTCATACTTGCTCCTCGTATCAGCCTCTTTCGTCACAACCAAGTCTAGCTTGAACTGGAGAGCCCTCTTTTCAGATTCTAGTTGTGCCTTCTCGAGACTTATGGCCTTCAGGTCTTCAGACAGCTTCCTGGACTTGGCCTTTCCTTCGCTGCGCTGACCATCAAAACTTTTCAGGGTGCTGAATAACTCTTTGGTCATAACCAACCCCCTGTATCAAGTTCATCTCCGCCATTTGCAGCCGCCCACGTATTGTGGCTTCCTCAGCAACTTTTTCCTATTTTAGGTCCAATATTTGTATACGCTCGCTGCCATCATCGCAGGGTGGGCAGGGAGCAATTCCATCACGAAAGTTTACAATTTTTCCTAGCGCTGGGAAATATAAACACGGCTCTCCTGACCAGTTGAAGAGCCAGAATTTCTTGCACCCTCTGCCCTTCCATCAGGGTGTGGCAAAGATCGGTGCTTTTCCTCAGCCCGCTTCGTCTTGCGGGCATCCCTCATAAACCCTACTGCAGCTGCAGCCTCAGCCATGGGAGCCTTCCTCTTCAAGACGTCCGCCTCACTCGTGTCCTCAGCAATTCATTTTCTCTTATCCTTGGGAAGAGCAGAGTTAGGCAGAGGATGGGAGGACGAAGGCAGGGGTGGAGGAAGAACAGTCTGACTGAGAATCAGAACATCGGAGGTCGAAGGATGGACTTTCCTTAACGGCGTAGCATCCTGGACCTTTTGCGATGGACAAGACGCCTCTCGCAGAGGAGCCTGTACTAAGGAACCCTCTCCACCGGTGGGGCGGGCGAGGCGGAGCATATGAATACCCTTAAACTTGAAAGTTGTTGACATAAACACCAAGATACAACTCATTAAGGCAGCTTTTCATAACGAAACCAATATATTGCAACTTACGAGACTCACCCATCAGTCCATAGCTGATCAATAAATTGTCATCTTTCAACAAGTTGTTGAGACTCCTGAAGTCGCTGTCAAGAGCTCGCACCCTATTCTACTTCGACTTCAACTCTCTTTGGTCCCTCTTCAGGATAGGCGGCTTCCCACAGTCTGCAAAAGTAAGCAAGACATTAAGCAAAGAACTATGATCAAAATCTGCACAAAAATAGCAATATGTACCAAGTTCCTCAAATTGACGGAGAATAGACACGTGGGGAAGGGGGTCTTCTGGCATAAACTCATGTCTCCTCCTACGAAGATGAACCTCTCTTTTCAGTTATGCACTTTGTTGGGACTGTCGGTGGCCGTCTCTTATTTCTGACTTGGCTGAAGAGAGATATTGTACCAACCTGCGGACTGGCAAGGCCGTATACAGATTCAAACTCCCTCGGGGTCAAGCTCCCTCCCACATCGGTAATACTCCACAATAGGTAAGAGGCCACCATTTGTCTCCAGCCATTTGGTATTATCTGGCAAGGGGCCATATTCCAATTTTTTAGAACCTCACAGAAAAAATGGTGCATGGGTAGGCGAAGGCCTTGCTACATCGCAGGTTCATAAATCACGACAAATCCTTTAGGTGGATCATCAGTGCGTTCCTCGAGACCCAGAGCCCTGAGTGTCACGGACGCAGAAATATCATAGGATAACCATATGTCTTCCAACTCCACTTTAGTGATCCTTGAACGAGCCATGGACGCTTCGGTGGTCGACCGCTTGAGCTCTTCGTCAAGCGCCTTGGCTGCTGGGACATTCCTCTTATCTAGCGATCCTCTCATTGGGGACCTCAGTGTCAAGCCACCCTTTTTCTGTGGCTTCTTTCGGCGATCTGCCTGGACCAGTCCCCTCCTGCTTGTGGACGTGGCAGACAGGCGTGCGACTGAAGGTGTTGGGTTCACTTCTCCTATACCTTCAGATGATGAAGATGATAATGATGACTCACTTTGGATACTAGGGTTTGTCCGAGCATCTGACTGATTCTGTGATTCATCGTGTCCAGACGACATTACAACCTCTCTCAATCCTAGAAGAAGATCCTTCTACTGTCGCCAGAATGTATGGCAGGGTATAGTCTCCAAATTATGAACTCAAGAGATAATTACAAAAGAAGACTACGAAAAAAATCACAGCAACTCTTGCCGTGCTTACCTCGAAACTGAAGTCAGAACAATGCACATGCATTGAAATTTCTTGATTATCGGTGGAGCATCCCACAACACTCACAATAGGCACAGAAGCAAGAAGAAGTCATAATGAAGGAGGACACCAAGCTTTATAGATTGAGGCATTTTAATCTCTACCGTCTAAATCCCAATCGTTACACTTGAACCGTTGATAAGTGGACGCGTGTTCAAAATAGGACAACATACGGGAAACGAAACCCTAAGCGTTTATTGAAATAAGGACACACATGCCTCACGCGCGCCCCCATTGTCTCGTCATGTGCCATTAGCATTAAATGCATACACCATCTCACTTATGATTGCCTGACCACCAGATTGACAGAATCACACCAACCATGGACACGTCACCAAATGTCTAGTCACTTGAAGCCCTCACCCGTCATAAATGTTCGACTTCGGACTTGGGGGACTATACTGAGTAAGTTCAATTGATACTAGATAAGCAATTCAACGTACGAAGACCACACTCCGCGGAATCTGCTGAATTCGCCTTCGGTGAATTTTTGTCCAAAATTTCTTCTATTTTCTTACTTCCAAAGTCACACGCCTATTATAAATAATAGGCTTGGACTTGAGTAACTATTGTTACCACCCGATTTTGGTAGGGCCTCCACGTCAGCAAAGGCCCAATGAAGATCCTGTATAGGCCCAATTCAGGCCTCACTAAAGCCATATATGCCCAGCAAGGATCTTGCAAAGTCGTAAAAGTCCTATAGAATCGGTGAAGACCTTGTGGGCCCATTGGGCATTGTAACATCCATGGATCAGGGTGTTGCAAAGCCCATGAACATTCTGAACGCTCGCGGTCGACCCATAGCGCCTCGTCGGGCTTCGTATCTATTGTAACTAACGGACAGCATGGCATTTTGGAATAACCAGAGAGATAATTAAAGGCAGATTGCGTTGGATTGGCACACGGATCCTCACAAGAAAACTAAATCGCAATCTCATAAAGATTAGAAAACGTGATAAATTTAAATAAGGACGATAATCTAGGAGATTGCTCTGACAACCAATCATTCTTATCCTATAAGGAAGGGAGATTCGATTAGATATCTAATTGATTATTTTCCAAATCAATTAAAACTCTTGTGCAATAAATACAACGTCTCCGATTATTCTAATGTATGCTCTTTTTGCACTTAAATTTCACCATAAACTCTGCTCAAATCTCTGCCTTCTTGTCCCTCATACACCCAATTACTTTCACCCCCCGTGTATTATTCCTTATACCGACAGTTGACTTGATTGTCGGAGTACCAAAGATCGCCGGACCCTTTTTCTCCAAAGATCTCGGTGTCTAACGATTGTCTGAGTGTGCAGGTAACAAACAAGTTGGTAAAGGAGTGACTGGAGATCTGTTGACACGTGGACGGTGCAGATTCCGACGTCAACACTAACTTTGAGCAATTAAGCAAACTTACTCTACCTTTTAGGCAATAGTGTCCAGATTTTCTTCCATGTCTGCTGAAAATATGGATTGATCTTCCATCCAAATTCTTATGTAGTCCATATTGTATTGTTGACTTGACATTGCCACAAGCTAAAATAAATTCTACCATCAAAATTTTGACGTCAAATTTAACTCTTGATTTTTTAGTATGTGAATGTGAGTACAAACAGTGGCATATGTGTCAACAATAGATGAGAGAAAGCTTGTTGATCATTCACAAGCTTGAAGAAGATGAAGAAATGGTAGAAACGGACACTCGTGTAGGCGGAAGCGATAAGCGAACAAAGAACAAGATTGAAGCCCAATATTCCCAATAATGTTGAGAATCAATCGATCAAATACTCATTGATTCTTCTCATTTAAAATAACAATCTCATTAATTGTACACAAATACCAAGTAATTTATTTGATCAACAAACTGTTGATTCGTGTACGAATACCAATTTGGATCGAAAAGATTAGAAACTCCAAATTCAATATTTTTTATTTCATAAGCAACCAAAAAAGACAAAGTTCTAATTGTAGCCTCAAATAGTAAATCCTACGAAGTAAACCCTAACGACTAAAGGAAAAAAAATTTAATTAAAAGTAATATTTACAAGAAATTTTAAAATATTAAACTAAATAATTAAGTTAAGAAGTAAATGGTTGGTCCCTCTTATCATGAATTTGGCTACAACATCAGATACTTAAGATGATGTGGCTTCTATCTATCATGTAGATTAAGCAATTCCGCCAATGATCTCTTGCCCCCTTAGGGTACAGGAGAAGCAGGTGGGTGGCTTATCCTGCCCCCTTGATCACCCCCGTAAGCAATTCTAATCAATTTAACGACTTCAAGAACTCAAATAGTAGATACCAATTAAAAAATAACACTAAGCTAAAGCTCACATGTCAAATATGTGGAAGAACTATTCATATTCCAACTAGATTACTATAGATAGGGTTACCCAAATGAGCAAGAAACACAAGTTATGTTACCCACTCATCATCCGACGTCTAACAGTCTGCAATTCTTAATGGGACGTCCCATGTGGTAAGTAAAATTCTGACGTGACATGTTGACAGTGTTAAATCTCACTAGTCATAAAAAAACACATCACCCAAACACTCTATCTGGATGAAGAAGATTGGATTGTACTTCAATTTTGGAAGAGGAAATGTGTGTTTGAGATGTGCTATTTTGCTCAGTTGGACATAGTTCACACCGTCAACCCGCCACGTTAGAAAACCACATGCTAGGTTGGATTCTCCATTATGAGTTGGCACATGTTAGTTAACGAATGGTGGATGGATAACATATTGAAAAGAAGAGTGAGTATTGAGATACCTTTCAAAGTTGAGTGGTTATAATTAGTAGTTACTTGGTTAAAGTTTGATGGCCAATAGTTGATTTTACCCATAAATACTTACTATGATTTCATTTAAAATAATGAACATTAAAACTCACATTATTAGACAAAGAATTGAAGTCGTGAATCTCAAAAGATATTTTTCAAAGAGAACCATAAACTTGACATTACGATGAAAATTCATAAAACTCAAAATAAAAATTGAAGATTAACACTCAAAGAAGCATGCAAAATTAACAAAAAACGGACCTTAAACAACCAAACAACTACCTGTAACGGTCAATTTGCAAATCCTAGAAATAATGGTAGCCAAATTGAAACATTCAATTTTTTTTTTGATCGCCTGTCAAGAACAGCTACCAAAGAGGGGCAAAGTGTTGAGAACAATGAAGTAGATGCATTTGCGGAAATAGCTTGTGTTTGAAGAAAATAAAAATTGATTGCAATAGGAAGGAAGATGAAGAAGATGAACGGATGAAGACAAGACAAAGGGCGAAATGTTGGGGGGAGGGGGGAATTGTGCTGGAAAAACTCCACGATTGGGAAAAAATTTAAAAAAGAAATAAGCGACGTCGTTTGATGGAATCAAGAAAAAGTTATTAAAAAAAATTTAAGTGAACATTAGGTGGGCACACATTCTTCGGAACAGTGCCCACTATAACCTGACTCTTTTTAGGTTTTTTTCATAGTAGTTCTTAATGTATTATTGACATAGAGAAACTTAGAGTCCTCTCCATGAGCATACACGTAAATTAATTTATTTTTTGTTGTTCATGTTCGAAATTTGTTTGTTAATCCAGCAAAAAAAGAAGAAGTTTACTAATTTCTACAAACGGGATTTGGTTAGATGTTTAATGTGTGTTATAAACCTTCTAATTAAATCATATAAAGGTTAAAGCGGAGTACTTTTGTAGCGTGATTAAATTCGATTCTGAATCTTTTGTTGTTTTCGTGCAAGATCATGTTATGTTCTTCAATTCTACGTATTTCCATCCTTCAAATCTTCTTGGGTATTCTTCAAAGAATTGACTACTACAGCGAGTGGGCGCCGAATTCCAAAGCCCAAGAACTAGGATATTAATTTTAGACAAAGATGAACAAGAAAAATATTTATATCTATCTCTATAAGTCACATGCCCAGGGCAGTCTAGGGCTTTTACCCTATCCTCTACTGCTTCGAATTGTTATTTGGATTTTTCTGCATATGTAGTCCCTAAAATTTTATCACTCGATAAGACTTGTAATATCCCTGAATTTTATGTGATTTTGAAGAATTTCCAGCGGGCCGAGTTTTTGGAAATTTTCAGGGTTTTTTTTAGGAATTTTTAATTTCTGGGGTGGAAGATATAAATATAATAAAAATTGGATGACTGCAAGAATTACTCGAGATTAAAAATGTAATTAGAGAAAATAATAATTGCAGCTAAGCCCCCCCTGAGCTACTCCTTTAAATAGATGGAGAGGGTTGCTTCATTTGAAAAGAAATCATAAGTTTGAGGAAGCAGAATGCTTGGCTGAAGAGGTAATTTTCCCTCAACTTGTTTTTTGCTTGCTTGACACGGTCGTCATAATTGGGCTAGTCGAGATAGTTTTTTCATTTTCATTATTTTTTTCTGTTTGAGCAGCATTAATGGTGGTGGGTGGTGGTGGTGTTGTGGGTGTCAATGGTTTTTCGGTAGGTGGTGGTTGGCGACGATGATTTTGGAGAAGAAGAAGTGGTGGAATGAAAGGTTAGTTGCAATTTTGTATTTTGTTGGTTGAAGGTTGGTTCGTGAAGAAGAAGTTGGGGGGGGTGGGGTGGGGTGGGGTGGGGTGGGGGGGAATTGGTTAATTGGACAACAAAAATTGGGGTAGGGAGTTGATTCTTTTGAACCTTGTGAAGATGATGTTCCGAACTTTCAATTTAATTTGTAACACACTGGGTCTCTAACTTTTAAAAAGTGTGCGATCATGGTTCTTATGTTATAAAAATATTTTATAACATTTATAACGACATTTTTTAATTTGACTGTTAAATGGTCAATTTTTTTTAAAAAATGACCAATATACCATTTTTTGAATTAAAATAAAAAAAAACAATGGGAAAAAGAAAATAAAGGCCAGTGCTATTTATCCCAATCATTTCGACATCTTTTATATCGTTTCGAGGATCTCACATAGAACTTCACAACTCCTTTCTAGTCGCGAAAAATGGACTATTACACTGGTTGCACGACCGCTCCAAAAATGACCTTTGCAACTTATAAAAGCTGGGACACTTTAAAGTTCCCAAATTTTCAATTTTGGGACTCACATTTGGCACTCGATTTTGAAGCTCGTTTATCAGTTCGTTACATGCATATTTGGTCATTTCGAAGGTCTTGTCGCATACTACACAATGCAATAATATATCGACGATAATAGAGATCGTACGACTCCCTTAGAAAAGACTACTAGTCTGGGTTGAAATGGGCCTCTAAGTTTAGGTTTTCAACTTTTCACTACTTAACCTAACTTTTTACATATCTTCAATAGATTATAAACTCTTACTTGATTTCATTTTAGTCCCTACTATAATCCAATTTTCCTTTTATTTTCAGATTAAAATAGATTGCATTAGTCACGACTTTTGAGACATTTTACAAACGAACTTCAAGAATCCTTATTTTATTCTATTTTTTGGATTTGAAATAAATTATAAAAGCTACATATTTTTGGAGTGTTGTGATAAGTACAATTTTGTACTGATCGAGACCCACAAAAAGAGACAATTATTAGTACTCTTACATATTTTCAGTATAATGGCACACTGTTTTATTATCATTTTAGGAAATAATCAAATGCAAGTATCGATCTAATGAAAAGAGAACAAACAGAAGAAAGAGGAACGTAATTGCAAAGACAAAGAGACTTGAGGAGCTTGACATGCAAATATCAAAGAAAGAAAAATAAAAAACTGCAACTAAAGTAACCATGCGATCCATGGCTAAAGAGAGCTGCAGAATGTAATAGGCTCCTACCATGCGATCGCATGGCTTTCTAGGGCAGCAGTTGTATAGTCTTCTTATTGAAATAGAACTCTACTGAGTTCATGATAAAATAATTACCTAAAACACATTTTAAAGAGTTCAGAAAAGAGTATAAAAGCCAGAGAATAGACAAATCGTGGGAGACAAATTTTGCGAAGAAATATACAAGAGAAGAATCGAAGATTAATGAACGGATTAAAGATTCTTAAGCCGAAATCACGGATTGTAATCTTATTTTCTTCTTTTTCTTTCGGAATATAATTTATACAATTCTTGTATTATTTTATAAAATCATGTTCGTCTAAATTACTTATTGTTAGAATGAACGATGAAACCTCATGTTTTTAATTAATTAGAAGTTTTTCCGTTTTAGTAATTAATTGCTCGTGGATTGATTATTCTTTATTCATTTTTTCTAATGTTTTAATGCTTGATCACCATTAGAATGTTTTGTGATCTTTATTGAAGTCGAGAGATTCAATATAGATAAGCACGTGGGTTTGAATAACTTAGTGTCTAATAAATAGAAATTAATATTATAACTTATGAAATCTAGTATGTGTTCTTGTGATTTAAATGCATATTTTTATGTTCAAAACTTAATTAGAGATAATTAGGTTCGTATATCGATAAATAATTGATTGACCATCGAGAAAAGCTTTTGATAGTTATAGGATCTCCGATTTTCAATCTGTAGTAATTATAAGCTAAAGCGATTAAACGGATAATTGATTAAGGAACGTGTAGGTGGATTCGCGAATCTTAGTATTAGTAAAACTCGAATTCGTTCTCACAAATTTACTTTGATTACTTGATAATTTAGATTTAATTAAACATAATTAGAATAGTTTTAGAATTAAAATCAAAACGAATATGTGTTCTTTACATTGTTAAAACTCGAACTATAAATCAATTGGTTAACTAATAATTAGTCCTCGTGGATTCGACACCTTTCACATAACTTTATTACTTGTTAACGATTTGTCCACTTACAGTATTAAAATCTACAACAAATTTTTGGCGCCGTTGTCGGGAACTAGTTTTATTAATTACTATGTTAATTAATAATTTAGTTTTTAACAATTCTTTTTATTATTATTTATTTTAATTTTAGTTTTATTTTTATTCGCAATTCTTTGTGTTACTGCTGAATTCCAACTATATTCTAAAGTTTCAGGTATCAAGTGTGTATGCACTGTACAAAAGATCTTGATCTATTTGATTTAGACTCAGAAATTGAATGGAGCTTTCACCAACGATAACGTGAACGAAGAGAAAAGAAAAAACAACAAAAAGACATAATGAAAGACAACCAAATCCATGATCCATTACATGCATATGTGAGAAATAATCTTGCACCAATGGCTCAACCAGTGAAGTTAATGAACGAGATATTCTTATGGGTGAGTATATGACGCCAAAGTTAATGGACACTATTGCCTAAAAGGTAGAGTAATTTTGCTTAATTGCTCAAAGTTAGTGTTGACGTCGGAATCTGCACCGTCCACGTGTCAACAGATCTCCAGTCACTCCTTTACCAACTTGTTTGTTACCTGCACACTCAGACAATCGTTAGACACCGAGATCTTTGGAGAAAAAGGGTCCGGCGATCTTTGGTACTCCGACGATCAAGTCAACTGTCGGTATAAGGAATAATACACGGGGGGTGAAAGTAATTGGGTGTATGAGGGACAAGAAGGCAGAGATTTGAGCAGAGTTTATGGTGAAATTTAAGTGCAAAAAGAGCATACATTAGAATAATCGGAGACGTTGTATTTATTGCACAAGAGTTTTAATTGATTTGGAAAATAATCAATTAGATATCTAATCGAATCTCCCTTCCTTATAGGATAAGAATGATTGGTTGTCAGAGCAATCTCCTAGATTATTGTCCTTATTTAAATTTATCACGTTTTCTAATCTTTATGAGATTGCGATTTAGTTTTCTTGTGAGGATCCGTGTGCCAATCCAACGCAATCTGCCTTTAATTATCTCTCTGGTTATTCCAAAATGCCATGCTGTCCGTTAGTTACAATAGATACGAAGCCCGACGAGGCGCTATGGGTCGACCGCGAGCGTTCAGAATGTTCATGGGCTTTGCAACACCCTGATCCATGGATGTTACAATGCCCAATGGGCCCACAAGGTCTTCACCGATTCTATAGGACTTTTACGACTTTGCAAGATCCTTGCTGGGCATATATGGCTTTAGTGAGGCCTGAATTGGGCCTATACAGGATCTTCATTGGGCCTTTGCTGACGTGGAGGCCCTACCAAAATCGGGTGGTAACAATAGTTACTCAAGTCCAAGCCTATTATTTATAATAGGCGTGTGACTTTGGAAGTAAGAAAATAGAAGAAATTTTGGACAAAAATTCACCGAAGGCGAATTCAGCAGATTCCGCGGAGTGTGGTCTTCGTACGTTGAATTGCTTATCTAGTATCAATTGAACTTACTCAGTATAGTCCCCCAAGTCCGAAGTCGAACATTTATGACGGGTGAGGGCTTCAAGTGACTAGACATTTGGTGACGTGTCCATGGTTGGTGTGATTCTGTCAATCTGGTGGTCAGGCAATCATAAGTGAGATGGTGTATGCATTTAATGCTAATGGCACATGACGAGACAATGGGGGCGCGCGTGAGGCATGTGTGTCCTTATTTCAATAAACGCTTAGGGTTTCGTTTCCCGCATGTTGTCCTATTTTGAACACGCGTCCACTTATCAACGGTTCAAGTGTAACGATTGGGATTTAGACGGTAGAGATTAAAATGCCTCAATCTATAAAGCTTGGTGTCCTCCTTCATTATGACTTCTTCTTGCTTCTGTGCCTATTGTGAGTGTTGTGGGATGCTCCACCGATAATCAAGAAATTTCAATGCATGTGCATTGTTCTGACTTCAGTTTCGAGGTAAGCACGGCAAGAGTTGCTGTGATTTTTTTCGTAGTCTTCTTTTGTAATTATCTCTTGAGTTCATAATTTGGAGACTATACCCTGCCATACATTCTGGCGACAGTAGAAGCATCTTCTTCTAGGATTGAGAGAGGTTGTAATGTCGTCTGGACACGATGAATCACAGAATCAGTCAGATGCTCGGACAAACCCTAGTATCCAAAGTGAGTCATCATTATCATCTTCATCATCTGAAGGTATAGGAGAAGTGAACCCAACACCTTCAGTCGCACGCCTGTCTGCCACGTCCACAAGCAGGAGGGGACTGGTCCAGGCAGATCGTCGAAAGAAGCCACAGAAAAAGGGCGGCTTGACACTGAGGTCCCCAATGAGAGGATCGCTAGATAAGAGGAATGTCCCAGCAGCCAAGGCGCTTGACGAAGAGCTCAAGCGGTCGACCACCGAAGCGTCCATGGCTCGTTCAAGGATCACTAAAGTGGAGTTGGAAGACATATGGTTATCCTATGATATTTCTGCGTCCGTGACACTCAGGGCTCTGGGTCTCGAGGAACGCACTGATGATCCACCTAAAGGATTTGTCGTGATTTATGAACCTGCGATGTAGCAAGGCCTTCGCCTACCCATACACCATTTTTTCTGTGAGGTTCTAAAAAATTGGAATCTGGCCCCTTGCCAGATAATACCAAATGGCTGGAGACAAATGGTGGCCTCTTACCTATTGTGGAGTATTACCGATGTGGGAGGGAGCTTGACCCCGAGGGAGTTTGAATCTGTATACGGCCTTGCCAGTCCGCAGGTTGGTACAATATCTCTCTTCAGCCAAGTCAGAAATAAGAGACGGCCACCGACAGTCCCAACAAAGTGCATAACTGAAAAGAGAGGTTCATCTTCGTAGGAGGAGACATGAGTTTATGCCAGAAGACCCCCTTCCCCACGTGTCTATTCTCCGTCAATTTGAGGAACTTGGTACATATTGCTATTTTTGTGCAGATTTTGATCATAGTTCTTTGCTTAATGTCTTGCTTACTTTTGCAGACTGTGGGAAGCCGCCTATCCTGAGGAGGGACCAAAGAGAGTTGAAGTCGAAGTAGAATAGGGTGCGAGCTCTTGACAGCGACTTCAGGAGTCTCAACAACTTGTTGAAAGATGACAATTCATTGATCAGCTATGGACTGATGGGTGAGTCTCGTAAGTTGCAATATATTGGTTTCGTTATGAAAAGCTGCCTTAATGAGTTGTATCTTGGTGTTTATGTCAACAACTTTCAAGTTTAAGGGTATTCATATGCTCCGCCTCGCCCGCCCCACCGGTGGAGAGGGTTCCTCAGTACAGGCTCCTCTGTGAGAGGCGTCTTGTCCATCGCAAAAGGTCCAGGATGCTACGCCGTTAAGGAAAGTCCATCCTTCGACCTCCGATGTTCTGATTCTCAGTCAGACTGTTCTTCCTCCGCCCCTGCCTTCGTCCTCCCATCCTCTGCCTAACTCTGCTCTTCCCAAGGATAAGAGAAAATGAATTGCTGAGGACACGAGTGAGGCGGACGTCCTGAAGAGGAAGGCTCCCATGGCTGAGGCTGCAGCTACGGTAGGGTTTATGAGGGATGCCCGCAAGACGAAGCGGGCTGAGGAAAAGCACCGATCTTTGCCACACCCTGATGGAAGGGCAGAGGGTGCAAGAAATTCTGGCTCTTCAACTGGTCAGGAGAGCCGTGTTTATATTTCCCAGCGCTAGGAAAAATTGTAAACTTTCGTGATGGAATTGCTCCCTGCCCACCCTGCGATGATGGCAGCGAGCGTATACAAATATTGGACCTAAAATAGGAAAAAGTTGCTGAGGAAGCCACAATACGTGGGCGGCTGCAAATGGCGGAGATGAACTTGATACAGGGGGTTGGTTATGACCAAAGAGTTATTCAGCACCCTGAAAAGTTTTGATGGTCAGCGCAGCGAAGGAAAGGCCAAGTCCAGGAAGCTGTCCGAAGACCTGAAGGCCATAAGTCTCGAGAAGGCACAACTAGAATCTGAAAAGAGGGCTCTCCAGTTCAAGCTAGACTTGGTTGTGACGAAAGAGGCTGATACGAGGAGCAAGTATGAAATCGAGTTGAAGGCCGACAATAAAAGTTTGAAACAAGCCCGAGATCAGAAAAGAGATGTCGAGGCTTCTCAAAAGCGTGCCGAAGAGGCTCAGAAGTTGGTCGAAGATCGGACCCTCACAGCTGAGATCGTGTTAGCCACCGTGAACAGCAGCCTAGAGATTGTCGTAGCGAAAAAGGAGAAGCTGCTGGCCGCGACTAAGCAGGAGGTGGAGAGAGTCAGGGCCGAGCGCGCAGATGCCGAAGCCAAGGTGGTGGAGGCGTATCAGGACCTTGCCCATCACTTGATGACCATATGAGGCGAGCAGCTAGTAGAGCGGATCGCGAAAACCCATCCGGAGTGGGATATATCTTTCCTTCGACTGTCACCTACCGAGGCTCTGGTACTCGACACCGTTCCAGGCAAAGCCGATGATCAAATCTCCCCACTGGTTGTGGAAGAAGGCCCGCAATGTGCTGACCCATAGAGAGGTGGCGGGGCATCTAGACTTAAAACTTTGTTTCTCTCTTTTGCGTATGTCTTAGCGTATCATCTTTGTGTGAAAATCAGAGTGATAATCTTATGAATGATTGTGCCTACCAGGCATGGGAAGTGGCTTCTGAAATTGAGGATTCATTCTCTTGGACATTAATGGTGCTGACTCCTTTGTAGAATCTGAAGAGTTAGCATCTTTAATGTCCCAGTAAGTGGGAAGGCAATGATAAGTGCGGTTCTCGCACTTATTTTAGCCTTTAAAAATGGATAATTGTGAGTTCTTTAGAGTTGTTTACCGCTTATCTTTGTTCTTTTGTTTATTTAGGTAAAAACCCGAGCTTGAATGGTGATTGGAAGAGATCCACGCGAAAAATGAGCAAAAAGGACTAAATTTGTGCAAATCAAGAATCTTGGGGACCAAAAGATAACTATGTTTAAAGATGGAGGACCAATGTGCAATTTATGGAGGACCTATATGAAAGACAACCAAAACTTCAAGGACTAAAGTCAACATCTCAGATAGTTCAGGGACTGAAAGTGCAATTAATCAAAAATCAAAACCAGACACTTGGGATTTTGGCCCATGCGATAGCATGGGCATATATATGTGCGATCGCGAGGGTGCCGTTTTTGAAGCAGAATGTTTTTGATCTCTACCATGCGATCGCATGGATTATAACCATGCGATCGCATGGTTCATTTTCTGCTGTCCGCGTTTTTTTTATCTTGTTTTTGAGGGGTATTTTGGGTAATTCAATTTTGACGAATTTTAGGGTTTAAGGTGCCGTTTTTTCTGCATTTTGAACCACTCTCTCATTGTTCTCTCATATCCACACCTTAGAAAGCTCTCCAAGAAAGAAGAAGAAGATTAGGGTTCTTGAAAAACTCCATGGATATGGGTTTTTCATGATTTTTTTGTCATCATTGGGTGTATATTTGTAAATAGAGGAAGATGAATGGAGGTTTATAGTGGGCAAATGAAGACAACCATGAGCTCAAGCTAAATCTTGCATTTCTCTTGACTTTATCAAACCCGGTGATGTATTTTGTATCTATTTTCCATTTTGTCTTTGTAAATACTATGGGCTAATTTTATTTACTAGGAATGAGATGAATCCATTTATGAAGCTTTAAAGTGCATTGTTCTTGTTATTGATTCCTTATGCTTGGTTTTTATGGTTGTTGATTATTGGGTTTTATTGTGTATTGAGATGATTGATCACCATTGAAATGCTTTTGTGACTTAATTGCTACCGGGAGGTTGAAATTAGGTTTAGCACATTTAATTAACAACACAAGGTTTATGGAATGTATGAATATTTTTTCATACTTTGTGCAATCAATTTTGAATGTTCTTGAGTTTTAATGTAATTTTACATATACGTTCTCTCGGTAGGAATGCTTGAGGGTCTTGTGTAAAATTAGGTTTGGCTCTACTCGGGAGAGATTGCTAGACATTTTAGGAGCATAGATTGCCATAGTAACCTCGTTTTGGAATTGATAATGGAAAATGAAACTTTAAAGTGGAATAGTTGGTGAAGTCGAATTCCTAGTATTTTCTTCTAATTGATTTTATTTCCTACAAATTTCTCTCTTAATATTTTTCTTATTAGTTTATTTTTCATCATCTTTGAATTCTAGGTTTAATCATCAAAACAAAATGTTTTATTGTGTGTTTAAAATAGGGCTAGATTGATTTGGAAGTTAACAAAATTATCTATCCTCGTGGGTTCGACACTTTCTCATCACTTTATTACTTGAACGCGACCCGTGCACTTGCGGTACATTTTTAGCGAACAGGCAACACAGTCGTATGGCGTTCCAAATGCCCCTTGGACAGTTGTACATTAACTGTCTCATTTATTGTCCTATGTCAAGTTCTCATACAATTTCTATAAAAACAAAAAGGGCCTTTGATCGTGTTCCTTACGCATGTGTAACTATAGTAAATCACGTCAGTTAGCCCCCAGGGCTATAATTTTTCTTGATTTGTGTGACCAAACATTTCATATCAAACGTGCTATGAAAGTGCGAATAAAGAAACAGTGTCTAGAATGCCTAACAATTGGAGAATCAACATTCAGAGAACCAAATATGCTCAGCTAATCAACGTTCAGAGGACCAAACGTACGGGAGGGTTGGGCGTAGTAGCCTTAGCCCGACCATACTTCGAACGGTGCATCCTTGATTTGGATGATAGGGTCGGAAGCAATCTGGCAAAAGGTGTCAATGACATTTTCTAAGCAGTATGGCCTAATTAGTCACCAAATCAACTCGCATTTATTTTGGAAAACTCCCGGCCATAGTGAAATCAGATTTCCATCTTCTGACGAGACTTGGGGTGACAAAGATACTATAGACTCAGTAGATCCAAGATCCCAACATGTATCGACCCAAAAAGGTGGCGGGGTAGTAAGATAATAATCATACTTATTTGTTTTTGTCTTGTACTCCAAATTATGATTAATAAAATAAGACTGTGCCCGAATTTCTACATTTGTTGCCTTGTTTGAATGGATGGCTTGTGATATCTAGACCAGGCAACTTCGGCTGCTGGCAAAAGATAGCCACTGCAGACGTGTTATTTCAAAGTTCTGGTGTTCGGCCCTACTTTCACTTTCACGCAATTGCGAGGCTCGTGGGTCAGGACGCCCTCGCGAACTTTGCGAGGCTCTCATACTTTACGTTTCCACGTGGGATACGTGTTAGCGGTGTCATCATGTAGTGATGACCGTGCAATCCACGAAGCACGTATCCTCACGCACCCTTTACATCTCCCTAGGGTTTATTTAGATGCATTCATCCATTCTCCACATGCTGGTTTATCCGACTGCTCGTATTCTCCCGTGCTTATATATACGCTTGTAGGACTTCATTTTATTTCTCCTGACTTTACTCTCCTACCGTAATATTTAGATCTCAATTGTCGTCAGTTATGTCGGCTTTTTATTTTTCCAACGTCCCAAAGCTTAAGATAAGGCGTGGAGGGGTTGTGGATGATATTCTTCCTTCGCCTCCAGTACCTTCTATGACGTCTGTTATGGGGTTACTATTTTGCAGACACCAGAGACAATAGTAGGCAGCTCTTCATTTATCTCTCCAGTGTTGGAAGTGACATCAGGAGTGCTTTCCGCTTCGGGACTTGTGCCTTTGTAAAAAAACTCTAGACAATCGGGAAAGAGGAAGGCAAGCGCCAATAGCAGGGAGGAGGCATTCGAACCCTTGTTCCTCTTCCTACTGGAAAATACGAATACATCAACATTGGGTCTCGTCGTGACGAGCTGGACCCAACGGTTTTAGGAAAACTACCAGCCCTAGCTGCCATAGCAGTGGCCTCAGTTCATTAGTATTGGACTTATGCTTTTGGGAAAGCTGCATATAACACAGAATTGATGGAGTTGTTGAAACTGGCCGAAATGTATACATTTTGGAGTCACGTACTTAACCGCGAGTTGAACAAAGTACTGGCGATGAAGGTTGACGAATTGCGCTCCACTGTTAGGAGAGATGAGGATGTCGATGCGCTGCGTTCAGAAAACAAAGATTTTTAGGAACAGCTTGCATTCTCTGAAGATGCGAGGGCACATGCCATATATGACATTACCAAAGATAAGACGATCCAGATGGTATATGTTCAGGCTCAGAAGAAGGCCGAATCGCAATTGAGGTCTTGTCAGAACATAATCCATGCTAAAGATAAAGAATTGACCAAGGCGTTGATTGAGTTGTCGAAGGCCTAGGATCTGTTGACTAAACTCGGAGTCCCAAGTTCTGCAGATCCCAATGGTCCGACTGGGACTTAAGAGTCTTGCATGTTCTTACCAGCGTTGTCTTTTGATTTGAAAATGTAAAGCCTCTTGCAACGTATATTTTTGTATAAACTGTTTATTCAGCCATGTAGGTTAACGAAAATGCATTATCTTTATTTGTTTGAATGCGCATTGAATGTTTATTCAGCGAATTGATAGAGTTGGCCACGAACCACACTCCCTTGTTGCCGAATCTCCTATACTCGTTTAGATACACGTTGAATGTTTATCCAGCGAGTTGATGGAGTTGGCCGTGAACCACACTCTCTCGCTGTCGAATTTCTTTTACTTGCTTAAATACACGTTGAATGTTTATCCAGCGAGTTGACAGAGTTGGCCGTGAACCACACTCCCTCGCTGTCAAATTTATTTTACTTGTTTAAATACGCGTTGAATGTTTATCTAGCGAGTTGACAGAGTTGTCCGCGAACCAAACTCCCTCGCTACCTTTACTCGTTTAGATACGCGTTGAATGTTTATCCAGGGAGTTGATGGAGTTGGCCGCGAACCACACTCTCTCGCTGCCGAATTTCTTTTACTTGCTTAAATACGCGTTGAATGTTTATCTAGTGAGTTGACGGAGTTGGCCGTGAACCACACTCCCTTGCTACTGAATTTCTTTTTCTTGCTTAAATACACGTTGAATGTTTATCCAGCGAGTTGACGAGGTTGGCCGCGAACTATACTCCATCGCTGCCAAATTTCTCTTCTTGGTATAGTAGGATAGGGAACACTTTTGGTTCAGAAAACAATGAACTCCATTAAAAGAATGAGGTGTCTAGAGACACCAAAAACAATGCTGGGAAACTGAGAAGTGTAAAATAAAAACTACTGATAGTATGGTCGCAGATGGGCGATATTCCAAGCATGCCTTGTCTCTCTCCCTTCCGAGTCTTCTAATATATATGTTTCAGGCAGGATTTCTTCGATGATCTTGTAAGCACCTTTCCAAGTGGGCCTGAGGGTTCCTGTTCTCGTCTCTCTATTAGCCTGGAACACTTTCTTCAGAACGAAGTCATTGATGTGAAAACTTCTACCCTTAACCTTGAAGTTGTAGTTTCTAGCCATTTTTCTTTGATAGACCGCAAGATGAAGCTGCGAGTCTGTATGTTTTTCATCCTGCAAGTCCAGGTTCGCCCTGCGTTAATCGTCATTGATTACCTCGTTGAAGTGTAAGTACCTGGGAGAGGGTACCCCTATTTTGACGGGAATCATTGCCTCCGCCCTGTATGCCATGACAAAAGGGGTTTCACCGGTCATCATCTGAGAAGTGGTTCGATAGGACCATAGAGTCTCGGGTAATTCTTCAGCCCATCCTCATTTGGTGGATTTTAGCCTCCTTTTAAGGATATGCTTGATGATCTTGTTCACAGATTCCACCTAGCCATTAGACTATGGATAGTAAGAGGTGGAGAAATCTCTTCGAATACCCAAGTCTTCGCAGTTCGAGTCGAATTTCTTACCAGCGAACTGTATGCCATTGTCAGAAACAAGAAAGTGGGGATCCTAAAGCGACAGGTGATATTCTTCCACATGAACTTCCATGTATTTTCCTCCGTGATCTTGGCCAGAGGTTCCACTTTGCACCACTTGGTGAAATAGTCCACCACTACAACTACGAATTTGACTCTACCCCTTCTGGTTGGGAGGGGACCTATAAAGTCGATCTTCCACTTGGTGAAGGGCCAAGGGCTGGTGACCAGGGTAAGGTTCTGGACTGGGAGCTTCGGTATAGTAGTGAATTTCTAGCATCTGTCACACTTTTTTGCGTAGTTATGGGAATCTTTCTTCATGGTCGACCAATAATACCCTTGGTTCAATGCCTTCTGTGCAAGAGCCATTTCTCTTGAATGGTTACCGCAAATTTCCATGTGTATCTCTTTCATCACATACACTGCTTCTTCCTGTGTTACGCAGTGTAGGAAGGGGTGGCTGAAGCCTCTCTTATATAGGATCTCGTCTTGTAATACGAACTTCGCAGCCCTCCTGCGAAGCTTTTGCACTTCTTCTCTGTTGCTTGGCAATACCTGATTGGTTAAGTATACGATGATTTCTTTCATCTATCTAGGGGATTCAGATATCGTCATGGTAGTGGGTACTGGAGACTCGTCAATGGATGGCCGGTTGAGCTTTTCAATCGGGATGGCCCTCATCAGGTCAGAGTCCCTGCTGCTTGCCAATTTTGAGAGGGCATCCGCGTAACCATTTTCTATTAGTGGGATCTGGAGGAGTTCGAAGGCCTCAAAGTGGGATAAGAAATCTTTAGCATTTGTCAAGTATGCCACCATGGATTGTTCACGGGCCGCAAAAGTCTCATTGACTTGACTAACGACCAGCTGCGAATCAGTGTAGAAATGGAGCTTTCTTGCCTTCATCTCTTGTGTCAGCCTCAAGCCTGCAAGGAGCGCCTCGTATTCTACAGTATTGTTTGAGGTTTTGAACTCCATGCGATGCGCGTAATTGAGATTATGACCATCGGGGCTGACTAGTAAAATCCCAGCACCAGCTCCGGCCTCACCCGAGGATCCATCAACATACAATTTCCATGTTGGTACCTCTTGGGGCTGGGCCTCAAGCGAGCTTTCGGGGATATAGGCGAATTCAGCCATAAAATTTGCCAAAGCTTGACCCTTTATGGAAGGTCTTGGCTTGTAGGAATTATCAAACTGGCTGAGTTCAATTGACCACTTCATCAACTTTCCTGAGGTGTCTAGCTTTTGGAGAATCTGTCTCAAGGAAAGGTTTGTCAGGACATCGATGCTATATGACTGGAAGTATGGCCAGAATTTTCGGGAGGCGATGATCAAAGATAGGGTGAGCTTTTCCATGTATGGGTATCTCGTCTCTGCGTCTTGTAGGGCTTTGCTTATATAATAGACAAGAAGCTGCACTTGGCCTTCTTCTCAGATTGAGACTGAACTTACTGCCTTTTCAGATACGGCGAAGTAAACGAGTAATGTTTCTCCATTCTTCAGTTTGGATAGCAGCGGGGCCTTTCCGAGAAGGACCTTGAGGTCTTGGAAGGCTTTCTCGCATTCTTCGATCCATTCAAACCTCTTCCCTCCTTTGATGGTCTGGAAGAAAGGCTGGCAACGGTTCGTTGCCTTTGATATGAATCGATTCAGGGCCACCAACCTTCCCATTAGGCTCTGGACTTCATTGGGAGAAGATGGTGACCGCATATCGATGAGTGCCTTTATCTTCTCAGGATTAGCCTCTATCCCGCGTTGGTTTACCATGTATCTGAGAAACTTTCCATACGCAACTCCGAAGGTGTACTTTAGGAGGTAAGCTTCATGGGATATTTGCGGAGGACTCCGAACATCCGTCTTAAGTGCCCGATGTAGTCCTCGGAGTTCACACTTTTTACAACCATGTCGTCGACGTACACCTCTATAGTATTTTCGATCTGTCCTGCGAACATGTGGTTTACCAACCGCTGGTATGTGGCTCTTGCGTTCTTTAGGCTGAAAGGCATCATCTTATAATAGTACAACCCTCGGTCTGTAATGAACGAAGTGTGATCCTCATCTCCTGCGAACATCTGGATCTGGTTGTAGCCCGAGTAGGCATCCATGAAATTAAGTAGCTTGTGGTCGGGAGTCGCATCGACCAAATGGTCGATGCACGGCAATGGAAAGCTATCTTTGGGGCATGCTTGGTTCAAGTCCGAGAAGTCTATGCATACCCTCAATTTTTTGGTGCTATTTCTTACCAGTAATGGGTTAGATACCCATTGGGGGTAGACTGCTTCCCTGATGAACCCGTTGGCTAATAGCTTGTCAACCTCCTCCTTCAAGGCTCCATATCTCTCAGTTCTCAAAGGTCTTCTTTTTTGTATTTTGGGGCGCACTTTCGGATCCACCTTTAGGGCATGGCACGCTACAGATGGGTCAATTCCCACCATATTGCTATGCTTCCATGCGAAGGTATCAGTGTTCTCCCGCATGAACTATTTCAATTCCTCCTTCATCTTTTCCTCGAGCCTTTTCCCCACCTGCAACACCTGGGTCGATTCCGAAGAATTCACCAGAAATGCTTCCAACTCCTTGGCTGGAGAGGCAAAATAGTCTGAGCCTATAATCTGAGTGTCTAGGCCTTCGTCCAGTATCATTTTCTCGTCCATCTTTTCATGGTCGATGTCCATTGGCTTTGATTATATAGTCATTACCGTCGGGGTGACATCTTCGCATTTTGCCACTTTTCATAACACGTTCATGTAGCATGCTCTCGCCTATACCTGATTGCCACAACTTTGGCGACCCCTCTCGGTGTCGAGAACTTCATTGCCAAGTGATGTATGGACGTGAACACCTGCAAATCCTTCAACACAGGCCTTCCAAAGACTCCATGGTAGGTGGAGTGGGTATCCACTACCAAGAATTCCATGAATTTTCTGAGGTGGCATGTTGGTTCTCCGAAGTCCATCGCGAGGGTAATCCTTCCTCACGAAACAAGGCTATCTCTCGTGAAATCAAATAGTGGCTCTGAGATGGATGTCAGTTCATGATCCACGTCCATCTGATCGAAAGAGCTGCCGAACAAGATATTCACGGTGCTTCTATCATCGACCAACATCCGTCCTAACCTGTTTCTAGCGACGACGACATGGACTACCAGGGCATCGCAGTAATGTATTCTGGCCTCGTCTTCCTCGGTGAACGAGATTTGCGGTGCTCTCGGTCGGTGTCCATGGACCTGCCAACTCTCCATGGGTTTTTCTCTCGTTGCCTTCGCATAGTTTTGCTGCAAGTTCATCGTGTGCCCTCCTATATAGGGCCTTCCTATGATCGTGTTTATTTCTCAGACTGGTGGGCTCCTACGGTCCTTTCCGTCCTCGGCAGATCCCTATTTCTGTCATTCTTCTCCACATTGCAGCGATGTCCATTGTCCTGGTGTCGAAGAGGAGGTCTTCGTCCCTAGGTGGATGGCTCTCAACGTCCTCACGTAGATCGATAACCCTCTCTCTACCTGTAGTTTCTACGATTGATCAGTTCTCTCATATCCAGGCAATCCTCTGTGTTATGAACCCTAGTCATGTGTATACGATAGAACTTAAGTGGTGCTATTGTAGGCAAGAGGGCCAACGCGGGTGTTTTGGGATGGGGGGCAGGAGCTACCTCCGTCTGGTTAAATCTCTTATAATGGTTGTTCGGTGGTCCAGGGGAGCGCTTTCTCTAAAAGCGGTTTAAACTAAGTTCAGGAGAGCGTCACTCATCTCTTCTGTAACTATCTCCTATCTCCCTTTCAGCTTTCTCTCTATTTTCGTTCGTCTCTTCTAACCAAATTTCGCGCTGGACTAAGTCTACCAGCTGACTGTAAGTCTTTGGTTGACTGTCTGTACGTCTCTCCAGAAAGGAGTGCGTATGTGAAGTTTAGTCACGACTGCGTCCAGGGCTTTTTCATCGGTTATAGTCTCGATTTTGTTGATAACGATTTTGTTGATAATTGTGAACCTCTTAAAATAGCTCTTGATTGCTTCTCCTTCTTTCTGCCGAATGTCGTTGAGTTGGGCAATGTCAATTATCATCGTTCGATTGCCAATAAAGGCATTAACAAACTCATTTTTAAGTTGGGGCAGCTCCGGATGCTCTTTGGCTTCAACTTGTTATACCACATCTTCGCGTGGGATGTAAGTGTGGTATGGAAGTTCTGACACTTCACTACGGGGGATTAGCCTTGGAGCTTTGTCTTATATATATTAATATGATATGTGGGGTCGTCTTTCCTGTTATAATTGTCCATCAGAGGCATTCAAAAGTTCGCGGGTATCTCCATGGCCTTCATGTAATTGGTAAACGGGAAATTCTCGTCGTCGTCATCCTCATAGCTTTCTAGCTTCTCATTCTCCTCCTCGGGCCTTGTGTAACTTTGTTTCAGGTCCTTCCTCATTTTCGTGCAGGCCTCGCTGTGCTCACTGTACCTGCTGTGTGCTGGTAGGGGTGGTGCTGTAGAAGATCCCACCCCCAACCTGTTAAACACACTAACAACAGGAACGGGCCAGTTTTTCTGCGTTGGAAGAGGTCTCTCCTACTGATCATCCTGTGAGGGCTTCTGAGCAATGTTCTGAAGGTCTCAGTCGTTTGAAACGGGCGGGTCATCCTAAGATTGACAACTTTCTATTAAGCCGGACCGTGAAGGGCTTCTCCGGGCATGACTGTGTTTGGGTCCATGTTGGAGGGATTGATTCTCCAACAGTTCAAGCGCTGCCTTCATTCTCCATGGAATGTTCGGTTGCCATGCTCTTCCTGGTAGAAAACACGTTTTTACCACAAGTTTTTTGTTGTGTAACATTTTTTGTTTCCCACATACGGTACCAATCTGTTGACGTCAGAACCTACACCGTCCACATGTAAACTAATTTCTAGTTACTCCTCTACCAACTTGTATGTTACCTACACACTCGGACAATCGTTAAGCACCTAGATCTCCAGAGAAAAAAGGTCCGGCAATCAAATCAACTATCGGTATAAGGAATAATACACGCGGGAATAGGGGGGAAGTAATTGGGTATGGGAGAGACAAGCAGGCAGAGATTTGAGCAGAATTTATAGTGAAATTTAAGTGCAAAAAGAGCGTACCTTAGAATAACCGGAGACGTTGTATTTATAATATAAGAGTTCTAATTGATTTGGAAAATAATCAATTAGATATCTAATTAGATCCTCCTTCTTTATGGGATAGGGATGATTGGTTGTCAGGGAAATCTCCTAGATTATCGTCCTTATTTAGATTATCCTTAGGAGATTGCGATTTAGTTTTCTTGTGAGGATCCGTGTGTCAATCTAACGCAATCTGCCTTTAATTATCTCTCTGGTCATTCCAAAATGACATGCTGTCCGTTAGTTACAATAGATACAAAGCCCGGTGAGGCGCTATAGGTTGGCCGCGAGTGTTGAGAATGTTCATGGTCTTCGCAATACCCTGATCTAGGGATGTTACAATGCCCAATGGGCCTACAAGGCCTTTGCCGGTTCTATGGGACTTTTACGACTCTGGGAGATCCTTGCTAGGCCTATATGGATTTAGTGAGGCCTGAATTGGGCCTATATGAGATCTTCATTGGGCCTTTGCTGACGTGGAGTCCCTACCAAAATAGGGTGGTAACAGTTAGTAAATGGAGATAATTATAATATTGCTAACAGTGTATCTTTTTTCTCCATGAAACATGAATATTCTTTGAAATTGATATGTTCGTCCTCTTTGTAAGTTGTTTCCAAAAGTTTCCACGAAAGAAGATTTATTATTGTTAGCGCGTTCACTAATTTGCACACGGACATTGGTTTGGCAATTATACAAGGTGTGTTAGGGAAGTTATATTGATATGAACTCCTAGGGATGGCTAATTATGGGGGTTGCACCATAACTTTTCAATAAAATTGTTCGATAATAGTGGATGTGAAATTCTTGACATTTGTTTATACTCTTTAATAGTTGATCAGCATACAAATTCTCTACTTCGAGAATTTCTATAAAAGAAAAGGTTCATAAATAAAAAAAAATTCAAGTGTCTTGACCAAGATAGACGAAGAGATGTGAAGAAATTTGAGAAATAAATAATTTCTTATTTATAAAGATTTCATACATATCACAAGTATATATAGAGAGGTATCTCTAGTTATTGAGTCAATCTCTATCACACGTAATTAGTCAAGGAATATGGATGTACAATTATCAATTCCTAAAATTAAGCATATACAGGAATTATCTCTAATTACCTCCACTAATTTAGCATGGCATATATTCACAGAATATTCTTCTATACTCCAATACTTCATCTCAAGCTGGATCCAAAGGATTGATGGATCCAAGCTTGCTCAAAAGCCTATGGAACTGAGTAGTCAGCAACACTTTGGCGATCACATCAGCCATTTGGTCATTAGAACGTACATATTGAGTGTCAATATATTTAGATTGAACCTGTTGACGAATGTAGTGTTAGTCCACTTCAATATGTTTGGTTCTTTCATGGAACACTGGATTAGAAGCAATGTGCATAGCGGCCTGATTATCACAAAAAAATTTCATAGGAATGGAGCTAGGACATCCCAGATCAATAAGAAGACTATTAAACCATACGAGCTTACATGCTGCGGAGGCCATCGCGCGATACTCAGCTTTAGCGCTAGATCGAGCGACCACATGTTGTTTTTTACTTTTCCAAGACACCAGATTACCACCAACAAACATACAATAGCTAGTAGTAGAACGACGATCAAGTGCATTACCAGCCCAATCAAAATCGGTATATCCCATAATATTAGTGTGACCATTACGGGTCATAACTATTCCACGACCAATCATGCCCTTCAGATACCGCGTGATGCATTTTACCATGCCTAGATGTTGAATGGTTGGAGCGTGCATATGTTGACTAACAAGACTAACTACGAACGTAATATCCAGTCGCGTGATAGTCAAGTAGATGAGCTTTCCCACAAGCTTCTGATAATAACTCGGTGAGTCTAGGGCTTTTCCCATAGAATCAAGCCTCAATTTGCTATCGAGAGGAGTAGTAGCGGGTTTGGTGTGTAACATCTCATCATCTTGAAATAAACCTACAATGTATTTACACTGGTTAAGGAATAGCCATTTGATGGAAGCTGCCATTTCAATCCCAAGAATGTACTTCAATGAGCCAAGATCCTTGATTGGAAATTGATACTGAAGTTTCGTTTTCAGCTGAGCAATAGAATCAGTGTTATTTCCAGTAATAATTAGATCATCCATGTAAATTAATACCACAAGTTTGTCAATTAAACTAAGTCGGACATAGAGAGACGAATCACCTGAGCTCCTGCTAAAACCAAGAGCCTCAAGAGCAGTGCTCAACTTGGCATGCCATGCATGGGGACTTTATTTCAAACCATAGATTGATTTATAGAGTTGATAGACCAAATTGGGATTTTCACTTTGAGGATGCCCGGGAGGGAGCTTTATAAACACTTCTTCCTCGAGATCACCATGCAAGAATGCATTTTTGACATCCATCTGAAACAAGGACCACCCGTTATTGATAGCCACAGATAAAAGAACTCGTATCGTGGTCATCTTGGCAACGGGAGCAAAAGTTTCCTTGTAATCGACACCAAATTTTTGAGTGACGCCTTGAGCAACAAGGCGTGCTTTATGCCTATTAAGAGAACCATCAGAGTTGAATTTCATTTTAAACACCCAACGACTACCAACTGCATGTTTTCCCAGAGGAAAAGGCACTATAGTCCAAGTTTTGTTCTCGGCAACAGCAGTTAATTCTTCATGCATAGATTTCTACCAAACAGCCTGGGATTTGGCTTCTTGAAAGTTCTTTGGCTCAGAAACGTTTGATATAGCTGTAATGAAAGCTGTATGCAAATGTGACAGTCGTTGATATGACATAAAATTAGTGACAAGGTACCTGACTATATCAGCAACATAATCTGCCAACTTTGTTGGAGAATGACACGTCCATGGAGGATTACATCGGGGAGATATTGGTTTACCTTGTGCATGGGAAAATTCTTGCTCGGGTGATTCTATAATAGTTTTCTTGGAATGAGCACCAGAGATGTCCATGTGATCATCACAGTGTTCAGTGGTATCCCGAGCTTAGGTAGCTTGGTTAGGAAGTAAATCTTGTGTAGGTTGATGACCAGAATCAATGCTAGGCAAGGAAAATAGCTCAGACAGCTTCTCTCCCTGACTAGAGGCGACAAAATATGGAATTTGTTCAGCAAAGCAGACGTCTCTAGTCACATATAATTTCTTGGAGAGAGAGTCATAACATTTGTACCCCTTTTGTGTTTGAGAATAACCAAGGAATATGCACTTAACAGCTCGAGGGTCAAGCTTGTCATGGTGAGCAGTTGAGACATGCACAAAGCAAGTGTATCCAAAAATTTTGAGATGAGACAAATCCGGAGCTTTGTCCTGCAATACTTCAAGAGGACATTTAAAATCCAGCACTCGACTGGGTAAACGATTCACAAGATAGGTTGAAGTAAGAACTCCATGAGACCAAAAATGTTTTTGGACATTAATCTGAAGCATTATGGCTCGAGTTTTCTTAAGCAAATCACGATTTTTTCGTTCGACTATCCCATTTTGTTGAGGTGTATTAACACAATGCAATATCCTGTTAGAAATCAAATAGTTTGTCATGTTATGAGACATATATTTTGTGCCATTGTCAAATCGAAGAATTTTAATATGAACTGAAAATTGGGTAGTAACCAACATTTGAAAATCTTTAAAGAACCCAAATACTTCACTTTTTGATTTTAATAAGTACACTCAAGTAACCCTAGAGAAATCATCAATAAATGTTACAAAATATTTAAATTCATCTAGAGATGAGGAAAAAGGTCCCCAAACATCTGAATGTACAATTTCCAATGGCTGAGTAGTACGAGACAATGATGAATTAAAAGGAAGCCTATATGACTTAGAAAAATGGCAGATATAACAATCAAGAGTTCCTTTAGGTAGAACCTGATTTATTTTGCTAAGAACATCATTTGAAGGATGTGCAAGATGGCGATGCCATAAAAGATGCTCAGAGATGGGAGAAGAAACAGTCTAGAATCCCTTGGTAACTCGAGAATTAGGAGAGAAGTAGTAGAGTCCATGCAAATGAAATCCTTCACCAATCATTGCCTTGGTGATGAGGTCTTGAAAGATAAAATTGTAAGCAGTAAATATAACTTCACAATTGAGCGAGAATGTCAGTTTGCTAACATAAAGCAACTAAAATGGAAAGAAATAAACATATAGAACATCAGACTCTATAGTATCTGAAAGAAGTTTAATTTTGCCCTTACCTTTTACAGGAGCACCTTTCCCATTTGCTACATAGACGAAGGAATGTGTAGAAAAGGAACAAAAATCATAAAAATTGGTTAATTTATTTGACATGTGATTTGTGGCACCAGAATCAATAACCTATACATCATGCAAACTATCAACTTCTAATGCAGTCAGAAAAGCAATCTGAATATCTTGGCTAATGTCAGAATTTGCATCAGCTAAAAAATCATCAAAATGACTAAAAAGTGCAGCTAATCGATCTTTTTCTTAATTAACAGCTCCTTCTTGGACAACTCCCTGACCATGCCTATTTTGTAAATAATTTGCGAAATCATTAAGTAAAGCAACAGGATTAGAAGAAAAAGATTCAGTAGAGTGTGTAGCCAAATGAGCCTTATAATCAGGGACACGTTTTTTATATCCTCAGCCCTTCTGATATTTGGAAAGTTTGGGCTTCATCTCTGGGTGAAGAATCCAACAACGATTAATCGAGTGTCCAATATTATGGAAATGCTGACATTTGAGATCAGGGCGTTTGCCCTTGTAAGACTTTTCTTCAAAAGATGAACGAGCAATATAGGCACGGACATTTGGAGGACTGGGATTAACAGTACATGGCATGACCTTCCTGCGTACTTCCTGACGCTAAATGGTCACGCAAATATTCTTGAAGGATGGTAATTCGGTATTCATTAGAATATGGCTCCTTAGATCCTCAAAGTTAGGATTAAGACTAGCCAATAGCTGAAAAATACGGTCCTCTTCTGTTCGCTTCTGCAAAATAGCCGCATCAACAGTATGAGGTCTATAAATCTCCAACTCACTCCACAAACTCTTCAAGCTCCCCAGTAAACTTACGAATGGCTTTCCATCTTGATGAAGGCTCGCAATCTCTCTATGAATTTGGAAAATCCTGGCAAAATTGTTTTTGTTGCCATACACGTCACGGACAGCATTCCAAAGATCCAAAGAGGACTCTGAATAGCTGAAAATCTCAGCAAGATCACGCTCTATCGAGTTAAGAATCTACGACATAACCTATTGATCTTTAGACAGCCAAGCCTCATACTCCGGTGAACTCGATTCAGGAGATTTGGCAGTGCCATTAATGAATCCCAACCTTGATCTACCACCAAGAGCAATGGTTATTGCCCTCGACCACTGAAGGTAATTGAATTCATTTAACAAAACTGAACTCAATTTTTGAGAGATGTTGACATCACCATTAGCAATACTGGATGAAGAAGAAACCACTTCCTTCGACCCTCCAGTAGCAATGTTATCATCTGCCATAACAATGATTAAAAAGACATGAGCAGTGTACAAGGATCACTGCTCTGATACCATGAAGAAATTGGAGAAAGAAATAATTTCTTATTTATATAGATTTCATACATATCACAAGTATATATAGAGAGATATCTCCAATTATTGAGTCAGTCTCTATCACACGTAATTAGCTTAGGAATATGGATGTACAATTATCAGTTCCTAAAATTAAGCCTATACATGAATTATCTCTAATTACCTCCACTAATTTAGCATGGCATATATAGACAGAATATTCTTCAATAAGATGGGATTGTGTACATTATTTGTTTAGGTAAAGACATGGGAAAATTCCTACTTGAAAGCCTTGGATGATTCAAAGTCAAGGCAAATATTGTTAGTATTTGGCCTCCCGGGGCACAGCCAAGTTGGCAAAGGACGGGCATTGCGGGGCTCGCAACCTCAATGTGGGGAGTTTGATTCCTAGATGGAGCAGCTGAGTGATGTAATACTCAATTATGGGTGGAGCAGCTTGGTGATGTAATATCCATGGAGGAAGGCTCCCTTGGGGTCAGGAGTATAAATGGTGCACGAACCCTGGTCAACTTGGGCATATACCGCGATTTACTTCCACCCATCACTGAGGGGCCGGAGATGGGTGGTCCAGGACATAGTCTGGTGTAAATTGGGATACCTGGATATAAAAAAAAAAAAAAAAATAGATTGTTAGTATTTGACTTGTATTGACATAATTAAAAGAGGAATTATATTTTGTCATCTACATGGAATAGGATTTAACTTTTCCTACTTCTGATGGATTTGACATGAATCTCATATATTGAATAGAAATCAAATGCTCTCTTTTTGTGTATGTATGAACAGAGACTTCCCCATATAGTTTTAATCATCATAACCCATGAGATAGTCATGGACTACCTTGAGTGAGACTTGAAGATCCTTTGAAGTCTTGTCTGACACACACTATGATCGGTTTTCTTAGTATGTAGGTTATTGGTTGTAATTGGGCTTTTCGGTATCAGAGAGATTATGTGAAATTGTAACAATTTTTCTTGATAAATCTCTATATTTTGCTGTCCTTGATTTTTCTTCCATTTTAGAATTTTCCACATAAATTATTGTGTTCTTGTTCTTCTTGTTATTTTCTATTTCTATTTCGTGTTATTCTTGATATTCCTTGGAGGAGGAACTTGGAATGAATTTGGAAACAGGACCAAATTCTTAGAATCTATTCAATTATTCTAAGTTACTATTTTTACCAGTTTTAAATCATTACAGTAAATAGCTTTTGCAGTTAAATCAATTGGATTTACAATTATCGAGATTTTAATTATACTACTAGTGAAGTAAACGTGCAAAGCACATATTTTAATTAAGTATTTAATAGCGTGGTCATTGTTAGTAAGTTTTTTATTTTATTTTTTTGGATCAAAAATGTAAAAAATATATAGATAAAAAGGTACTGTACAAGTAAATTGGGCATCTCCAGATATACAAGCCTACAAAACTAATACGACCTTAGTACCACAAGTCAGTACAAAAGGCAAATAAGCAATAAGAAAAACAAATACATTGGGCATTTCCAGGAAGGGTAAAACAAGACAAAAGCTAACCATATGTACATAGTTACCCGGCAAAAACCAATGACTCAAAATAAATTAAAACATTTGGATATAAAGAAAACATGAACTTGTATACTTGTGTTTTAATCCCCCTAATAATACTATCTGGACCAATATTCTAAAAACCGTACAGCATGGCTAGGTGTGGAGGCCAAGCTTCAAGCTTTTTGGGCCTAGGCAAGTCCTAGGCGAAAACGAGATAAGGGCAAGGCGAGAACGATGCGTGATGCGTGGCTAGGTGTGGAGGCCGAGCTTCGCCTAGGCAAGGCTTATGCGGGCTTTTTAGAACAGTGATATGAACTTCCTTTAAGATCCTCAAAAATCCATCTATTTCTTACCATCCATAAGAAGTAAACGGTAGCTGCAAATGCGATCCTCTTTGCTTTACTTTGCCAACCCGAACCCCCGACCTTCTTTCTTGATCCATTTTAATGAGCTAGCAATGGTCGACATGGATATATGTATCCCAAGCTAAGATCTGATATTCAACCAAACTGTAGAACTAAACCGGCATTGGAAAAATAGGTGGGCAACTGATTCATCAGTTTGTTGACAAAAAACGCATTCCTTATGAATATTCATCGGTTTTTTAATTATTTTTTCTTATTAAAACTTGTTGAGGAAAATACGTATTATTTAATAGTGAGTGGTATAGTTTCGAATCATCTTTGACAAGAACATTTTGCATTTTTAGATGATGTGATAGTTCACTGACAAAATTGAATATTACAAATCCTAGAATTGAATACTTTAATTATGATCTCAAAAGATTATTATATTGCTTTATTCTATATTTCTCCTTATTATGACCTAACTTTATAATTTTTTTCAATTTTTCAATTTAATTTTGTTAACTCTAGTGTATCAAACATTAAAAAATATATAAATATCATAATTGAATGTCTCAGTTCTTCAATAGTAGTATATATTTCTATTTATATACGAGATTGACAACCTGCTAAAGTTACAAATGAAGACAAAGTTGTGACTTTAAACTAAAAATTAATATTAAAAGAAAGCAGTATTGATTCGACTTTATAAATTTACATCAGTATTTATTTTCGGATTCTAATTTCTTCATTAGGAATATTATCTTCATCAGCTGCTTTGTTTTAATGAATTATTAAACTTGCATATAGCTGTCGCAACAATGTGTGGATTTACAACATAAGATCATTTTGGCAATTCGCCTGAGATCCAAAAGGATATTAGTTACACTAAATGATGTAGTTCAACGGTGATTACCTTATTCTAAATTCCACAAAACAAAAGCTTTAACAAATGCATTTTTCAATGTATTCAAATTTTCATATTTACTTTGCACCTTGAGCTACAACTATTTCATAGAAGAACTTTAATTAGCACAAGCTGCTGAAATACTGCGCAATTTTCTTCTAATAAAAAAAAATTAATACACTTATAACAACATTTTCGCTGGATAAAACATAATTATACATAATAAAATTGCATGCTTATCATATAGCAGTCCTAAAATTGAAGATGGAAAAAAAAAAGAGTTTTTTAAGGATAAATAGCACAACCCGAACCTTTAAACTTTGTAACGATGAGGTCCTTAACCTTTGTTTCTTAGCAGCTAGAGTTCCGAATCTATAAAACGTTAGCGCCTGAAATCCTTTTTCGACAGAAACCGTCAGTTTGATCGTTAAATTGTTAAATAGATCATTTTACCCTTAAATTGAATGATAATAAAATAAAAATAAAAATTACAACTAAACTCCAACTAACAAAAAATAAAATTGCAACCAAACACCAACCCTACCCCTTCTTCTTCTTCTTCTCCAAATTTTCCACCGCCATGGATTTTCGCTGCTAAAGAACATTCCCGTTTTCACCAGCAGCAACCCTTTGCTTCAATTGCTGGATTTCCGCTGCTAAAGAACACAACTTCCCTAGAACTTCCTTGTACTGAACATTTTGACGCTTCCATACCAGTCGAGGAAATTTCCTATCTCGTAACATTGAATTGTACAATAGTTTCAAGTGCTCTAGATCATGAAGACTATCCGGTAAACATCTTATTGTTTCAAATAAGGCTGCTCTGATTGTAAGTGCCTCTAAACGAGAGGGATCCAATGCTCAGGATCTATTACAATCCACTATTGCCTTTGCTATTCGACCCACATAATGATAAGCCGAGGCTAGATGAACGTTACAATCGGCCAAGAATCCCTGTGGGGGATCCATGGCAACCATCAACAATTTTAGAGAAATGTCTAATGGCTTCGGAACGGAGCTCGGCGTCAAGGGAAGCAATTGCAGCTGTCTTGCAGCGGATGAGGAGCTTAATGTGGCCGAGAAGTTGGGAAATCCTTTCACTCTCTGTTTTAGGGTATGGTTAGGGTTGATTTTTATCGTCGAAAATTGGAAATTTGTTAAAAGAAAAGCTGTCATCCGACCAGCAAATGCTTTCCCGGCAGAATGCGGTGGCGAGGCATTTTTCGGTCTAGAGGAGGACCATTGCGTCCTCCATTAAGCCTAAATGGCAACAAGCTTGTCCCAAAACCAAGTACTTGCACGAAAAATTTTGACAATAGGGAATTAGCTCCAACTCGTTCCATGGCTCAACCCACTCAAATCACTGAATATTTGAGACAAAAAAAAAAAAAATTAATTGATAGTGACGATACCAGCTAATGGGAAATTTATGGCCCCTTGCATTCTACCAGTGGTTTTGTACATTGCAGCGGCGGCGGCAAATTTTCCAGGGGCGGTGATTGGCGGTGGCAAATTTGGTGAAGAAAAAGGGGTAGGGTTGGGGTTTGGTTGCAATTTTAGTTTTTGTTGGTTGGAGTTTAGTTGCAATGTTTATTTTATTTTTATTTTATTATTCAATTTAAAGGTAAAATGGTCTATTTAACAAAATTCTGACCATTTAACGGTTAAACTGACGGTTTCTATTAAAAAAGGACCTCGGGTGCTAACGTTTCATAGGTTCAGGACTCCGGCTGCTAGTGAACAAATATTAAAGACCCCATCATTACAATGTTCAAAAGTTCGGGACCCCTGATCCTATTTACTCTTAAAACTATATGGGGAAGTCTCTATTTATACATACACAAAAAGAGAGCATTTTGATTTCTATTCAATATATGAGATTCATGTCAAATCCATTAGAAGTAGGAAAGTTAGATCATATTCCATGTAGATGATAAAATTTAATTCCCTTTTTAATTATGTCAATATCAAGTCAAATACTAACAATCTTTACCTTGACTTTGAATCGTCTAAGGCTTTCAAATAGGAATTCTTCCATGTGTTTACCTAAACAAATAATGTACATATATAGTCCCATCTCTTCGGCCATCTTGGACAAGCTACTTGATTTTTTTTTTTTTATTTTGGTACCTTTTCTTTTATATAAATTCTCAAAGTAGAGAATTTGTATGCTCAACTATTAAAGAGTATAAACAAATGTCAAGAATTTCACATCCACTAATATCGAACAATTTTATTGAAAAGTTATGGTGCAACCCCCATAATTAGCCGTCCCTAGGAGTTCATATCAATATAACTTCCCTAACACACCTTGTATAATTGCCAAACCAATGTCCGTGTGCAAATTTGTGAACGCGCTAACAATAATAAATCTTCTTTCATGGTAACTTTTGAAAACAACATACAAAGAGGCCGAACATATCACTTTCAAAGAATATTCACGTTTCATGGAGAAAAGAGATACACTATTAGCAATATTATCATTATCTCCATTTACTAACTTCGAGCAATTAATCAAACTTACTCTACCTTTTGGGCAATAGGTGTCCAGATTTTCTTCCATGTCTGCTGAAAATATGGATTGATCTTCCATCCAAATTCTTGTGTAGTCCATATTGTATTGTTGACTTGACATTGCCACAAGTTAAAATTTAACTCTTGATATTTTAGTATGTGAATGTGAGTACAAACAGTGGCACATGTGTCAACAATAGATGAGAGAAAAAGCTTGTTGATCATTCACAAGCTTGAAGAAGATGAAGAAATGGTAGAAAGGACACTCGTGTAGGTGGAAGCGATAAGAGAGGGAAGAACAAGATTGAAGCCCAATATTCCTAAGAATGTCGAGAATCGATCGATCAAATACTCCTTGATTCTGAGATCTTATTTAAAATAACAATCTCATTGATTGTATACAAATACCAAGTAATTGATTTGATCAACAAACTGTTGATTCGTGCACGAATACTAATTTGGATCGAAAAGAACTCCAAATTCAATATTTTTTATTTCATAAGCAACCAAAAAACGACAAAGTTCTATAGCCTCAAATAGTAAATCCTACAAAGTAAACCCTAACGACTAAAGGACAAAAAAAAAATTAATTAAAACTAATACTTACAAGAAATTTTAAAATATTGAACTAAATAATTAAGTTCAGAAGTAAATAGTTGGTCCCTCTTATCGTGAATTTGGCTGCATCAGACACTTAAGATGATGTGGCTTCTATCTATCATGTAGATTAAGCAATTCTAATCAATTTAACAACTTCAAGAACTCAAATGGTATATACCAATTTAAAAGAATTAACACTAAGCTAAAAGCTCACATGTCAAATTATATGTGGAAGAACTATTCATATTCCAACTAGGTTACTACAGATAGGGTTACCCCGATGAGCAAGAAACACAAGTTAAGCTCTCCTCATATATATATATATATATATATGTTAGGAAAAATTATAGAGACACTCCCTCCTTTTTAAAAAATTACATAAACCCCACCTGAGGTGATTCTCATACAGCAAAAAACAAATTTCTCAGTTTAAGTTATAATTATTCTTCCTTATTAGATATATTTTTTCATACTTTTGATTTGATTTAGATGAACTCACTAAAAAAAATATCTTTGTAAATATTTTTATTACATTTAAATTTTTATTAAATATGATCTATTTTTGCCAATGTGATTGACAAATAATTGAACAAATCAACATAAGTAAATGTTTTAGGTTAATTTAATAAATACAAATTCATTAAATATTTAATATTTCTTGATTTAGTAGCATTTTCTCTAATTTTTATTTTTTGTAGTCTTGACATTTATACTATACTATGTTTAAAATCAAATTAATATTATCATAACATTAAAAAGGCAAAAGACTTGGTATCAAAGATTTAAATTAGTTGAGATTTCTCTTTATTTCATTTTTGTAGTAAATATCTTAGATCAATTTTAATATTTTAAGTGGGAAATCAATTGTCAAAAAAATATGATTAATTAAGATAAAATCAGTTTGTATAAAAATAAAAAATAAAAAATGATCTTTTATTAAACTCAAACAATTAATTTTTGACTAAATTAAATTATGTAAAAGATCAATACACTACAAGAAATGATACCTATAGCGATAACTTTTGTCGTCGTTATAAATCGAAAAGTCACTACTATAATGTTACAATAGCGACAAAGTCGTCGCTAAATGTCTTCTCTATAGGGTAGTAGGTATAGTTTTATTGCGACAACAAATGTCGTCACTATAATCGTAGATTTTGTAACGACGACTTTGTCGTGCTATAGGAGTCAAATTTTTAATAATTAAAAAAAATTAACTTTATATATGTTTGGTGGACCTTCGACCCGACTTGCCAATTATGGGCTTGAAATCCGACACATCAAAGGCCCGACCCGATTCACTAAGCTTTTTGAAGCATTTTTATTTTTGAATAATTGTATTGTGATTCGAACCCTTAATCTAGGGGTTACAACCAAAATTCTTTTGATTATATTTGTTTTTATAATATATATTAGTTCAATTAACAACATATTCCATAGTTGCTTATAAAGTTTAAAAAAAAAAATTTAGTGAAAAAAAAAATTTCACACCTAAGATTTTAGGGAAAAAAAAAACTCATCTATGGAGACGACAATGTCGCCGCTATAAGTAGATTATGTCGTCGCTATAGTTAAATAAAAAAAGGGCAAAGCTTCCCGCCATCTTCTAAAACAAAAGCGATGACTAAATAAATTTATAGAGACGACAAATATCGTCGCTACATCTCTCCCTACACTATAGCGACGACATGAGTTTGTCCTCGCTATATACGCTATTCTATAGCGACAATAGAATAGTCGCCACTGTTACTGCTATTTCTTGTAGTGATAAGAAACAAGTATTTAACATAAAGTAACGTCAAACTGGATTTTAAAACAAGAGGGATTGTCTCACTAATTTTCATAAACCAAAATGAAGGTTTCTGTAATTCACCATTTATATTTTGCAGTTCAAATATACAAAATCATTAATGTAGTCTGATAGACGATAGGCGCAGATTGAAATTGTCAAAAAAAAAAAATAATCAAGTTAAATAACGTTTTTTTTTTTTTACTCAATTTAATAAAGTTGCATACACTATTAAGCTAGTAACTAGTAATTCTCATTTAAAAGTATTCAACCAGAAATTAGTAATAATCATGTCTAAGCAATGAATTTCTTTATTTAGGGAATTATGTTTACTAGGATGATCTAGAACTTTCTCTAAATCCTCTTGGAATAACGAGAAGAGTGATTATGAAAGTTACAAGGAAATAATATTTGTTCAATGGTAGAAGGGAGGTCCCCCAGCCCGACCAATGGCCAATGTAGCAATTTGATCGCAAACCTTTAATTTGGTAGATTTAAATTGTCAACCTTTTAATTTTGTTGTGTAAGTAGTTTTAATATATCTAATTTTGTTGAAAATTCGAATATATTATTATTTTTAATTAAAAAAAATTAAAATGAAAAGAGAAATATTCAGTTTCTATTTAATTTACCATAAACTGAAACATGGGCTACACGGAGATATCAGTGACAAAAAAATTATAAAAGAAGAAGCTATTAGGAGGCATTTTAGAGTGTTTTCCATATGTTGCAGTTGATCCCACATTGAGCTGAATTTGTCAAGAATCAATCTGAACTATAGTATTCATGAAAATTCTTCAGGTTTTCTTGTTGGGTTCGAAGACATACTTGATAATTGAATCTTTAACAGGTAACAGCTCAGGAAACTCATTCTTTAGCTTTGAAGTGTCCAATTCATTGTTACTTCGTGGGGCGACGATCACTTTTGCTTGTTCTTCCAAACCGAAGTTTTCCCACTTGAATTTGGGGTCTATATAATCTTGATACATTTGCAGGATCTCATTATGGCTTACCGCGCCTGGATTTGTAAAGTTCCATATCCCTCGACAGTTTCTCTTCGCCATTTCAATAGAAATAGGAAGGAGTTCATCAAGTACTGTCATGCTGTTGGGTATATTAACCACTTTGTTATAACGCGTGATTTTTGTTATGAAGTTTCGCGGGTTGTTCAGATCAGATGAAATAGGCATTCTTACTCTGAGAGTGCATACATTGTCATACTCTTTCAGCAGATTCTCTACCTGCACATATATTTGAAGAAAAAGAACTTAAAATCTTGTTTACTATAGCGTCCAGTCCTGTTGTGTAATGTAACAAAGTTGCAAAGATGAACACTGAAATGGAAAATTAAATTTATACTTACCATGGCCTTGGTCTTGGAGTAGAAGGAACCTGTAAAATTCGGTTGGTCCTCCTCCTTGAATCCCTTTCCCGAGCCCTCGGGGTGGTTCTTGTCATACTCGAATATGCAGCCAGTTGCAAAATTCATCACTAAAAGACCTTGTTGTGCACAAACATCAGCCAAAGTTAGGGTCCCGACAACATTAGTTCTAATTGTTTCAACCTTATGCGACTCACACCAATCTACATTAGGCCTGCCAGTAACACCTGCTGCATTAAACACATGAGTTGGTTGTACCCTCCTTATATCTTCAATTAGTGAGTTTCTATCCTGCAGTTTTCCTGTCCCATACTCGAATTCTATGCCGCGTTCTTTGCAAAGTTTTCCTAACAAACCTCCAATCCAACCAGTCCTTCCATAAATCAAGAATTTCATACCCGAGTTCTTGGAATTTTTCGCACCCCCATTAGTGTAATGCAAGAAACAACCATCATCATTGGAAAAGGATGTTTTTGAAACATTTGGATGTGGATGGAGAGCTGCAGATACATCTCCCCACCAGTCAGGATTCTTGATGTACCATTCCATGGTCGTTTTTAGCCCTTCGTTCCAAGAAGTCTTTTCTTCCCATCCGAGCCTTTTTAGCTTCTGATCATCCAAGAAATACCTTTGATCATTGAAAGGCCTATCTTGTACAAACTCTATAACGTTGTCTGGATTCAATCCGATAAGCTTGCAGACGTCTGCAGCCACGTCTAACACTCTCCTCTCCTTCTTTGTGCCAATGTTGTACACATGACCAATCACCCCTTTATGGAGTATAACATCAAATGCCTCAGCAACATCATCACAATGCAGATAACTTCTCACATTAGAACCATCACCATGAATAGGCAAATGTTCACCCTTCATAGCAAGAAGAATCAACTTGGGAATCAACTTCTCAGGATACTGATTTGGGCCATAAACATTGTTACCTGCCGAAGATAGAATCTAATTAAATAAACTTGTCTCATCTCTAATAACCTAAGTTTTTAGACGAGATGATTCAATATGGTATCGCAGTAGACAAAAGTTGTGTAATCGATTCTCGCCGCCGCATATTTTTAAATATATTGCATTTTAAAAATTTTGCACATGTGAGTCAAGCCGTTACTAAAATATTAATCAGGCCAGCCCGTTCATGTTGAAGAGAAAATCTAAAAACAAAATTGTCCATTTCTAATATCTTAAACTTTTAGATCATGAGGTGGTTCAACATTACCTCGGGTCGTGATCGTGGGGAGACCGTAAGAACGGTGGTATGCCATTACCAGCATTTCAGCTCCAGCTTTCGTTGCAGAATACGGATTCGTTGGAAGAAGTTGAGAAGCCTCAGGATTACCAGTATCAGTCTCCAAATCAGACTCTCCATATACTTCATCTGTACTGACATGAATGAATCTTTTAATCTTTTTGGTGACCTTACAAGCTTCAAGAAGTACGTGAGTACCATAAATATTATTGTTGGTAAACTCGAATGAATTTCCAAATGAATTGTCAACATGGGTTTGTGCTGCAAAATGCATTATGGTGTCAATTTCCTCAGCAACCAACAGATAATTGATAAGATCAGCACTTGCAATATCTGCCTTAATAAACTTGAAATTTGGTGAAGAATAACTGGGGCGTAAATTCTTGGGGTTGGAACAATAGTCAAGCTTATCAAGGGCCACGATCTTGTAATCAGGGTAGAGTTTGATCAGACGGTTGGTTACATGGGAGGCAATGAAGCCTGCTGCACCAGTTATGAGTATATTTTTTGGTGCATATTTAGAGGGTGCAGATGTCATCCTTCTTGTTTGCTATTCGAATGCAACTGTGAAAACAGTAAAATCATAGCATTAGTTAATCAATCAAATAAGAACTTATATACAGAAAGACAAATTCAGAAAAATTGAAGGTAATGTAGGAAAGTTGTTGATTTGTTGATTATCACATTACGTTGAACACGCCCATCTAACAGTTTAAGTTTTTATTTAAATTGTCTTCAACATCTCCCCTCCCCTTACATACGTTTATACACAGATGATTCATCAAACATTCTGATGTGTCCACAAGTTTTATAAACAGGTGGTGGCGAGTTAATGGAGAGAGTGTCTTCAGGTGATTGTTTTTTCCACTGAAATTCACAAATATATGAAACCAGTTCTTTCAAATTACATCTGAGTAACTGAATCACAGAATAACAATTTCTATATAAAGAGAAAAATAACAAAATCACTGACATCAATGTCAAGATCCTCAGTATACAACACACAATTAATGACAAACTATACTTTATTCTAAATAATTTTAGAATCACCTCTATAAATTCTTTTCCGCCACCCAGTCCATTCTGAATAACTTTAAGATAGACTTAATAAATTCTTTTTCGTCACTCCGTCCATTAAAAACTGTGTTAATATGTGTGCGTGAACTTTCAATCATCTCAGAAGCAATTTCCAGCATACATTCTAGAGAAAGAAAACTTACATTTGTTGTATAGGTTTAGGAAAGCATGCACCCCAATGAGTATTAGAAAAATTATTAATGAATCATAGGAGAAGATTTTTGAAGGTTAGAAATGAGCAAAAGAAAGAAATGTAGCCGAATGATTATGGTGTGTAGTCTCTATTACAGATTAATCGGGTCTCTGACCCTATTTTTAGGTGAATTACATGTAACGTGTTGTAATTCCCGTAAAATTAAAGTCCAAAAACATGGAAGAATTGGTGTAATGCAGACCCTAATCTCACGCGTCTTTTCAAACTTCCATTTCTTTTTCAATATTACACCATCTACTTAGTTATAATTAAACAATAAAATATTCTGAGTTGTTTTAAAATTCTAAAAGATATTGACTACCTTACAAATGTTAAATGTATATGAAAATTATGAAATGCTTATAATTTATTTTAATTTCTATCTTTTCCTAATTTACGAATTTAATAAAATAATTAACAGAAATCCCTTAAATTAAGCGATCAATAATAAAATCACTATATTTGGAGTGTCTTATCTCTAATTTCAATTCACAGTATAATCTCCTTCATTTTCCACACTATGTTCTCATTACTTTTGAGATTCTTAATTGTTTATTATAAATCTTACTTAATCTTATAAGTTTTTTTTTTTTTTTTTTTTTTCCTATAATCATACGAGGGACAAACCCTCACGAAAATTTGATTATTGAAAAGTAACATTCATATTTCTTGTTTTATGCGAGATCTTGCAAGTTAATGAATTTGTCCATTTCTATGTTATAATATTTTAAGTATTATCTAATTTCAGATTGTATTTTTTCTTTTTGCTGATGACACTTACTCAAAATGGTAGCAAATAAAGATCTAAACATAGGATTGGGCGTTTTTTTTTTCCACCCTAAGGCGGCACAAATGTGACTAGAAAGAAGTCACTAAACACCATGAAGAAACTAACAATCTTTGTCTTGGTTCTTTGTTGCTATACATTGTTAAGGTATTCATATGGATTGCATCTTGTGCCTTGTTAATTACCAAATATTGCTATACTTGAACAAGCAAGCTATATTCAATCCATTTGCAATCTACAATATCAGATTTCGAATTAAATTTTTGGACAGTCCGGGTGAGTTTCAATATATTTGTGGAACATGCGAAATAAATTTAAGTTGACCGTGAATTTTTTGACCAAGATTTAAATTTTAAATTCAATTTTGATGATATTCTTTGATAACAACAAAATAAAATAGCTGAGTAGATAATTTGGATTGTAAAATTGTTAAAATCAAGATTTCATTAAAGATCTAGTATTTTTCAATTAATTTGGTTCACTGGATATATTTTAAATTTGTTTAGAAGTATAATAAATTTTCAATTTCAGTCCCAAGTTAGTATATCTATAATTTTTCCTTTTTATTATCATCCTCTTTTTCTTTTTCTTGACAATTGAACTCCCTTCTATATTTTAGACGCATTTTTAGTCCTTATGATGATTTTCGTCCAAAATTAAGTTGGCGTTAAAGAACGATTTATTTTATCCCTAAATAAGGGAGAGAAAAAATAAATGCAAAATGAAGAAAAAGTAAAATCATATACTTAAATATGAAAAAAATAAAAAAATTTGTAAATTTTGAGCTACTCTTAACAAGGTTGACATCCTAAGGTACTGAAACACTAATACTAAATATGGTACCTGCCTCGAAACAAGTCAAATGCAGTTGACCCATCCAAAAATAGTGTTTTCAAAAGAGCCATTATTTTGCGTGAGTATGTTCGCTTAAGTAAAAAATAATAATCAACATATAAGGGTTGAAACTACTTTTAATAAAGTTGATTTTTTTAAAACGGAACTCCAACACTTAATATCGTATCTAAGTCCACAATGCTCAAATTAACAATTCAATTAAGCTAAAGATCAAACAAGCACTTGGATTCCAACTTCCAGATTCTGGTGATTCGTTCTTATTTTCATGTTTTAGGACCAACTGTGAGCTAAACGGCATTTTATATACAAACAAAGAATATAAAACTATGTAACTTAAAGTAAGAAAAAATTATTTTATCCAAACATGATTAGAATTTATTTTAAAAAAAAGGTAAGTTCTTCTTTATTTCTAAACTTAGCATAGCATGCTCTATGTTAGGACATATTAGAATGGTTTGCAAATGTTTTCAATTACGCAAATATTAGAATTAAGTTTACATTTTATTCTTTTGAATATCAAATTAAACATGTTTTATAGTTTTGAACTATTTTATATCATTTATTGTGTATATGTGATATGCATAGCGGATGCTCTTGGACTTAAACCAATGTAATTGTATGGTTGTTTTTTATTAATTAATAGTATTGGAAATCAGGTACAATTTAACTAAATGTTTCATTTGTCGATTACACGCAAGGTGATTTACTTTAGAGGCGATATTAAGTGATACATATAATGTATATGAAAAATATTTGTCAGCTTAATGATCTAAGAGTTATAGTGGATTTAATTGATATGTTGTATCCACCTAATTTATTTAAATATGATTTATAATTAATTAAATAAATAGGATCCTACCTAACCTACTGGGATTTTTTAATTAGATTCCACAAATTGTAGGTTTTTTTTAATTAGATTCCACAAATTTATATTGAGGGTTTTGAATTTGAGTTAAACAGTGGGACTAAATTAATTTTTGGCATGATAATTTACATGCTTCTATCTTTACTAATCTGAGTTGTGAGTTGTGAATTGTGAAAATAAGCAAACAGATTAGATTCACAACACAGATTAGTGGAATCTAATAAACTAGATTCCTTATAGTTGCATTATAATTTGAAAACTGTTCTCAAACTTGCGAAGTTGAGAATGTTCTTGGAAAGGCAATCTCGGACGTGTTAATAGGACACTACAAAAAGGATATTAGACCTATGCATTAGAAATGGAGCAAGAGTTGTTACATTAAGTGTAGAGACTTATTATTTACCTTTGACTTTTGGTCTAATTTCACTTTTATGTTTGGACATGAAAAGTTTTGACATTAATATTCAGAATAATCGTTATTATTTTTCTCTTAACAACCAATTTTATGGCGTTAGAACTTTATGCAGTGGAATACAAATTCTGAATCATAATAATTTTACCTTGAACATAAAAAACAAAAGGACATTATGTTGGATTTTTTATCTCTATGATGGGCTACATATTGTATTGTAATTATATGGGCTATCTGATTAATAGGGCTATTAAGTGATCTGTTGATTGGGCCCTCGAAACATCTGAACTGAGTACGGACTCTGTAATGTGTAGAGACCGAATCCTAGTCCAATTAGGATTGATGGACTTCTAATTGAACTAGGATATACAGAATATTATAAATAGGGTTATGATCCCCGGGTCAATCACAACTTTTGCTCTCCTCTTCTACACCATTATAGACAGAGATTCCATTAAGCATTATTGAGGTGATTAGACTGCGGAAGATCCAACCCTCTCAATTTCAACATCAATGGAGACAGGTATTCTTCTGAATTAATTATTGTACTTGGTAATTTGGCATGATACTTGAATATTTAATTATTAGTATATGATTAAAGAATATAGATTATATTTCTAACAATTGGTATCAGAGCCTATATCATGTTGAATTATCAGTATGATAAATATTTTAGTCAATTTATTAAATGCTCAAACCATACACATGAAGAAAAATGTGTATGTCAGATCTAGCTTTATCTTTTTATTTTCTGTCCAAATTGATCTAAAGATAGTATGGAGATATATACATGTTTTGATTTTGGATAAATACGCCTATACGGAATTAGGGCAACAATAATTACGTGTATGAATTTATTTGGGTTGTTTGATTGTGGAAAATTCAGATTAAAAAAATAAAGCATTAAAAATTTGGGAAGAAGGGGCGCTGCTGTTTGGTGCAGCGCCGCGCGCTGTTTTTTCGCAGCACCGTGCATGCTGCTGGTTTTGCAGCGCCGCCGCGGTGCTGCTGCTGTTTGCACCGCCGCGGGAGGCTCCTCTGATGTTGGGTGCTGCTGCGCTGCGGGATGGTGCAGCGCCTCGCGCTACCTTCTCAGCAGCGTGGTGCTGCTGGTTTGCAGCGCCGGCTTCGGGTCTGGCCCTGCGGCTGATTAGATCTGCCGGTAGCTGGCGGCTAGGGTTTCAAACCTTAGATGCATTTTTTAAGAACGGGACCTCCTATGGAAATTAGATAAATTCAAGGATTAGGGTGCAATTTTGGAAATTTAGGTTATATTGCACATTAAGTCCCTAAAGTGTAAAACTTAATTAATTAAAATCCCTCAGGTTATGATAATTTAAAACTAAGTCCCAAAGTTTTAAATATTAAGTCATCTAACCCTATAGTTATGGGATTTTAATAATTTAGCCCTTAAAGTTGAAATTTTTCATAAGTTGGCCACTAAAATTTTAAATTTTACAATTTTAACCCTAAAGTTTTTTTTAAAAAATTCTTCAAAGAAAGGCCATTAAAGTTTTAAAATTTAGGATTCAATCCCAAAACTTCATAAATCCTAAATTTTAAATCCCTAAAGTATCAAAATTTCAACTCTAAGGTCCTCTAAGTTTTAAATCTTAAAGTTTTTCTCCGAAAATTCTCAAATTAATTCAAATGTCTTGTATTTTGAAGTAAATAATATCAATACAATACGTTGCCAAAGTAACCTCTATTGTGTTGATTTATTTATTTTGCAATATAAAGATGAGTATATATGTTACTTATGCGAACAATGACCGGCCCAAAGGAAGGTTATTGTTTGGCCAAATAACAGACATACATGTGGCAGTAAATATGTGATAATTATAAATATTTCATGTGGACAATAAGTCGGTCCAAAGAAAGGTCTATTGTTTGACAAATTTATTATCTATATTTGATTGTCGCGCAGAGAGTACCACTTACAATTGATGTTTCTGTCCAAAGACTAAATGTCAATGTTGTTCTAGGTATCTTGTGATGGGCCTACCAATAAAATACATGCTTTTTGGATTTTAAGATTTAGTCCTTAAGGTTTTGGATTTTAAAATCTTAAGTCCTTCAAGTTTTCAGATTTTAATATATTAGGCCCTTAAAGTTTGGAATTTTTGAATTTAATAATTAAAATATCTTCAGATCCTTGAATTAATCGTCTTATATTTCAAAATAAATCAATTAAAACGATATGTTGCCAAAGTAACCTCTATCGTGTAGATTTACTTATTTTGGAATATTAAGATGTGTGTGTCTGTTGTTTATGCGAACAATGACCGTCCCAAAGGAAGGTTACTGTTTGGCCAAATGGCAAATATACCTGTGGTAATAAATATGTGACAATTATAAAGTTTTCATGTGGATAATAAGTCGGTCCAAAGAAAGGCTTATTGTTTGACAGATTAATTGTCAATATTTGATTACTACACAGAGAGTACCACTTACAAGTTGATGTTTCTGTCTAAAGACTAAATATCAATGTTGTGCTAGGTATCTTGTAATGGGCCCACCGATATATAATTTGTCATACATATGATATGACATAATCATTAATTGTGAGCTTGAAATATTCTCTCGTTTTCAATTTCTGCTTCTGCTTCTGTTCCTACAGTATCTGTCAACATTAATTTCATCCCTGTGCTTAATAGCACAAATTTCAAGAATTGGAAAGAGAACGTTACGATTGTTCTCGGTCACATGGATCTTGACCTTGCACTTCGAACAGAACGACATCCTACTATCACTGATGAAAGTTCTACTGAGGATAAAAGGGACTTGAAAAATTGGGATCGTTCTAACTGCATGAGTCTTATGATCATGAAACGTTCCATTCTAGAAATATTTAGGGGCGCTATGTCTGAGGAAGAAAGTGTCTAATCTCACTTCCAAACTAAATGCACTAAAGTTAGAGTTGTCTGAGGACTTGCTCGTGCATCTGGTTTTGATTTCCCTTCCTGCACAATACGGTCAATTTAAAGTAAGTTACAACACCCAAAAGGATAAATGGACTCTTAATGAGCTCATATCTCATTGTGTGCAAGAAGAGGAAAGACTTAAGCGTGAGAGGACTAAAAGTACTAACTCATCAACCACTCCTCAAGACAAGAAAAGAAAAAGGAAAAAGTAAGTTGCAATTGGGGCACCACGACATAAAGTACAAAAGAAACAGGATAAGGAGTCCACTTGTTACTTTTGTAAGAATGGTGGACACATGAAATAAAGAATGCTCCAATTACGCTGCATGGCGTGTTAAGAAATGTATGCTTCTCCCTATGGTTTGTTTTGAAGTTAATTTATTTAGCTTCTATACCTAGACACACTTGGTGGATGGATTTTGGTGCTACCACTCACATAAGTGTGTCTATACAGGGTTGTCTGTGGAGCCAACAGTCAATTGATGTTGAAAGATTCATCTTTGTGGGCGACGGCAAAGCAGTTGCAGTTGAGACTATAGGGACTTTTAAGTTATTATTAAAGACACTGTGAGAAAAATGATTAGTCATTCTTCTTTACCAAAATCCCTATAGAGAGAAGTACTAAAAACTGTAGTATACATCCTTAACTTAACAGGGTTCCAAATAAAGCAGTAACTAAAACCTCTTATAAACTTTGGATCAGCAAGAAGCCTGGTATAAGGCACTTGCACATTAGGGGATGTCCAGCTAAAATAAGGCCTTATAGGCTAAGTGAAAAGAAACTGGACTCAAGAACTGTAAGCTGCTATTTTGTTGGATACCCAGAATGGTTCAGGGGTTATAAATTCCATGATCCCTTGATTAGGTCCTTTTTTCGAGACTATTAATGCAAAATTCTTCGAGGATGTTGAGTTTGGAGGAAAAGATAAGGTTAAGAACATCGTCTTTGAAGAGGAACTCGTTTCTCTTACTGCTGTCACTATTGACAATGATCAAATTACTAACATTGTTCAAGAAGTGAATTCGGATTATCAAGACAATGTCGACAACTTTCCTATCCAAAATAAAGTTGTTGCTCTTGATGAGCAAACTCAACAACCTCGAGAACAAATGCCAGTGCGAAGATCCACTAGAAAAAGGAGAATGGCGTTTCTGGATGACTATATCGTCTTTCTCCAAGAACATGAGGTTGACATATAAGTAATGGAAAATGATATAATTAACTTCCATCAAGCCAAACAGAGTTCTAATTCTCAAAAGTGGGTTGATGCCATGGAAGATGAGATGAATCCATGAAAGACAATGACGTTTGGGATCTCGTCAAATTGTCTGAATGTGCAAAATCCATTGGTTGCAAATGAATATTTAAGACCAAGAGGGATTCAAAAGGCAGTGTTGAGAGATATAATGCTCGTCTTGTTGTCAAGGGTTTCACTAAGAAAAAAGGCATTGATTATAAAAGAGACTTTCTCTCCAGTTTTATCGAAAGACTCTTTCAGGATAGTAATGGCATTAGTAGCTCATTTTGATTTGGAGCTACATCAGATGGATGTAAAGACTGTGTTTCTCATTGGTGATATTGAGGAAACAATACATATGGTGCAGCCAGAAAACTTTGTATCAAGTGATCCAAAGAAAATTGTCTGTAAATTGAAGAAATCCATGGTCTCAAGCAAGCTTCCCGTTAACGGTATTATAAATTTCATCAAGTCATTATCTCGTTTGGATTTGAGGTAAATACAGTGATGATTGTGTGTACCATAAGTTCAGTGGGAGTAAATATATCTTCCTGGTATTATATATCGATGATATACTGCTAACTAGCAGTGATATAGGCTTATTGCACGAAACCAAGAGATTTCTAACTAAGAATTTTAAAATGAAAGATCTTGGGGACGTCTCTTTTGTATTAGGTATACAGATACATCGAGATCACTCTCGAGGTATTATTGGGTTATCACAAAAGAGCTATATCAAAAAGGTACTTCGTGGATTCGACATGAAAGACTGTAAATCGAGAGATACACCCATTCCTAAAGGAGATAAGTTCAGCCTCAGTCAATGCCCTAAGAATGAGGTTGAAGTGAAAGAAATGTAAAAGATTCTTTATGCGTCGGCTATAGAGAGTCTTATGTATGCTCAAGTATGTACGCATCTAGATGTAGCGTTCATAGTGGGATTATTAGGCAGATATTTGCGTAACCCTGGGATGGATCATTGGAAAGCAGCCAAAAGGGTTATGCAAAATTTACAGAAAACAAAAGATTTCATGCTCACCTATCGAAAGTCAGATCATTTGGAGATCATAAGGTATTCTGATTCTGGTTTTGCTGGATGCCAATACAGTAAGAGATCCACATTGGGCTATATTTATCTGCTGACTGGAGGAGCTATATCGTGAAATAGTGTTAAGCAGACGCTCATAGCTCCATCCACCATGACAGTTAAGTTCATAGCCTATTATGAGGCATCTAATCATGGAATATGGCTGCAAAACTTTGTCACTAGGCTACGGGTTGTAGATGGTATTGAAAAACCATTGAAGACATATTGTGACAATAAATTGGATGTGCTATATTCCAACAACAATAGAAGCTTTATGATGTCGAAGCACATAGACATCAAGTTTCTTATTGTTAAAGATAGAGTTCAGAGTAGTCAGGTGTCTATAGAGCATATTGGCACAAACACCATAATTGTGGATCCACTCACCAAGGGTTTACCGTCCAAGGTGTTTCATGAGCATATAGCTCATACGGGTGTTGTATCGTTTGATGATGTGCTAGTTTAGTGGGAGTTTGTATTTTGATGCTCTTTTGGTAGTAGACAAACTTTATGATTATTTTCTGCAGAATAAAGTATAATGGTTGTTACCAATCTCTGAATTTGGTCTTTCCATTTGTGGTTTAACATTAAGATTGGAAAGCTTTGGTATGATCTTATTAAAGAATAAAGTAGGACCAGTTGGAAAAAAAAAACATGTGTTAAGATCACATTTCATGTAATTTCCATGCTACACATCCATACTCGATCTATGTCATTGAATATGTTGGTATGATGACTATTGATGGGTTTAGTTACCGATTAATGTGACGAAGGCCGCTTTGATCTCATGCTGATATAGTAGATGGACCAGATTGTACGAAGATGTTTCAAGCAAGATAGCAATTTAAGTGTACACATAAAGTTTAAAATATAATTGTTTCAGATAACATATGTAGCCCAAGTGGGATTATGTTGGATTTTTTATCTCTATGATGGGCTACATATTATATTGCAATTATATGGGCTATCTGATTAATAGGACTATTAAGTGATCTGTTGATTGGGCCCTCGAAACATCTGACTGAGTACGGACTTTGTAATGTGTAGAGACCGAATCCTAGTCCAATTAGGATTGATGGACTTCTAATTGAACTAGGATATACAGAATATTATAAATAGGGTTATGGTCCCCGGGTCAATTCCAACTTTTGCTCTCCTCTTCTACACCATTATAGACAGAGATTCCATTGAGCATTATTGAGGTGATTAGACTGCGGAAGATCCAACTCTCTCAATTTCAACACCAATGGAGACAGGTATTCTTCTGAATTAATTATTGTACTTGGTAATTTGGCATGATACATGAATATTTAATTATTAGTATATGATTAAAGAATATAGATTATATTTCTAACACATTAAACTCATAATCTAAATCACAATTATCTTTGGCATTATAGACTATGTCATATAAACGATAAATGTGTATCTAAGTTACACAGGCCTGTTCTCCTGTCCCACAGTGGATATTTTTTATCATGCCCATATCCTACGTAGCATGTCCAACTCAAATAAAAAATGCCATGTCAAAACTTCCTTGACACATTTTCTTTGAACGTTTCCTCTTCCAAACCTCTCTCCCCCACCCAGCTGGCTGTAAACCCACCACCACACCAAACCACTATGCCAAACCCACAACTCCTCTCTCCTCTTCCAAATCTCTCTCTCCCACCGCCCCAGACGCAAACCACCACCACACCATACCCAAACCACGACAGATCCACCAACACTCCTCTCTCCTCTTCCAAATCTCTCTCTCCTCACCGCGCCAGACGCAAAAAACCACCGCACCAGACGCAAACCACGACAGATCCACCAACACGTCATCCAGAGAGCAAGACAAATGGCAACTACAGTCGCTAAAAGGGTTGGGTGCAAGAAAAATGATGACTCCAGTGGCTAAAATGGATGGACTTCATTTTGATTTCTCCTCTTTCTCCCCTAATTGCGTTTGCTGCTGGACCCCGATTTGGGATTTCTTACTTTATCAGATTTGAGAGAGTTCAGGAAAACTGCGGTGGTGGTCCGGTGATGGTGGTGGTGGTGGTGGGTTTGCGTGCTATTGGATTGCGTGGGGGCAGATAACGACAAGTGGTTGTTCGACGTTGGTAAGTTGCACAGAAATGGAGAGATGTGAGAGATGGACTGTCGGTGTGGTTAGGGATGGTGGTGGAGGTCCGACGCCGGCGTGGTGGTGGAGGTCCGGATTTAGGGCAAACATAAGGGATATGTGGAAAATAAATTCAGATTGGGATGCTTACGTGGAACTTTTGACATGGTATTTTTATCTGACTTGGACATGCCATGTAGTATATGGCCATGATAAGAAATACCCACTGGGGGCAGGAGAACAGGCCTGCTAAGTTACATAAGGATGAATAATTAGACTTAGATCATATGAGGTGTGTGATTCGTGCCTACAGAATAAGATGACCAAGTCACATTTTAATGGAAAAGTAGACGAAGCTGATGATTTATAGGGGCTAATAGATTTGGATGTATGTGGATCCATGTCAACCACATCAAAATGTGGGATTTCTTAATTCATTAAGTTTACTGATGTTCATTCGAGATATGGTCATGTGTATCGATATGATGAAGTTCAAATATGAATTTTTCAATAAAATAGAAAAACAAACAAAGAAAAATATTCTAACACCAAAATACGATTGAAGTGGATAATATTTAATTGGTGAGTTCTTAAACTATCTTGAAGAGAATAAAAATCTCTCATAGTGTACTCCACCACATATACCACAACTCTATGGTTTATCTGGAAAAAAAATCGCACGATATTGGATATGGTGCAAGCATAGCTCCCAAAATATTTTTGAAGACATGCATTTAATACTGCATCTTATACATTGAATCGTGTCTCGTTCAAGTCAATTGATAAAACTCCACGTGAGATTTGGAAAGGAAAAAGACCAAATCTTGTGGGAATCACCTCAAATGGCATTTGAACACAGTCAATAAACTTTTGAGGCATTTGACCAGAATTAAGGAGAAAAATGGAAAGGATTGTTTAATGGGTAATTATATTCACACAACTTTTTTTATTTTTTGCACCACATTTTAATTACATTTAGCATCCTTAATCTTTGAACATTACAGTACTCATGTCCCCAACTTTTTTACCACATTTTTCTCTTCAACTTTTTATTAATTCGCACATCTTGTGTTTGATAACGGTTTTCGTCTAAAACATTTGTTGGAAATTCGTAAAAAAAACTTATTTGTCTGTCATATTTAAAAAAAAATAGATACAAAAGTACGATAAAAATATTTTTCTCCCACTTCAAAGCACGTAAACAAAATATCTCGTCAGAAACTATGATTAATGATGAAATATACTAATTAATGAAAGTTGAAGATAAGAATTCGATGACAAAAAGTTAAGAACACAATTGCAATAATGAACAAAAGTTGAGGTTCTTAAGTACAATTAAAATGTGGTGCGCTTATAACAAATTGTAGTGTGATTATAACCATCCTTGTTTAATTTGTGTTTTCCCATTTTACCCCTTCTTTCAACGTGATTTTAATTTCTATCTTTCCTCTTTATCTAGTTAACGTCTGTCTTTCCTCACAACGTTAAACCCATCCAAAGAAGCGGAAAAATTGCAACGACACTGGTATTCAAATTCGACAACATTCACGTTAATCCTCAATGCGCAAAAAATGATGTGATACTAATTTGTATGGAGGAGGTACACTGTTTATTTGTTATTGATTTTTCTAGAAGTTATGTTAAGTTTTTTTTACTGTTTATCTCTGATCTAAGTCGGAACTTCATGGGTAATGGTAGCCATATGCAATTGTCTCTGATGCCAGATATCTGTTGAATGTGTGGTTTAAAAAAAAAAACCCCCAGTTATGTAGAATGATCTATGAAACGATAAAATTCGTAATGGAATGACAATCGTCAATGTGGAACGACTATGCTCCTTTTTTAACATTTGAATATATGGCAGTTAATAAATCGAATTACCAATGTGCTATAAGTTAGGCATGTTATGCAATTATTTTAACATTGCTTGCTACTATTAGTATTGTCTTTTGCTCTACTTCTATCATACCGATGGCAGGCAATGGATCTCTTCTCCAACCAATTCAACCCCAGGAAATTTCAACTCCATTTGCTTATACAGAGGCACCGAAATTATTTTAATACCACACAATTCGTCCATCTCTCGGACATGGAAACTATCTTGACAATGTGGTAAGAATGTCCATTAGTGGTAAGGATCATTTTAATCTTTTCTTCTTCAACCTTCAATTTCATTGGCTACAGTTAAGGTGCAGTTAGACGAGCGTATATTAGATGTCTTTCTTGACAAGCATGAACGCCAGTGCAAATTTCAGGAATACCCACCAAATATGGTTGCGTAGTGGAAAGTAGAAGCTTTGCTTGACATGTTTTTGCACCCTTATGAGTATTTTAATGAAGTCTACTCTTACTATTTGGAGGCCGATGATATGAAGGAAAAGATTGAGCAGTCGAGTTCAGAGAAAGGGAATTGAGTAGTCAGGGGGAAGAGGATTTGTGTTGGTCGCTTGTCAAGTTTTATTGGAACAGTTGTTACAGTTTTTTTTTTTTTTTTTTTTGCATTGTTATTATTATTATTTTTTGTTTTTAGTATTTTAGAATCGATGATGTTTTTGTTTTGTTTTAATGGATGTATTATCAATTTTCAATGATAATACTAACATCAATTTCTTATCAGAATTTTATACAATTATGGTTGTAGTGAAAACTGTGTAATGATAATGAACACAAGATATAACGTAAAATGAAAATTATATAGAATCTCATTGACAAATTGAATCTTAAACACAATATTAATTAATCAACAAATGTCTAAATTCCATAAGTATATACAACTTACAAAATGATCTGACAAAGTTAGTTCACAAAAGTCTAAAACTAGTACTGATGTTTTAAAAAGCATACATGTGTTTTAAAACAACAATTGATGTTTTTGAACTACCATTGTTGTTCTAAAACTACTACCATCGTTTATTAACTACTGTAGTCATTTCAGTAGACTATCAGTCTGAAATGTACATCTTAAACAACGTTTACAATTGCCCAACCCTAATATCAATAGCATTAAACTGAATAAAAAGCAAATCAAAATAAAAAACCAAAACACATGATAAATTATATTTTATGGGGTGCAATCAATAGTGTATAATTCAACTACTAGTTTTCTCCTCCACTTCTGTATGTGGAATTCGTTAACTAGCTCTGCTTGTCTGCCGATGCTCAAGAATTCTATGTATTTGGCATAGAAGTCCCCTAATCTATGTGTTTTAGTGCGCAATTAGTTCTTAACAAATATGCCCTTAGTTTATTCATGTTTTTCATATCACATAACAATTATATATTCTTAAAGCGCAATAATTTTATATTTTTCTTATGAAAGATTTAATTGACACGACAATAGTGATATATTTAAGATGTTAAATTAATATTATTTAATAAATGTATCGAACTCATTTGTACATTTTGCAAAGATTAAAAATTCAATTACAATTTTCTCCAATTAAAACTAAAGGTATATTTGTCTTTTTTATCAAATAATGACCAATTGCGCACAAAAATACATAGGTTAGGATTTTCTATGTCAAAAACAAATGTTAGGGATCATTTCTGCATTGAGGGCAAAGGTAATAGACCATTTGTGCCAATTTTCCTAAAAATGTCTTCAAGTGATAGTTTTGTAGAACGACTAGAGCTGTTATACAACGAAGAAGTCATTTTATTTTTATCAATCTAAACAGGTCTAGTCATTTTGAAAAATGACTAGAGATTTTTTCAAACACGAGTATAGTCATTTTAAAATATATGTGTCGTTCTAGTATATTATTGACACAATTAAGTTAGACGATGGTCATCAGAGCATGGATTACTTAAACAGAACGTATAATAAGGTACGATCGACGTAGTATACATTTTATCGCATGATCGAGTTAGATGATGGTCATCAAAGTGTTGATTAGTTAAACCGAACGTATAATAGGGTACGATCGATATACTATACATTTTATCGACACAATCAAGTTAGACGATGGTCATCGGAGCGTGGGCTAGTTAAATACAACGTATAATGGGGTACGATTCACGTAATTTATATTTCATCAACACGATCGAGTTAGTCGATGGTCATCGGAGCGTGGATAAGTTAAACAGAACGTATAATGGGGTACATAGATGTAATATATATTTTATCGATACGATCGAGTTAGTTGATGGTTATCGGAATGTAACTTAGTTAAACAGAACGTATAATAGGGTACGATCAACGTACTATACATTTCATCGACATGATTGAGTTAGTCGATGGTCATCGGAGTATGGACTAGTTAAACAGAACGTATAATGGACTACAATCCATGTAATTTATATTTTATCGACACAATCGAGTTAGTCGATGGTCATCAAAGTGTGAATGAGTTAAACAGAACGTATAATAGGGTACAATAGATGTAATATATATTTTATCAATACGATCGAGTTAGTTCATGGACATCGGAGTGTGAATTAGTTAAACAGAACATATAATGGAGTACGATCGATGTACTATATATTTCATCGGCACGATTGAGTTAGTTAATGTTCATCGGAGCATGGACTAGTTAAACATAACGTATAATGGGATACGATCAACATAATTTACATTACATCGACATGATCGAGTTAGTCGATGGTTATCGGAGTGTAGATGAGTTAAACAGAACGTCTAATGTGATGCGGTCAACATAATTTATATTTCATCGATACAATCTAGTTAGTGAAGTGTCATCGGAGTTTGAATTAGTTAAATAGAACATATAATGGGGTACGATCAACGTAATTTTCATTTAATCGACACAATTGAGTTAGTCGATGGTCACTAGAGCATAGATTAGTTAAACAAAACATATAATGGGGTACGATCGACGTAATTTATATTTCATCGACACGATCGAGTTAGTCGATGGTCATCGGAGCTTAAATTAGTTAAACAAAACGTATAATAGGGTACGATCAACGTAATATTTCATCGATACTATCGAGTTACGTTGTAATTCCTTAACAACAACGTTGGGAGACGTTTATAACTACTACATTCGTTCTGGATTAATCAAGTACAATAGTTTAAAAAGACAGTAGTCATTTTAAAACATATTCAATTATTTGGAAAATCCCTAACAGATGATGTCTGGAGACGTTCAAAACGACTTTAGTCATATTAGACGAAACGTCTGCAAACAAATGTTGTTTTTTTAAGTTTGCAGCATATTTTCACTCTGTAACAAGGGCTATGCAGCTAAAGAACATGGCATCTGCAGTCCAAAGAAAAATACTCTCTCCGTCCTACAAAGATAGACTTATTTTTTTTCACACAGATTATGAAATTCCATTTAATGTAATTGAAACTATAAATTTTTCACACTTTTCCTATTATACTCCTATTTAATATTAGTCATTTATGAATCTAATAAATTTAAATGCTTGTTTTGGGTTGATAACAATGTAAATTAAATAATGGTATATTAGGAAAATAAAAAATTTAATATACACTTTATAAAGTAAATGGCCTATAATTTGGAACAGATAAATAAGGAAAACGAGTCTATCTTTGTGGGACGGAGGGAGTATATAACTTAACAACTTATAGCAAATATTTTTTTTGTTTAACTACGATAAAAATATAACTATTTTGTATAAACACAACAAATGTAGTCTACATAAAAATAAATCTCAATTCATACAATAAAGAGATCACATTTATATTTGTTTGTCCATAGAAAAAAAAAGACATTGCACTAATCTTCCGCTCTTTTCTCATCATTGGAATCTTGTTTGTACATCTTAGATGGTTGTGTCACGTAGCCCAGCGTCTGTTACATTTATGCCTCTTGATTGGCTTCGTGAACAGTGCATCACCAGGTAAAAGAAACCTTAACTCCAAAGAGTCAATATTGCACATGTCCAGTAGTTTACCATACTACTCTTTATATGAAACCTCAGTAACAATTTCAAGTTCATCTACAACATGACTATCACTCTGTTTCCAATTCTACTTTCCCTGATCATCCCTAACAAACTCACTAAAATAAAATACAACGATCCATAATGGTGAGACCATTCTTGCAATTCATTAAAACTTTGATTACTTAATATAAATAAAAATTTTGCTTTTCAAAAAATTAAATATTGTATTTCAAACAACTTCAATTACGCTGCAATAGTAATTCAAAATGTGTTTCGTTGTTTAAAACGAGAAATGGTCATCTTAAAACAACTACCGTCATTTATAATGACAACTGTCATTCAACAAGACTACAGTAGTTTCATTTCACTGCCCACAACTAATGCACCTTCTTCCTCAACTCCACCATTTCAGATGAATAACATTCCTCAACACCACTATTTTGAAAAGAAAAAAAAATGACATGTATATATGAAATAATGAAAAGGATGAGAATACATTACCAATGACGAATTTGCAATAACAAAGCTTGACTACTGGTGACAAGTCTTTCTCTTGGTCCACAGAAAATGAAGGAAGAAACCCAAGATTACAGTGAAGAAATTGGAGGGTGAAGTAATTTTTGGAACTAACGTAGGGTTTTTTCAATTTAGCAACTTGACGTCGTTAACGGAGTGAGATGTTGCTGAGGGTTTTTGGGTCTTTTGTGTTAAGGACATTTCAGTTATTGTAAAAATATGGTAAGGGTAATATAGACTTTTTCTACTAAAGAAACCTTAAAAAGAAATGAAGAATAAGTAAGGCTTTAAAAAGACATGAATTGTTTGACTAGGCCTTTTAAGAAAATACCCTCCAAATCTTTCTCATATGAAAATTTTGGGCTACCACACTTATGTGAAGCAGATAGAGTTAGATAAACTTGAGGCAAAATCTGACAAATGCATGTTTATAGCTTTATTTGAGAGAGATGGCCAGATATTATGGCTTGCTTGTTATGGTGGGCAAAAGCCTCATATTATTGTTTCCTTTGTAATTTTGTCTAAATCTAGAGCTTTTAAACCATTTGAACTAGTTCATTCAGATTTATAGGTGCATTTACTATTCCATCAATTATGGGTGTTCGTTATTTTTTCTTATGTGTTGATGATTACACAAGATTACTTGGTTGTATTGTGATTGGGCTAAAATAAATACGTTGTCTTTCTAACATATTAAAAGTTGTTGAAGATTTCTCTTTCTAATTAGTAATCAAATAACGAAATTATAATTTACTACTATAAATAGAAACAACTTAGAAATGTCTCATATCATCATTAATAATGCAATCTTAAGAGAATCATCAACATCGTCCACATCACTTTCTAGTTTCTTCTCATTCTTTGTCATCGTGCCACTACTAATGGTGTCTTCACTTTCCTTTCTGTGTAAGTAGAAAAAAATAAAAATAAAAAGAAGCATTATAGGTTGTAATGAAACAACCAAAAACCTAATTAAGGCGAGTAATAAAATGTTGGGAACATGCAACACAAATGGACGAACACTTTAATCGCCTTGAAGCTAGCTTAAGTCTCATGTTGTAGATTTTAATCCTGCAAGTGGACAAATCGTTAACAAGTAATAAAATAATATGTAGAATGTCGGACACCGAGGACTAGCTACCAATTAACCAATTAATTTATAGTTCGAGTTTTAACAATTTAAGAACACAAATTTCTTTTAAGATATTAATTCTAAAACTATTTTACTTATGTTTAATTAAATCTAAATTATCAAGTAATCAAAGTAAATTTGTGAGAACGAATTCGAGTTTTACTAACACTAGGGTTTGTGAATTCACATATACGTTCTTTAATCAATTATCCGTTTAATTGCTTTAACTTATTACTATAGATTGAAAATCAGTTATCTTATAATAATCAAAAGCCTCTCTCGATGGTTAATGAATTCTATATCGATATGCGAACTTAATTATCTCTAATTAAGTTTCAAACATAAAAATATACATTTAAATCACATGAACACCTAACCAGATGTCATAAGGCATAATAATAATTTTTATCTATTATTAAACCCTATGTTACTCAAAATCACATGCTTATCTATATTGAATCTCTCGATTTCAATAAAGATCAAAAAATATTCTAATAGAGATCAAGCATTAAAACATTAACAATAATGAATAAAGAATAATCAATCAAGAAGTAATTAGTTACTAAAGCAGAAAAATTTCTAATTAATTAAAAATGTAAACTTTCATCGTTCATCCTAGCAATAAGTAATTTAGTCGGACATGATTTTGTAAAATAATACAAGAATTGTATTAATCATGTTCCAGAAGAAAAAGAAGAAATTAGAAATACAACCTGTGTTTTCTGCCCAAGAATCTTTCATCTGTTCTTTGATCTTCGATTCTTCTCTTCTATATTTCTTCTCAAAATTCATCTCTTGCGATTGTGCTCTATTCTGCCTTTTATATCCCTTCTCCAAACTCTTCAAAACGTGTTTTAAGCAGTTGTTTTATCCTGGACTTGGTAGAATTCTATTTTCATCAAGAAACAACTTAACAGCTACCCGAAATACCCACGTGATCGCATGAATTTGTCAAATAATGTTCTGCAGAAAAACTTGGTGGCTTGCGATCGCAGCCTGTCTTAACCATGCAATCGCGTTGTTAATTTGGATACAGTTCTTGAATTTCTTTCTTTGATATTTGCATAACAAGCTCCTCAAGTCTTTTCGTTTATTCAATTAAGTCTATTTTTCTTCTGTTTGCTCTCTTTTCGTTAGACCGACACTTGATTTTGATTTTTTCCTAAAATGATAAGAAAACAATGCACCATTATACTGAAAATATGTAAGAGTATTCATAATTGTTCTTTTTTTGAGCTTCGATAAGTACAAAATTGTACTTATCACCTCACTAAGAACTTAAGACGAAAGAATCGGTGCATGTCATAAAAGTCTCATTTGAGGAGGGTTTCGAAGTGTGAGCCTCTAATAGATTTTAAAAACCGTGTGCCCATCACTCCCTCGGTCTCTTTTGAAGCCTTTATTAGTTATTTTCTAATATCGTTTCTTGGTCGTGGGCCAACGACACTTTCTTGGTCGTGGGCCAACGACACCGTGGTATCTACCTAATCAGCATTATTTGTTCTGGTAGCACTCTTGTGCCAAGTATCTACCAGAAAACAAAAAGAAATATCAATATAGTGAACTTCTAAATATGATGAAAAAATGTTTGTTTGATTATTTCACAGTGAAAATTGTTTGCTATGGGCATTCCCCTCATTCCCCATATATTGAACATTTCCTAAATTAATTCATTCTCTCAAGTATAGTTGATTTATGTTGATTATAATTTTGATATTTAATCGATTGTGAAATTTATCTCTTAACATGCCTTCACAAGATTGTGGCTTATTTGAGTACGCCAATCTTGAATCCGATTGTTCATTTGAACTTCAGATGGACCGAATTGTTTATTTGAGCTTAGTAAGATCTGATACCATATTAATACTTAGGATTACGTCTTAAAATGTTTGAACTTGTTAAGAAAAATAGCCAAAATCTTTATATGTTAATTATAATTTTAATATTTAATCGGTGTGAATTTTATCCCTAACAACAAATTTCTTATATCTTTCCCAATTGCTGTTATCGTTGTATGATGAACTTGTGATAGAGATTCATTATGGCGTATTGATTTAATTCAGTCAATGCTGCATAGAATTGCCTATAACAGTGGCATGTTGATATATTTATTACAATTAGTGTTTTAAATTGCGCGTTAATACGTCAATTATGCACGATACGTGGCAGAAGCACCATGCAATCATGCATTGCTTAAATGCATTTAAAATACGGTCAACACACTGTTAGACAATCTAATGCACAATTATACACATTTTGTTTGGACCGACTCATAAAAATAAGTTCAAAAAAATCCAAAAACACAATTCTACTCAAAAAAAAATTCAAAACTCAATAAAATCCAAAAACCCAATACAGCCCAAAAATTTAAAACCCAAAAAACCAAACTCAAAACCCTTGAATTTCTGAGAGTAAAATCTGCTGCTTGAAAGTGTATAGTTCGAATTCAAACTCCAACTTCAATCTGCTGGCTTCTTGTCCGACTGTCCAACTGCGTCCTTCATGGTTTTCTACTTTTCTTTGCCTTATAATTGTTTTGGTTTCAATTTGTTTGCTTGAAAGTCTTGGGTTTGTGGAAATTATACAACTCATTCAATTTGTCCGTGAAAGTCTCTCTATTTCTTGTATAATTCTATTTCATGGGGCTCAATGAATTTACGATTTACGATAGTCTTGGATTTTATGATTTGTTTGTTTATAATGGCATAATTTCTAATAATGCACAATCGTGGAAAGTTGAGGATTGTGATGATGATGAGGAGGAGGAGTAGGAGGTAGATAATGATATTTGACAACCTATATGAAGTACTAAAAATGTTCAAGATAAATTAAGGGAGCTCAGAAAAAATAAATTTGTATCGAATGACACGAAAGATGAATTAGATGAAGAAGGAAACTTGAATTAGAATCTAATAAAGAGTTGGACAAAAGATAGGTTATGTTGGTATGCAATCTAATTGTAGGAAATTATTAATTAAATTTTTGTACTTGTAATTTTGAGACCCCGTGTATTTTTATTTTTATTTTAAAATTGGAAATGTATGCATCTAGTCTATAAATTTATTTATGTTATGTATTATTTTATTTTTTTATTTTTTTAAAATAATTAAAATTTTATTATATTTCGAAAACACAATTTGGCGCCTAGGCACGCCTAAACTTGTAATATGTAATACTTGATGTTTTACATCATCACTTCTAATATGTATTTTAGAACTTTAATTATAATGCTATGTTATTTATAATTGTTGAAATTTGAAAATATATGAATATTGTTGGACTTTGTGTGATCCAGTTAGTAATTCACAGTGATAATGTTGGTACAACATATCTGTCGCTAATCTGGTGTTTCACACTCATACGAAGCACATTAAAATAGAATTTCACTTCGTTCGCGACAAGGTGTCAAATGGTCAAGTTCAGGTTTCTCATTTTGTCTTAGCAATATGCTTACAAATGTTTTAACAAAGCCATTACCCTGCAGTATCCTCTTTAAAGTTTCGACAAAATCACCATCTTACGAGGACATGATAAAAAAAACGAATCCACCTCCCTAATTCCAATCCCCGTCGTCGCCGAACATTTATGTATAATTGATGTAGTTTTGGTTCATGTTTTTTACTCTTTATTGTAATTGTATATGCAGTCTCCCATATTGGCTTTGTCCAATTAATTTGACTAAATCTAACTGATTAAGAAATGAGTAGAAATATTTATATCATTTTTGAAAATACTTATAAATACTTATAAGTTGATTAAATATTATTTTTATTCATATATTTCATAAGACCTATAATATTTATCTATTTTTTATCCATACATTCTAAACACTTAGAACCTCGATGTTTAAATAAATACTTGTCATAAAGTCATCATCAATAGACTTTTCTTCTCCAAGTATCCTAATCTACAAGGAATTTTAGGGCTTGTTTGATTGCCATTTTATTCAAAAAAAATCTATTTTTTTGTCTACAATTTTTGACTTTTCAACTTTTTTTACACTACCAAAAACTTTGAAAAGTCAAAAAGTAACAAAAAAAAAAAAAAAACCCATTTTTTTCCCAAAAAATCTCTACCAGAAAAGCCCTTAACTTCTTCACAATTGACCTCTCAAAGTCAATTTAAAAAATCCCTTCCTCTCTCTCTCTCTCTCTATGTGTGTGTGTGCGAGCACGTTTTGAGCATTTTTTTAAACTTTAGCAACCATCTATATCAATTTAGTGAAAGTTATTCTAGTCAAGCAATAATTTTGGAAATTATAAAATAAAAGAAGTATATATAAAAATAACTAAGAACTCAAAATGTCAAATTCATGAACGAGCAATCAAAAAGATTCTAGAGAAATATTCTTAGAATAAAGTATTGTTATTTGTTCCTCCATAACGATTAAATATTTCTTATTAATAATAAGGTTGTTTCTTCCTATTTGTATGTTGTTAAGTAGATGTAAGAAAGAGTAATTTTAGGATCGTCTTATTATTAATTTCTTTTGGGTAAAAGGTATATTTCTTACTTGACGACGTGCAAACTATCAAGTACTTATTAATTAGAAGGGACTACTCCACCAATTCGATCCACTACTCAACTGGAATATTGAATTGAAGTGCAACACTATGAACACTATAGTGTATTCTTCTTGTGCGCCTCTAGTTCTCATTCTCTATCTTCAAATATACACACACACAAAATCTCATAAATCAAACCCTAGAAATCCATTCACCTCCAAAATAATCTCAATTGTCGCCTGTGTCATAAAATGGGCAAAGATGAAGGGGGGAAAACCAATATAAAGGACAAAGACAGTTATGAGTTCATGAAGCAAGACCTCTTCTAATCATTTAACCCAAAAAAAATTATTTCCACTCACTTCTTTGGTCCTATTGAAAATGATATATATATATATATACACACACACACTAACCACTTCTTAGTATTTCATTAAAGATTAAAGAAATACTTGACTAAAATCCTCGAATAGTAAAGGAAAAAACAAAAGTATATCTTGACCAAGTCAAGTTGCTGGATGAGCCATACTTACTCTATAATTGGGTGAGCTAGCGAGTTGACTTATAAGAAAATTACATTTGAATCCTACATTATATATATTTATTTATTTGTGTGCTGTCTTTTTTTAAAACTACATTAGGTGGTGTGTTTCATTAATAATAAAATTAAACATAGTATGGATTTTGAAGAGTCGACATCTGGCTAGAGATGTAATAGTAAAAATTTATCCCGTCCCTAGACAAGGAGAACCGTGTAAAAACTATAAAACTACACTTCATCTAATCAAGCTTAGCTTACAACTTAAAAGTGTTGTGGAGGACTTAGTTCAAATTTATTGCTGATTAACTAAAAAGTTCGATGGTCAATTTAGATGCCAGCTCAGTCAACCAAGTCGATGAGATGAATAAAGAGGTTTCGGTACTCGATGCACCTGACTAGCACATGATAGGTGGTTTATGACATTGTTGGACCAATTGCATAAAAATCTAGTCCGGCAATTAATTGATAATTATGTGAGCAATATGGGATTGGATATCAGAGCTAAGAGCATCTTCAATGCAATAATGTCTAATTGATGTGGTAATTAAGTGGATGGAACAAAACTGATATAGTAATATTTATTGTATAAGGCCGTTTTAGATGGCATATTAGACAATATCCACTAATTTTTTTATTAAATTGTATATATCTCTCTCATGTATATATTTTTCATTCTCTTTCATCTTTCTACACACTCTCTCCTCATTTATTCTCTCTTTTGCCATCTAGATTTTTTTAAAAGGTATAGCATTGGAGATGCTCTAAGGCAGCGTCTTTTCTCAAGGACAAGGGAATAAAAAGATGACACGTTTAACTCTGACAACATTATGAACTTTCCAAATTTGGAGAATCAAAATAAATTTACTCAATTATCTTCAAATAGCGAGTCTGGAAATAACAGGGAGCCAAAAAACACTACATTCGGCGCATGATCTACATATAAATATATGTCTTGTGCTCAAACCATGACCTACACCACAAGGCTGCAAAAATGGAGAAAAAATCTTCAAGCCAAATGAGCCTCTCTCTCTACTACTACTTCTTTTCTCTCTCCTTAAACATTTTCACTGCACACATGGCCATGGCGCAGAATCAAACAGTTCCCATAAACGTGGGAGTGGTACTAAACATGAACAATTCTTTTGGTAAAATGGGATTGAGCTGCATTTCAATGGCGCTCTCAGACTTTTATGCCTCAAATTCTCACTATAGAACCAGGCTGGTTCTCCACACCAGGGACGCCAAGGGAGATGATGTTGGTGCTGCAGCTGCTGGTGCTCTCTCTCTCTCTCTCTCTCTCTCTCTCTCTCTCTCTCTCTCTCACACACACACACACACACACACACAGAGAGATATATATACACATGCATGTGTACGTGTTTCTAAGCATACACAGAAGTGTTTTATTTGAAGATTTCTTAGCTTCTTGACGATGATCTGGAGATGCATACATATATAAAGATTTTTCTTGCTTTTTAATGATCATGTGAGATAATTTGGATAGAATGGAAGATGAATATTCACTCAACAATTAGTTTTTAAAAATATTTTACAATTGGCTCCAACAAATTAGTCATTTTATTTTCAATTTCCTTCCATTTTTCTCACATAGAACAAATTTTAAATTTTTTTAGTGTATCAAGGGCTATCGAACATGTTTCGTACATATTACTGTACCGAACTAGATATTAAAATTTTGACTTCTAAAAATCAGTGTTCTAAAATGTCCGCCTAGACGTCGTCTAGGCCCACTTAAACTCAATGCGTTTACAAAACGCGTTACATTGAGGGTATGTAATTAGGCGAGAATAAGCGCGAATAACCGCACATAATACGCATTATAGCAAGCAACTTTTTAAATTTATTTTCAGATTGGGTCAAAATAAATATTTTTTAGATCTGCAAGAGGTTCTGGAAATGCTCAAGATAAAATAAGGGAGCCCGACGAAAATAATTTTGTATCGGATGACACGGAAGATGAGTTAGATGAAGAAGAAGAGCTTGACTTAGAATCCGGTAAAGAATTAGACAAAATTTAAGCTATGTTAATATTGTAGAAAATTATTGAGTAATTTGTGTTTATGTTTGTGGTAGTTGTAATTTACTAACTTTTGAAAACTATTATGATGGGCTCTTATTTTGCAATTTAATTGTAGGCTATGATATTAAAATTAGTTCTACAATTTTGATTTTGAACCACATTGAATGTGATATGTTCAACTATGATATGTGTCTTAATATAAATTGAATTTCTCTTCATTGTTACAGCGTGCATCTAATTTTGAAAACTCATGTATTTTTATTTGTTTTTTGAAAACTAGGCATGTAATTTTGTAATCTAAATCAGTATATTCTAGGCTATATTGTTAAAATTTAAAATTTGAGCATTAAAAAAAATTTATAATTCGAAAACGTATTTTGACGCCTAGGCTTTGCATAGACGCGCTTAGACCTATAATTCTTTATGCTTCACCTCGTCGCGTCGTCACGTATTACGCATTTTAGATCCTTGCTAAAAATGCATTGTTAGAATTGAATTAGAATGACAATCAACTCTAGATTTAGGAACGCAAGAACATCCACTTTGAATTTTAAAGAGAATTCGACTTCTTTTTAGAATGTTTGCAACATCCAATAGTTTGAGATGTAATGTGAAATTCTCAGAAATTCGGTCATGTGAATGATATTTATCCAATAAAAACATTACAGATATACACAAGGTAAGTTCTCCGTTAAGACAAATGTTGTTAACAACTTTAATAAATATTTTTCTTACATCACAATTTGCTTAAGCAACCAACAACACAATTTGACTTTCCATTGATGAATACAACTTGCATAAAAAACCTATTACCTAACACTAGAAGACTTCAAATTATGAATGTCAATAAAAGTGTGAAAAATAGATAATGAAAGATAAACTTGTTTTTGTGAGACGTTATTATTAAGTGCTTGTTTGATTAAATATTTGTAGATTATAGATCGTGGGTCTTAGAAAGTGAGTGAATAAAAGTAAATAAAAAATATGAGTCATGCAGAATGTGTAGATAAAAATAATGTTCGGCCACAACATGCTCAAACCATGTTACTACACATTATGCCATAAAGCTCTATACATCCTTGCCTTCATCTCGCACTCCACGGCCATTTGCATTTTCTTGTTATCCCTTTTAACTCTAAACAATTACGTGAATTTGCATGTCAACTGCTTGGTCAAGACTTGCTTGAGTATACGATTATTTACAAACTCTTTCGAAGCACAGCGTCCCCACAAAGCACTAAGTTTTGTCATACTTCTTCTGCTTGTGGCCTAAACTCACAAGTCTAAGCTCCTCGTTTTGGTCCTATGTCGAGGGATAGGCTCTCCAGTCCTACTCGAGGTATTATACCCGAATTCTTCAAGTTTATAAACTGACCCTACAACTAAAAAAATATCAAAGTTAGTTGACTTGATAATAAATGAAATAATAGACAGAGCTCCATCATTATCACCCTGTCCCTTGTCTACAATAAAGAAAAATGTTAAATGAACTTGTACTTCACAAATTTAAAACAAAAATATCAACAGTGTCTTTTACATGCTCTCTCTTAGGATCGATGTATGAGCTTGACCTCACTCGTGAAACGATAGACTAGAACCATCCACGTCAAACCTCTGTGAATAGCCTTCCAAACCTGGAATACTTGAAAGACCGATGTCAATGCTTCGGGACTCATTTGTAAAGCTTCTTCAACCATTGCAAAAAAGGAACGATAATAATAAAAAAGTATCTATAAATTGGTCACGGAATAAATGACTTTTCAAGGGTGACATCACTTGTTTTCTTTCCCTAGTGTAGTTTTATCCCCACTGACTAATCTTACTGAAATTTAACAGTCAAGTTAATTTGGTTACTCACTAAAATGCAGCTCTAGACCTACTGAAGAATGTGGAAGTGAAAGCCATAATAGGACCCCCATATTCAATGCAAGCAAACTTCCTGATTGATCTTGGAGACAAAGCTCAAGTTCCCATTATCTCATTTTCTGCAACAAGTCCTTCTCTTTCATCAGTTCGAAGTCCTTACTTTATTCGTGCAACTCAAAAGGATTCATCTCAAGTAAATGCCATTACTGCAATTATTCAAGCTTTCGGATGGAGAGAAGTAGTGCCCATCTATGTTGATAATGAGTTTGGAGAAGGGATCATACCTTTTTTAACAGATGCCCTGGAAAAGGTCAATGCTCGTGTCCCTTACAGAAGTGCCATTCCTTCCATGGCCACGGATGATCAAATTGTTGCAGAGCTATACAAGCTGATGACAATGCAAACCCGGGTTTTCATTGTCCATGTGCTGACCTCCCTTGGTTCCCGGTTGTTCACCAAAGCAAAACAACTCGGAATGATGAGTGAAGACTATGCATGGATCATAACTGATGGGATCACAAATGAATTGAACTCAATGGATCCTTCTGTCATAGAGTCTATGCTAGGTGTTATAGGTGTAAAACCTTATGTTCCAAAAACAAAAGAGCTTCGTAAGTTCATGACTCGATGGCAGCAAAACAATCCGACTATTAATCCTGAATTAAACATATTTGGGCTCGGGGCTTATGATTCCGCAACAGCACTAGCCATGGCAGTAGAGAAGGCAAGACTTACAAATGTTAAGTTTCAAATGTCTATTGTTTCTAGAAATGCAACAGACCTTGAAAGGTTTGGAATCTCTAAATATGGTCCAGAGCTACTCCAAGCACTATCAAATACCACGTTGAAAGGCCTTGCTGGAAACTTTCAATTGCTTGATGGGCAACTCCAGTCATCTCCTTATGAGATAGTCAATCTAGTTGGGCACGGGGCTAGAGCGGTAGGATTTTGGACAAAAGAAACTGGAATTCTTAAAGAACTGAATTCCTCAAATACAAAGACATATTCCACTTCCAAGAACAAGTTTGGATCAGTTATATGGCCTGGTGACAAGACATCACCGCCCAAGGGTTGGGTGATCCCTACGAATGGAATGAAATTAAGAATAGGAGTACCGGTGAAGATTGGTTTCACTGAATTCCTTCAAGTTACTTGGGATTCTGACTCTAACTCCACAGAAGTGAAAGGCTATTGCAGAGATGTCTTTGATGCAATAATGGCAGCATTGCCATATGGCGTACCATATGAATACATTCCATTTGCAACACCCGACCACAAGAGTGCTGGTAGTTACAATGACTTGGTCTATCAAGTGTACCTAGGAGTAAGTCTCTTAATCTCCCTGCATTTAACTAGAAAAAATGCTTTGCAACTAATGTATCACACATTTTTGCACACCAACATGCCGCGTATCTCATTTAGAAACTCAACAGTTAATATAATGCTAATCTTTTCCTGATCAATGAACAGAACTATGATGCTGTAGTTGGAGATGTAACTATTGTAGCGAATAGATCTCAGTATGTAGATTTTACTCTGCCATACACGGAATCTGGCGTTTCAATGATGGTGCCTATCAAGAAAAATAAGGGGAAAAATGCTTGGGTATTTTTGAAGCCATTGTCATGGGAACTTTGGTTGACAAGCTTTTGTTCATTTGTGTTCATTGGATTTTTGATTTGGCTTCTTGAACATCGAATAAATGAAGATTTCAGGGGGCCACCTTTACATCAAGTTGGCATGATATTCTGGTTTGCCTTCTCAACCATGGTCTTTGCACATAGTAAGTTCTATATGCTCCTTAAACTTACAATATGACAGTAGAACAGTTGAAGATGTAATAGAAATGTAGAAACCTCAATGCTTTTCTGAGAAACAGAATTAAGGGGCTAAATATAGTGATGCAGTGAAACTTAGCGGAATATGATTAGCACTTCAAACTCTCGTTGATTCAATTATATACCGAGAATTTGGCCATCAGGTATTCGTTGATTCTCTATGAATACCGAATAATTGGGATAATTGAGAAACTCTCAATTTTTTATTCATCAAACCACCAGTCTACAAAGAAGCCATAACTCTTGTTTAATTACTAAAAATCTTACGAAAAATCCTGACGACTAAAACGACCAAACAACCCTAGTTTTTTAAATAAAATAAAATAAAGGGAAAAATAAATTAAAAAATTAATTAAATAAGAAGCTTAAATCGACACCAATTCCATATCGCACCATATAGGAAATCTCGAAAGCACTTCCAGGCAGGTTTGCTGCTAGGCTTAGTTGATTTAAGAAAAATATAGGATAAGTAAAACTCCATTATTTTTTATATTGGCAGTTTGCACGTTTGGCTGGAGGACTGAAAAAGCTTACTATGTCATGTACTTCTGCTAATGAGAACTTAACATATTTTTATCTTTGAACTGGATTGTATATACAGTTTTCATACTGATGACTAAACAATCTTTTTGTAGAGGAGAAGATTATAAGCAACTTGGCTAGGTTTGTGCTGATCATCTGGTTCTTGGTGGTTCTTATACTAACCCAAAGTTACACTGCCAGTCTAACATCAATGTTGACGGTTCAGCAACTCCAGCCAACTATTACGGATATAAATCAGCTTCTTAAGAACAAAGAATATGTGGGGTACCTACAGGGCTCGTTTGTTTTTGGACTTCTAAAACAAATGAATTTTGATGAGTCTAGACTTGTACAATACAATTCTCCAGAGGAATGTGATGAACTTTTCTCAAAAGGGAGTGGAAATGGTGGTATTGCTGCTGCTTTCGATGAGATACCTTATATGAAGCTTTTCCTCGCCAAATACTGCTCAAAATACATCATGGTTGACCCAACATACAAGACCGGTGGTTTTTCTTTTGTGTGTTACCCATCTTTCCCTCTCTAGCCCCCCACCACCCCAGCAAGAAGAGGTCACACTTCATTGTCCTGTGTATGCTTATTCGTTTTTTTTTTTTTGGTTTTTTTTTATTTTTTTGAGTTTCAGGTCTTCCCAATAGGTTCTCCTCTAGTACCTGATGTCTCAAGAGCAATATTAAATGTGACAGAGGGTGAAAAGATGGTGGAAATCGAGAATGCATGGTTCGGGGAAAAGACTACATGCCCAGATTCTAGCACCTCACTTTCATCCAACAGCCTCGGGCTTGAGAGCTTTGGGGGACTCTTTTTAATAGCCGGAATAGCTGCAGTTTCTGCTTTTGTAATCTATGTTATTGTGTTCCTATATGAACACTGGAATGTGTTACGACGCTTTGATCCCGATTCCTCAATATGGAGCAAAATAGTAGAGTTACTTCGATGTTATGACAATAAAGATCTCAGTTCTCATACATTCAGGAACACTGGACTGAGAGAAAGAAACATCTGTGATGGTGACTGTACTGAGAGAGTAGAGAAAGTCTCATCCCAGGTAATTGCCCTCAAAGTTCACAAAACTTTTCTTTGAATACTTCTCCATATTCCAACTATCCAACAAGTCCGACCTTCTCAAACCACACAGAACAATGTTTAAGTTCTCCACGATTGCAATTGAATCAAGTGGAGAATGTGATGATAAATTCACAAGCAGAAGCAGTTCATGTGGTTGAGCCTGAAATTGAGCTTGTGAATCCAAATCAAGATTCACAAATGACTGCAAGATCCACAAATGAAAATCATTGAGTTGGTGTATATTTGTTTATCTTAACCAATGGATGATGGATTGCAATCTTGTATTTAATTGGGAAATCTCATGGAAAAGCCTAATTTATATGAAACTCTCGACGTTTAATGGAAGAGCTCACATTTAAAATTAATCTATTTGTACTTCACTATCACACACTTGTTTTCTTAGTTGAAATATTTTAATTAAGTTTAGTGTTACAGCACTTTTAACTCGTTTTCCCAAGTTGGGGAAGGGAAGAAAAGTGGATTAGAGTAGTATGAAACCATCCATATTTACTTCATTGCTCTCATTTACCACAGCCAAACATAGGCCAAGTAAGATTTTCATAGTCAAAAGCACCTTCTAATATGTAAAAATAATTTGGCAGAGGTGACATAATTCTAAAGGTATTACTGAGGCATTTATGTTTTATGATATCTTTCAGCTTCTTGATATACTAATTCACTGTCACAATTTTTCCAAACCAGATTTCTCTTTTCACTACCTAAAGAAAATCTATTTAAGGGGGTAATGGAATTTTAAACCTGCAAACTCGAGTTATCAAAATTGTCCAAGCCAAAAGCAAAAACAAAAAAATTGCAAAAAGCACTTGAGATTTTAAAATATAATAACAAGGAGAGAAACAAATCAAGAGAGAAAAAGGCATGATAAAAGAAACCAGCTTGCCATCCAAACAAACCCTGTAAGGTACAGAAGTAAATTTAGTTTTTGGCCCTTTTGGGCAACATTTATGCACTTTTGATTTCACACTTCCAGCATTTGTTAATTAGAAACAAACAAATAACCATGCAGTCCTTTCAGAGAAACAAAACTATTACGACCTAACGGAGCAGTATGGTTCCAGAGCATATCAATGAGCACTAAAAACGCGAAGTATTCTGTAGTGTTACCTGAAAGAACAACATTAATCAATGTCACAGGCCTCCTCCCGATCTCCAAATATGACTGCTACATTGGGACACTATCTTCCACAGCTCTTCTAACACTTACTTCATGGCTGACCTTTTATTCACTTCATCAACTAAAGTGTCACCAGGATCATCATTGCTATTCATTCTGTTAGCATGCATATATTCTGCAATCATCTTCACTTTCTCTAGTATCGTCAAGTATCCGCAATTTTTTCTCCTTTGGATCCAACACCATCCAGTAAATTTAAATTCTCTGGAGATTCACTTTCTAATCAGATTTGAATCTCCCATTATTGCAGTTATGAAAAGGACAATGAATTTCATTCAATCTCACAACATAAATACTTTCCTAAGTTAAAGAAAGGATAGAATGCCCTTTCTACACCATTTAATTATATGCACAAAGTTATAGCTAAAACAGGGATAAATTTTACTTCCTACTTTCTACAGATGATAAGTCCTGATCAATTGAATTCCAAGTGACAAAAGTATGAACAAAGGAATTATTTAATACAATGCAATGCTCAACATTTCATGGGCCTATAAACAGACATATGAAACCCATCCAAGAAATCTACAACAAATTGAAGATAGTGGAAATCAAAGAAAAGTCTTCGAAGATAATCGTGAGGGTTTGTCTCTCGTGTTATGAGTTAGTTGAGTGGGTGTTTCCGATAATTCTCTATTTAATAATTGGGTTTATGGAAGATTTTATTGCTCTCTCTCTCTCTCTCTCTCTCTCTCTCTCTAACTGGTGAGGATATATACTTAAAACTATGATTGTGAAATAATTAGGTTATAAATTTTATATATACACTAGTATATCACTTCCTTGCGGTATGATGATGGATTGAGGCGATGAACAAATTTTGGAAATAATTGATTGGGGGAGATGAATTGAGGAGGTTAGCAGATTTTGGAAATGATCGGTTGAGGAAGATAATCGAATCAGAGAGATGGATTGAAAATGTTAGTAAATTTTCGAAGAGATGATTTTGTGAAGGGAAAAATTGAAGACGCAGTGCACACAAATATTTAAGTACTTTTTTCTTTCTATAGTGGAGAAAACTCACTACGATGATGATTACAATTTTCTAGACATGGTGAAAAAAAAATGAATTATTTGCTTTTGTTTTACACTAGTATACTACTTTCTTGCGGTGGGATCCGACCGTATGCTCTATTATGATAATAGATTGAGGCAGTGAACAGATTTTGGAGATAATTAGTGAAGGGAGATAATCGATTGATGGAGATGAATTGAGAAAAAAAGTAGATGTTGGAGATAATCAGTTGAGGAAGATGATTGAATCAGGGACATGGACCAGCAAATTTTGGAGGAGATGATTTTATGAGAGGAGAAATTGAAAACGTAGTGACATACGAATGTTTAAGTACTTTTTTCTTCTCGTAGCGGAGAAAACTCCCTACGGTCGTGATTACATATTACTCTAAGTTTCGTTTTTATTTGTGCATGGCAATTTTTATGTCTTTTTGTCCTAGCATATTAACTACCATTTTGTTGTCATTTCCTACTTAAATTACTTTTTGACAACTAATTATTGTAATTATCTTTTCCTGAATGTTATCTCTTTGTCCTAAAAATCCCTAGACCACAATAATGTAAAACTAATTTCTGCAAAATAGTTGATCAATTATTTAGTACTAAAACATTTATAGTCGGAAGTAATTACATGATTATATAATGAAAATATGATATTCCAACTCCAAGCATCAAATGAAAAAGAACATGAAAAATATCACTAATACAAAGTACATTTTAAATAAAACCAAGGGAAAATTGCACTATCATTCTCCAACTTATTGTCCAAGTAACAAGTTGACCTCCAACCTTTTAAAATAAACAATTTGATCATCAACCTTTCATATATTTACACATGTAGTTCTAACAATGGAAACCATCTAAATCTCTATTAAATTGTCTCGTTGCCCTCCTATCTCCAACTTTATGAAGATAAATTTTGTTTCTCAACTCAGGTTGTTGTTTGAGTCATGTTTCAAAAAAGGCCACAAGACAATTTGACAAAGCTTTAAACGGATTCCTATGTTGACAACTAATTGTGCAACAATAAGAGAGAGTTAAAGATAATCTTTCTTCTTTTTGAAGATTGGGGACTCACTTGTTGCTCGAACAATGGGTTGGGGGACTAATGATGCAATTTTCCCTAAAGCTAATATAAAACATGTGGTGGCAAATATAAATGAGTCTCATGTAACTAAACTCAGAATTCTTTTAGCTTTGAGCATCTCCTTAAAGAATCAAATGCGTTCGAAATTATACTTTTCTGATGAGGATTCCCATCAGCAGGTGGTTGTAGCTGTGGCTATGGCTGTGGCTGTGGCTGTGGCGGCTGTGGTTGGTCAACATTGATCTCTATTATATCTCGTTCAGTAGTGTTTGATCGCCCAGTCCAATCATTAGTATTAGAAGGGGATAAGGGTAATCTTGGATCAATAGTGTTGCTTCTGTTGAAGATGCTCATCAATGGATGTCTGCAGGCATGAAAGAAAATAGCTAGTAACAAAACTAGATCAGCAAATGAATTTGATTCCTGGTTATCATTATTGTCAACGTCATTGGTGGCAGCTCTTTGGGATCGGTTTAAGAAGTAATTTATCAAACGACTTCTTTGTTCGCAAAGGAACAAACCTGAAGAAACTATCAGTGCCAAAATTGAAGCAACCCCAACAACGACAAAAAGACCCCACCCCAAAAACTACCAAGACCAAGATTTTTGGAAGAGTTTGATGTGCTACTACTAGTGTCTGCACAACATTTTTGTCCAAACCATTTATTCTCAATCTGTCTCATTTTTTCTCCTTCGGTAACTTTCAAGATTGCCCTTGATACGTCTGATACTAGAGGGGACCTATCGGGAATACCTGCAATGAAACAAGACAACGATCCACGAATTAATCATTAGAACTATTGACACTTCTCAGCTTTACGTTTTTAGATAAGACTGTTCAATCATCGTAGCAAAGCTGGAAAAAATCCCAAGTTCAAGTCTCGCTGACACTCATTTATGAAAAGTGTGCACGTGTTAGTCTTTCATGAAAAAAATGAATTCGGCATATACCTGAAGGGGTGTGTTGAAGACAAGATTCAAATAAAAAAAAAAATTATTCTCTCTCTAATAGCTTGAGCTTTTAAGATGAGATGGTTTAAACAGCACACTAACTTGATGTTCATTGCTCATGCCACACACACACAAGATGAGAGAGAGATAGAGAGCTCCCAAACCAAACCTGTCAGCTTTATATGTTGGTTCAACCACGGTATATTTTGAGCAATATTGTGCTTGGAAAAGATTCTGGAAAGGAATTTCATCAAACAATCGGGCTACACTCCCATTCTGAAGAGCAGTACGTGAATCAGCAGGAGACCTATATGTCTTCAGTTGTGATTTGGGAATGTTTAACTGTTCCATGAGTCCCAACACAGATGAGTTCTTCTGATAGGCCACATTCCGTCCACTCTCGGTGAGCTCCTGTAAGTCAGTAATAGCTGGCTTAAGCTGTTGAACTATTAACATTGAAGACAAGCTAGCTGTGTAACTTTGGGTCAAAATCAAGACCACGAAACACCATAAGATCACCACGAATTTCGTGACACTACCCACCACTTCTTCCTCTGCAAACATAATTTCATCATGGAATTAAGAAAAGTGATAATGAAGTACAACTTTATAAGTATACAAAATCCAACATCCTTATGAACAATATTTATTTTATAACATGCTCCAACTAACGTAGGCTAAAGAGGTCAAATAACACTCACTATTACTATGAACAATGCATGTGAAGGTGTTCCAGAGGCTCCGGTCGGTTTATTGAGATTCAGAAGTATGGCAGCGCTCAAGAATGAGAAACACAAGACCAATCCCAAGGAAACAACAACCGCTTGTCAATGAAAGTTGCCATGTCAATGGTCTCAAGAAAATCCATGCATTATCCTTCTTCGGTGTCAAAGGCACCAGCAATCTTACACCAGTGTATGGAAGGGTACATACGATGATTTGTTTGCTAATATCGTGACATCTCCCACCACAGCATCATAGTTCTATATATTTATGAACAAGATGGTTAATTATATTTGTAGTGTGATGTTGAAGACAAAACTTAAATAAATAAATGTGTCTGGTCTCTAATAAGTCAAGTTTTTAGAGTAGGGAAAGGTCCTATATTCAAGCTTTTGACTCTACCCATTTATAAAAATCGTCCATGTGTCATGCCTTTGATAAAAACTAAAGTCCCTCTCAAAAAGCGTAAGCTTTTGAATGAAGTGATTCATCATCATATTAGAGGAGACAAACATCCCTCTCGTCACTTTCCATTTACGAAAATTGTGCACACGAGAGAGGTCTTTGGTAAAATATAAATCTGACAAGCACGTGAAATGGTGTGTTGGAGACTATATTCAAATAAATAAATGTGTCCCTTTCCATCTATAACATTAAGAGCATGTTCGGCAGCAATTTTGGAGCAAAAAATGCATTTTTTTGGCTTGAGATTGTTGACTTTTCAACATTTTGCAAGTAAAATGACTATATTGTCCCTTATTATTTTAAAATGGAAATGTATTGATTAAGGGTAAAATAGTCATTTCACAAACAAAAAGGTTGAAAAGTCAATTTTGTCAAGCCAAAAAAATGCATTTTTGCTCCAAAATTGCTGCCGAACATACTCTAAGAGTTTGTTTGAGAAATCTTTTTAGCAACTTTTGATAAAAAGTTAATAAAATGTATAGTTGAAAAGTTTAAAAAGTTGTGGGTCCATGAAATGTATGATTAAAATTAATTATTGACTTTGACCACAGCATTTTAGCAAATTTTTAACCTAGACCAAACAAGAGCTAAAACTTTTAGATGATGTGGTTCGACATGACTATGTAGAATAAGAAACTTCACCTATAGGTGAACTTGATATGTCAATTCATTGTTGCTACCGGCACTCTAACCATTGGCATACGGAATGAACTCATAATGAACAGCATACGGCATTGTTTCCATTACTGCATCAAAAACATCTATGTAATAGCCCTTCACTGTTACCTCGTTCTTGCTGCTATCTCTAGTTACTTCAACAAATTCAGGAAAAAAGCTTGTTGATGGAACTCCTATTCTCAACTTCTTGCCATTTGTTGGTATCTCCCAACCCTTTGGCACAGACGTTATTTCTCCCAGCCATATAATTGGATTAAGATTGTCCGTGGAAACATTATACCCTGTCATGCTTTTAACATTAATTAACCTCCTTAAAAATCCATTTTCTGGCATCCAAAATCCGATCTCTCTCCCCTTCACCGAAAACATTTACTATCTGGAATGCTGAAGATTGTAGTTGTCCATTGACAATATGAAATTCTCCACTCAGACCTCTGAAACTAATAGTAGATAAAACTTGGCTAAGGTTTTCACTCTTCTGCAGACTGAAGTTCTTGGTCCCTACATTTTCAGACGCCCTTGCCAGTGCTGTGGCAGCATCATATTCCCATAGACCAAAAATGTTCAATTCGGCCTCGTGCTGATTCCAGCAAACCATGAAATCTCTATGTCTCTTCCTCTTTGGAACATGAGGTTTTACACCTAGAACTCCTTGCATTGAATCGATCACCGGCAGGCTCCATTAGGCTCAAAAGGCTAGTTATCCCATCAGTCATGATCCAAAGATATCCTTTGCTCATCATCCCAACCTATTTTACCTTTGTTAGCCTAGCACCAAGACTGCGTAGCATCTGTACAATGAAAACTCTTGCTGGCATTGCCTTCAACTTGTATAATTCTGCAACAATTTCATCATCACTGGCAAATGGATGAATAACACTTCTGTATGGGACACGAGCATTGATTTCTTGCAGGGAATCAGTAAGATAAGGAATAATTCCCTCTCCAAACTCATTGTTGACATAAATAGCAACAACTTCTCTCCATCCAAATGCTTTGACTATGGAAGTTATGGCTTCTACTTGAGAAGAATCATTTAAGGTGGCTCGGATAAAATATGCACTCAGGAGTGAAGTCAAGAAGGGGCTTGTTGCAGAAAATGAAATTATTGGCATCTTAGCATGTTTGGCATGTCAAAAATCATTTTTATTCACATATTCCGTAGGACCCACAACTTTTATCAACTTTTTATCTATACATTATAATCTACAAAAAGCTTTCCCAAGCAAGAAGAATTGTTTCCAAGATTAATCACAAAGTTTACCACTCCCACCTTCACTGGAATTGCAGTTTCCAGTGCCGTGATTAAAGGAAATAAAATGCTTAGAAATAAAAAAATGAAGAGAACTAATTGAATAGGATTCTTCTCCATGTTAAGATGTGTTAATTTAATCTTACTGTGTGCCAAAAATAGAAGGAGAGACGCTACTCACAGGGTCAGAAAGAACAAAACAATAATATATAGAGAAAAATTCAACTGAAAGTCAACCTATAGTTCATATAATTCTTGTGGTAGTTAAGAGTTCATGCGTTAATTAATTTGTGACAACTAGAACATGCATGCAAGTTATTGATGAAACCATATTGTATTTTTTTATTAAGGCCAAATACCCAACTTAGTTTGCCCTCATCTGCTTTAATTTGATGCTAATTAGGGTCAAAATATATAGTTGTAAAAAAAAGGGTTAGAGTTGTAACGATGTATACACAAGTATATTGTGAGAAAAATGAATTAACTAGTAAAAACCATAAACAATATGTCCAATGTATAATATACACAAGTATATCATGACAGTATGAAATATACATTCCTTTATATTTGATTGTTAGGTTTCAAGTTTGAGTTGTAAGTTAGGCACGATAATCATAGAAAACGTGATGTACTTCTTTTAATGTAATGATCAATTACATATCAAGACATGATATCACTAATAATGGCATGCGCACAAAAGAAAAGGATGGAAATAATTTTCACCTCAACGAAATCGTATTCAGAGGAAGCTTTGTGAGTGGAGAATGCAAAGCTTCTCTTCGATGTGCAAAATCTTCTGCATCTTCTTCATTTCTGCCATGAGTTGCCATTATCAATGCCTCTCTTTGAGAGCATTGCCGTCTGGACATTTCATCAAACATGAGGTGGGCAGATTTAAATGCAGCATTATCCTTCCCAGTTCTCACACACATCCCATTATCAAATGCACATTTTTCTTCTCCTGAATATAACTTTGAGAAGTGGGCTTTAAAAGCAATGAAAATCATGGAATAATGGGATGATGCCTGGCGTGGTGTTTAAAAGCGGCTTTTTTTTCGTGTTTATTAGTACAATCTCACAAAGTTAAGACTAAAAAATGAAAAGATCCAGTTACAATAACTCAGACTAAAAAAATCACACAATCATATGAAAACAAGATTCTGTGAAACATAAATAATTGAAGAAAATAAAGATCCTCACCTGACTTGGAATAAAACTTCAGAAATTTAATACTAAACAAACTGTTTAACTAACAAATTGCTGAAATTTGAAATATCAATTCTTGATTCTGTATATCTATACTAGTATGCATGGCAAAGGTGATAATTAAAATCATGAAATATAGAGTACATTTTCATAAAGAATTATAATTTTTCCTTGCTAATAAGTTCTCATAGCTAACGTTAATAAAATAAATACATGACTTAGATAACTATATTGACAGGACTATGATGAATGAAATATTTAGTCTTATTATGTATCTATGCATCTAATTCAGCCATTTCTTTTTCACAACTCTTATTTGTTTTGTAAATTGTTTCATGATTAATGGAAATTAATGGAAATTTACGACTAAAGAAAACTAGTGTGCGCTTCATTGCTGTGGAATCCGATCAAAGCTTGTTCGTTGAACAATACTGAGGAGAAAAAAGATTTGTGAAGTTTGAAGAATGGTGAAGAAAAGAATTGAGATGGAGAGATTTGAGGAGGTTGTAATTTTTTTGTGAAAACCTGATTTTGTGTGATTGGGAGTGAAAACTCTCCCACGTTCTTTCACAGTTGGTGATTAATAAAATGAACATAAATCCAAACAAACTAGAAAACTAGAAAAGTGACAAGTAATTTGTGATTCTACGAAATATGTAGATAAAAAAAATATTTGATCAATTTGATCAGTTTAAATTATAATTTAACTTAAGTATTTGTTTGGTGTAGTTTAAAAGTTATTTTTTAAGTGTTTTTGATAAAAGTTAATGAAATTTGTGATTGAAAAATTGATAAGAGTTATGATTCCTGAAATATGTGCTTGAAAAAAAATTAAAAAATACTTAACCAAATAAGTGCTAAAGCGGATAACATGGTTTTAACACTCAACAAATTGTCATTCGTGTCGAACAAATTCACTCAATTAACACCATGATGTAACAGATTTAAATTTGTCGTTTGTTATCTATATATACCATGAATACAACGGTTGATATTAACCTTGAAGAAGTATTATTTTTTCATCAATCTTCTTATACAAAATAAGTCATACAATATTTTTATATGGTTAAAGTACATCCACTGGTTCAATTGCTTGATGTTAAAAATGATCATTTAGCTCATTTAAAGATTTGAAAAAGGTTCATGGTCCTAAACTACTATACTTTAGCGTAATTGAAGCATTAACCTACCTTGTAAATTCTACTCGATCAGGCATAGTTTTTTTCTATAAATCTCTTGCAAGAAATAAATCTGCACCAACTTGAAAAAACATTGGAGTGGTGTTAAATACAGTTTTTATTACCTAAGAAATACTATTGACATGTGATTATTTTATTTTTAAAAATTGAGAGTTTTTTAATTGAAAATGTAGATACATATGTTATTTCTCTTATCTACATAAAATTAGATAAATACACATTATATATGTTTACACGTTGAAGAAAACCTATGCCATAGAGATGTATGAAGCAAACTTTGATAACAACATCTTCAAATCAATATAAAATTATTGCAATCCACAAAACAAGTCGAGAATGTGTATCGTAGAGGAATATGACCCATCATATTCAAGTGTCACGCAGATTAGTTTCAACAAAGAAAGTCTAACAATATTGTATGAAAATAATGCACAATATATTGTACAAATTAAGAGATGTTATATTAAATGGGATATGACAAAACATATTTATAAAATTCTTCTATAAACGTGAGTTTTAATTGTGACATCCATGTTGAACAAATTCGCTCGAGTCATAATGTAGCTGACTTATTCACAAAAAGATTGTTGATGTCTACATTTAAGAATTTGGTACATGAAATAGGAATGTGTCGACTCAAACATCTTAAGTGGTTAATATCATATGGGGTAGTTGTACTCTTTTTCTTTCGTCTAGGCTTTGTTCTATCGGATTTTTCTTGTAAGAATTTAATAAGGCAACATTTTTAGTACTCCAAAATTTAAACAATTAACCGTACTATTTTTCCCTTCCTTCGATATTATGTCCACTGAGTTTTTGTCAAGCAAGTTTTTTAATAAGATAATTGTTCGCTAAAAATATACCGCAAGTGCACGGGTCGCGTTCAAGTAATAAAGTGATGAGAGAAAGTCGCGAGGATAGATAATTTTTGCTAACATCTTAATTAATCTAGCCCTATTTTAAACACACAATAAAATATTTTGTTTTGATGATTAAACTAAGAATTCAAAAATGATGAAAAATAAACTAATAAGAAAAAAAAATATTAAAAGAGAAATTTGTAGGGAATAACAACAACTAGAAGAAAATACTAGGAATTCGACTTCACCAACTATTCCTCTTTAAAGTCTCATTTTCCATTATCAATTCCAAAATGAGGTTAATATGGCAATCCATGCTCCTAAAATATCTAGCAATCTCTCCCGAGTAAAGCCAAACCTAATTTTACACAAGACTCTCAAGCATTCCTACCGAGAGAACGTATATATAAAATTGCATTAGAACTCAAGAACATTCAAAATTAATTACACAAAGTATGAAAGAGTATTCCTACATTCCATAAGCCTTGTGTTGTTAATTAAATGTGCTAAACCTAATTTCAACCTCCCGGTAGCAACTAAGTCACAAAAGCATTTCAATGGTGATCAATCATCTCAATACACAATAAAGCCCAATAATCAACAAACATAAAACCAAGCATAAGGAATCAATAACAAGAATAATACACTTTAAAGCTTCATAAATGGATTCATCTCATTCCTAGTAAATAAAATTAGCCCATAATATTCACAAGGACAAAATGTAAAATAGATACAAAATACATCACCGGGTTTGATAAAGTCAAGAGAAATGCAAGATTTAGCTTGAGCCCATGGTTGTCTTCATTTTCCCACTATAAACCTCCATTCATCTTCCTCTATTTACAAAAATACACCCAATGATGACAAAATATCAAGAAAAACCCATTTCCATGGAGTTTTTCAAAAGCCCTAATTATCTTCTTCTTAGAGAACTTTCTATGGGAGAGGGAGTATGAGAGAATAGGGAGAGAGCCCCCTTAAAATGCAGAAAAATGGCACTTTAAATCCTAGAATTCGTGAAGGGCGAAATTACCAAAAAGTCCCTGAAAAGCTGAACAAAAATTCCCAGAGGATCAGAAAATGAACCATGTGATCGCATGGTAGAGGTGAAATGCATTCTGCTGGAAAAGATGCAATCTCGCGATCGCACACGCATGGGCCAAATTCCCAAGTGCCAGGTTTTGAATTTTGATTAATTGCACTTCCAGTCCCTGAACTATCTGAGATGTTGACTTTAGTCCTTGAAGTTTTGGTTGTCTTTCATATAGGTCCTCCATAAATTGCAACATTGGTCCTCTAACTTTAGACATATTTATCTTTTGGTCCCCAAGATTCTCGATTTGCACAAATTTAGTCCTTTTTGCTCCTTTTTCACATAGATCTCTTTCAATCACCATCCAAACTAGGGTTTTTACCTAAATAAACAAAAGAACAAAAATAAGCGGTAAACAACTCTAAAGAACTCACAATTATTCATTTTTAGAGGCTAAAATAAGTGCAAAAACCGCATTTATCAATAATTATTGTTTAATTAATCATCAAACGAGGAGTGTGGTAAAATAATAGATAATTGTTTATAACTATTTATTCTTATTAGGATACCTAAAAAGTCCTAATTACTCTAGAATTTTGAATCTTGATTAGTTTGTCACTTCATATTATGCTGAGTACGATTCGATAATAGGTTTGAGTCAGTTATTGGAAAACTCCTTTTCTCGATCTTGATTCGCATAGAAATTCTAGAATTATGGGCCTAGTTGAACTGAAAAAACCTGAATTCCTACTGACATCATAGAATTACTTATCTTATTTAGGTACCATATGAACATGCTTGAGAATAGAGATGGCAATCCGTGGAACAATGGGTCCGAACTCGGACCGTTTTCGGCTCGGCCCGTAGAACAATAGGTCTGGCTCGGCCCTTAAAACGGACCGAGTTTGGCCCATGAAGAGACGAGGCTCGGCCCGTCTCCAAAAAGATGATCTAGAGCGGCCCGCGGTCCGCGGGCCTACAGGCCAATCCGTGGACCAGCCCGTGGTCTGCGATCCACGGGCCGGTCCGCGGACCCACTTGAAAGCTATTTTTTTTTAACTTAAAAACAACAAATAATAAGAAATAAGTGAAGAAAAAATTTTAAATTCAAACCCTCCTCCTTTTCTGGGCTTGAGACCGGCTACTATTAACGTAGGCAGAGTTAAAATTGTACGCGAACAAGTTATTACGTGTACAATTTTTTGTAAAGTTAAATATCAAAACTTACAAGTTAAAATGAATAAAAATAGAATGAATTTATACAAAATAATAAATATACTTACATTTTACTTACTACGTATTCAGTTCGTCCATCTCTTCGGCCTATATCATGCTTACTTTATCTTGGATTCGATGTTCTGCATCCTCCCAATCTTTCAAACACATTAAACTCTCTAATATATCTGATTTAAGTCTTGACCTCAAATCATTAAGAATCCTACCACCTGTACTAAAAGCAGACTCAAATGCTACAGTTGATACCGGAGGTGTTAGTAGATCACGTGATATAATAGAAACAATCGAGTATTGGCGCTCGTTTTGTCTCCACCACCTAAGTATATCAAAATTATTCATCTCCTCTTCATCTAACAAATTAAGCATGTCGTGACCAAAATATCTAGCTAACTCTAATGGTATATCTTTAATATTAGTTTCAACATTTGTGGCACGGGAAAGCGAAGAAGAAGAAGAAGAACTAGGATTTTGAGTTCCCTTATAAATAAGAAAACTCCAATAATCATTAGGATTAGGGTTATTTGAAGAAGAAGAAGACGGGTTTGGCGCAGGAGGTCTTCTAACGTTCCAACCGGTTTTTTCCGCATAAAATTCATACATTTCACATGATGTTTTTTCTAAATTACCGTAAATTAATGGATTACCGTAACTCAAATTATTAGAAATTTCGAAAATAGTATGTTTAGTACCTTTTAAATTTACTCTAGGGTCCATAATTGACGCTAACGGGAACAACATAGGCAAGTCTTTCCAATATTTTCTAAACTTCATTTCCATTGTTTCAACAATATCAGAAAAAATTGCATACATCTTATATCTATTAAAATTATTTGCAATAAAATAAAAATGATTTAAAACTAATGGACTAGTAGGATAGTATACACCACCACATGCATTTGTAGCGTCGTAAAATACTTTTAAAAATTTTCGAACATGAAATGTAATTTGCCAATCATGTGGTTGCAAATCGTATTGTGGACCGTGTGAATGTCGGCCATTATAATAACCAGTTACACAATGTTCATATCCTTCACATGATTCAAGCATTAAATAAATAGAGTTCCACCTATTACGTATGTCTGTACATATAGTTTTAGTTGGAAGAGAATTTTATATGCATAATTCATCAAATACTTGTTTTCTAGAAGGTGAAACAGTAATATAGTTCAATGCATATCTATTTTTTTTTTAATTGTGGGCCTATATACTTTAAACCATCTTGGACAATTAAATTAAAAATATGACATACACATCTAACATGAAACAAAATTCCACCAAAATTCAGTTGTAATTCCTCAATTAATTTTTCTATTACAATATTATTAGGCGGAGCATTGTCAAACGTCATACTGCGAATTCTAGATTCACAATTAAATTCTTTAATAATTGCAATTAAATAATTAAAATTTTGTAGGCCATTATGAGGGTGGTCAATTACTTTAAAAACAATTATTTTTTTATGCATAATCTATAGTTTATCAATATAATGTAAAGTAACTGCAATATATCCTTTATGATTTAGACCAGACCATAAGTCCTAAGTGAATGATACAACACCAGCATATTTACTTAAATCATTTTTTTATATTTTGTTTTCTTTTATTAAATGCAGCAATAGTATCAGAACGAAGAGTGTTTCTAGCAAAGGGTAAATACCTTGGTTGAAGATACATTTGTACAAACCGTGTGAAATGAGGGCTTTCCACTATGCTAAGCGGGAAATCACCACTAGCCACCAACTGACACATGTCTTCTCGGTGCATAGACTTTTGTGAATAAACCTAATTGTTAAAATTGGGAGAAAAACTAGTAGATCCACCTGGAGATCCGAAATGTAGTTGTGCTTGGTTGGTATCAACTTCTCCGTGCTTTTGCATACACTTCGGAAAATATCGGTTAAGATGGCTCGTTCCACCACCCTTTTGCCATGTAAACTGTTGCTTACAATATTTACAAACTACTTTGAAAATTAGTTGCCTATCTGCAGATGCACCGGTCTGCACTCTATTGAAATGATCCCAACACCGAGCCTTTTGTTTTGTGGTTCTTCGTTTAGTAGTCGATTGAGTAGTGTTGGTCGTTTGTAACTCTTCGTCAATATCATCTAAATCAAAAATTGGAACATTATTTAAACCACTAAAATCATCTTGAATTTGGTTTTCGACAGACTCGGCACTTCCTTGAAAATTGTGTTGATCCATGAATTTGGTTGTAGTTAATAGAAATGTAGAAGACTAGAAGTACAAAAAATAAATATGGAAATTGGAATGTAGGGATGTAGAAGATAAGAAAAATAAGATTATAAATCTAGAAATTAGATAAATTACACAATATATGAATATAATCTTTTTGGATAATGGAAGTATGAATGTAAGATTGTAATTTGAGACTTGAGAGATTTGTGAAGAGAATAGAGTTAATTTATGGGATATTTATATGAAAAAAAATAACCGCTTGAAAAAAATAAAAATAAAAATAAATTGGAGACCAAATTGCAAATGGTCATACATGCAACGGTCATAAATATGACCGTTTGAAATTGCAACAATTGGTCCCTGCCCTTGTGGACCACGAACCACGGACCTGGTCTGTGGACTAGCCCAGGGGCCGAATCCACGGGCTGGCCCGTGAAAAATTGACCAGGCCCGTCGAACCCGGGCCCGTATATTTGCGGACAGGGCCGCCAAGTTGACGAGCAGCCCAGTTCGTTTGCTATCTCCACTTGAGAAAATCCCTGTATGGATTATATGTAGAGCTGAAAAATGGGCCGGATTGGACCTACCTAACTCGCCAGAACAGCGCCACACTTAAAATTGGACCTGGTCGGCCCAGCCCAGCCTAGCCCATCAGCCAACCCGTCTTAATTTTATTTCTTTTTTTTAAATAATTTTTTTATACAACCTAATACATTGTATCAAAATACAATCTTAAATAAATTTAGACAATATATATTTTGAGATTTTTCAAGAGATTAATTTATAAAATTGGGACTCTAATGTATTAGTGAATAGAAAAACATCAATTTTCTTTCAAAATAATAATGCTTTTTTAGTTAATTGTCTTGACACATTTTTTAAAAAATATAAATAGTAAAAGCATGCTAGTCTTATTGTTTTAAGATATAAGTATGTTTGGCTTAAATTAAAAAGTTTATTTATAAGTAAGTTTAAAATAAATAATTTACTTGTCACACCAAACATAATTTAGATTGAAATTTAAATTAAATCTAAACAATTTTATGTTAAAACTTGAGATTGTTGGACCAATGTTTCAATTATAACGAAATTAATAAAGAATTTACCTTCAATTCTCTTATATTATTCTCTCTTCTTTCTCTTCTTTCTCTTAATTTATAAAAAACTAATAATTTTTTTTCTTAATCTTGTATGATATTATCTAATTGAATATAAACAACTTATATGAAACCACAAAAAATAAAAGCATTAGTAAATTATTATGATAATTTTGAAGATTTGGGAGTTAAATAGTAGCTACACGTTACACGGCAGTGTTGAAAAAATCCAAATGATTAAGAAATGTGTAGAAATAGTTTAATATTCTATAATCACCGCGTAAGAAAATAATTGTGACATCAAGCACGTGAATTATTTAGGCAGTCGTAGTGTAGGAGGACCTCACTTTGCAACGTTGAAATGGTCAAGGTAAACGCTCAAGATGTATTCATCAATTACTACTCACTCCCCTTCTTGGGAAACACAACTTTCAGTCCAAGTAATTTAATTATGAATTCGTGAATTGTGATTGGAACAAGTGTAAACTCCATCTATCAAGTTCGACTCTTTCTAATAAGGATAAAAATTCAAATAGTTCGATTAATTGAAACAAGTTGTACATGCTCGACCAATTAATAATTTTATTTGCCAATAGAATTTTATATCTTGCAACTCAACAAACACGTCTTGAAAACTTCTCCACTAAAAAAATAAATAGTGAAAGTGGAGAGTTATTTCTAATAAAATTGAATTGTAGATTTGACCTGTGAAAAATTCATTTTAAACAGAAAAAATAAATAAAATTAAATCCAATTTTCATTGTACCGTATATAAAATAAGGCTAGTTTTCAGAAAATTCTCATATTAAATTTTTAAAAATAAAAAATATTAATTATATTAAGAATCTATTATTACAATGGGTCCTACACCACATTTTGCTTGTTCAATAATATTCTCTCAACATTCTAATCCTGCTGCAATATATATAACTATCTTCTGCTCAAATTATAGTGGCAACCTCAAGCCTGCAAAAATGGAGGAAAAATCTTCAACCCAACTGATTCTCTCTCTCTACTACTTCTTTTTTTCTCTCTCCTTAAACATTTTCACTGCACACATGGCCATGGCGCAGAATCAAACAGTTCCCATAAACGTGGGAGTAGTACTAAACATGAACAATTCTATTGGTAAAATGGGATTGAGCTGCATTTCAATGGCGCTCTCAGACTTTTATGCCTCAAATTCTCACTATAGAACCAGGCTCGTGCTCAACACCAGGGATGCCAAGGGAGATGATGTTGGTGCTGCAGCAGCAGGTGCTCCTCTCTCTCTCTCTCTCTCTCTCTCTCTCTCTCTCTCTCTCTCTCTCTCTCTCTCTCTCTCTCTCTCTCATTTATTTACACACACACACACAGGTGTGTGTGTGTGTGTGTGTTTCTATGCACACAGAAGTGTTTCATTTGAAGATTTCTTAGCTTCTTGATGATGATTATGTAAGATAATATCTATGGATACACACAAAAAATTGTTGTATTTGGAGATTTTTTAGCTTCTTGATGATGATCATGTGAGATAATTTGAATATAATGGAAGATGAATATTTAATCAACAACTAGGTTTTAAATATTTTAATTAGCTCCAAAAAACTAGTCATTTCATTATCAATTTCTTTCCTCTTTATTTATTTTTCTTTTTTTTTTTTTTTGTCCACGTCAAACAACTTGTCTTATAATTTTCTAGTACATTATGTTGTATCAGCATGTTTCATACATAGTAATGAAAAAGACTAAAAAAGTAGATAAAATGTTAGCTTTTTTTAAGGAAAATGCTACTCGTACACCCAAAACTTAAACACTCACTTACACACCCTCCTCTTATGTGTCAAGTAATGATTGAGTCACATTATTTATTTGGCCAAATAAATAATGATTTGAACCAACTAGTATTTGACACATGTGAGAGTGTAAAGGAGGGTGTAAGAGAGTGTGTACAACTAACATAGTCTTTTTTTTAATTGGAGAGGAAGTGGACATCGGAAGCATTAAATAGTTTGAGATGCAATGTGAAATTTTCAGATATTTTGATGATGGGAAATGCAATTTACCCAATAAACACATTAATAAGATTCACAAGGTAAGTTCTGCACTGATGCATTTCAATCCATAAAGCATTTGCAAGGCTTGATTCAAGTTTCGTATTTCATTTATCATTTTACTTATAACTATGACCTTTTTTTTTTCTTTTCATGAATAATTATGAACTTTTTTATATTGTGTTGGTAGTTTAGGGGTCTAGATAGTAATTTCAATTAGCCTTTGGAATTAGGCTGAATAAGTGCAGGAGGTTTCATTTTGTCTTTTGTTTAATTAAATTTTATAAAATATTGGTTGTTCTCCAATTTTCGATTTAGAATTAATGGTTTTGTGACAAGATTAAGTATTCGGTAACGAATACTTAATTCATAAATTCGCGGTATTATTTAATCAACGCATTTTTAGACTCGTTCTTATATTCGACATATTTTTATGCTTTGCTCTACATTAGCTCGTATCTACATCCCGTTTGTGAAGCTAAATAGCAGAAGTTGTGTGACATGACGATAACATGTTCGAATTGCTCCTTTCAATATTAGTAAAGCTTTTTGTTTACAAATGTTCGTCCACATTGTCTGCATAAAGCTCTACATGAAATAACCAAAAAAAAAAAAAAAAATTATATCTATAAATTAGTCGAGGAATAAAATACTTTTCAAGGGTGATATCACTTGTTTTGACAGTCAAGTTAATTTTGTTACTCACTGAAATACAGCTTTAGACCTACTGAATAATGTGGAAGTGAAAGCCATATTAGGACCCCCGTATTCAATGCAAGCAAACTTCCTGATTGATCTTGGAGACAAAGCTCAAGTTCCCATTATCTCATTTTCTGCAACAAGTCCTTCTCTTTCATCAATACGAAGTCCATACTTTATTCGTGCAACGCAAAAGGATTCATCTCAAGTAAATGCAATTACTGCAATTATTCAAGCTTTTGGATGGAGAGAAGTAGTGCCTATCTATGTCGATAATGAGTTTGGAGAAGGGATCATACCTTTTCTAACAGATGCCCTGGAAAAGGTCAATGCTCGTGTCCCTTACAGAAGTGCCATTCCTTCCATGGCCACAGATGATCAAATTGTTGCAGAGCTATACAAGCTGATGACAATGCAATCCCGGGTTTTCATTGTCCACGTGCTGACCTCACTTGGCTCCCGGTTGTTCACCAAAGCAAAACAACTCGGAATGATGAGTGACGACTATGCATGGATCATAACTGATGGGATCACAAATGAATTGAACTCAATGGATCCTTCTGACATAGATCCTATGCTAGGTGTTATAGGTGTAAAACCTTATGTTCCAAAAACAAAAGAGCTTCGTAAGTTCATGACTCGATGGCAGCAAAACAATCCGACCCTTAATCCTGGAATAAACATTTTCGGACTCTGGGGTTATGATTCTGCAATAGCACTAGCCATGTCAGTAGAGAAGGCAAGACTCACAAATGCTAAGTTTCAAATGTCTAACATCTCTAGAAGTGCAACGGACCTTGAAAGGTTTGGAATCTCTAAAGATGGTCCAGAGCTCATTCAAGCACTATCAAATACAACGTTCAAAGGACTGGCTGGAAATTTTCAATTGCTTGATGGGCAACTCCAGTCATCTCCTTATCAGATAGTTAATCTGGTTGGCCATGGGGCTAGACCCATAGGATATTGGACAAAAGAAACTGGATTGGTTAGAGAACTGAATTCGTCAAATACAAAAGCATATTCCACTAACAGGAACAACTTTGGATCTATTATATGGCCTGGTGACAAGATATCACCGCCCAAGGGTTGGGTTATCCCCACGAACGGAAAGAAACTAAGAATAGGAGTACCGGTGAAGGATGGTTTCACTGAATTCCTTGAAGTTACTTGGAATTCTGTCACTAACTCCACAGAAGTGAAAGGATACTGCATAGATGTCTTTGATGCAGTAATGGCAGCATTGCCATATGGCGTACCATATGAATATGTTCCATTTGCGACATCCGACCACGAGAATTCTGGTAGTTACAATGATTTAGTCTATCAAGTATACCTAGGAGTAAGTCTCTTAATCTGCATGCTTTTACCTAGAAAAAATGTTTTGCAACTAACATATCACACATTTTTACCCAACAATATGTCATATGTCTTATTTAGAATCTAAACATAAAATGTAATGCTAATCTTTCCTGATCAATGAACAGAACTATGATGCTGTAGTAGGAGATGTAACTATTGTGGCAAATAGGTCTCAGTATGTGGATTTTACTCTGCCGTACACGGAATCTGGTATTTCACTGGTTGTGCCAATCAAGGATAATAAGCGGAAAAATGCTTGGGTATTTTTGAAGCCATTGTCATGGGAACTTTGGTTGACAAGCTTTTGTTCATTTGTGTTCATTGGATTTCTGATTTGGCTTCTTGAACATCGAATAAATGATGATTTCAGGGGGCCACCTTTACATCAATTTGGCATGATATTCTGGTTTGCCTTCTCAACCATGGTCTTCGCACATAGTAAGTTCTCAGTACTCTTTTAACAAACAATGTGTTAGTAGAACAGTTAAAGAAATAATAGAGACGTACAAACCTCAAAGCTTTTAGAAAAAACAGAAATTAAGGGGCCAAATAATGAAATCTAGTGAAAACATGTTGACAGTTAAAGTTGACAGTGACCTGGAGGGGGGAAAAAGGTTTATTAAAGTTGACAGTTTGCTGGAGGGGGGAAAAATTTAGTTAAATTTAGAAAAATTTAGGATAATTAAAGTTGACAGATACCTGGAGGGGGGAAAAAGGTTTATTATATGTCATGTACTTCTGATAATGACAACGACACAATAATTTTTTTTTTTAACTGGATTATACATTATAAAGTTCTGATACTGATGATTTAACATAATTTTCTTGTAGAGGAGAAGATAACAAGCAACTTGGCAAGATTTGTGCTTATCATATGGTTCTTGGTGGTTCTTATACTAACTCAAAGTTACACCGCAAGTCTTACATCAATGTTGACTGTTCAACAACTCCAGCCAACTGTTAAAGATATAAATCAGCTTCTTAAGAACAAAGAATATGTGGGATACCAACGGGGTTCGTTTGTTTTTGGACTTCTAAAGGGAATGAATTTTGATGAGTCTAGACTTGTACAATACAATTCTCCAGAGGAATGTAATGAACTTTTCTCGAAAGGGAGTGGAAATGGTGGAATTGCTGCAGCTTTTGATGAGATCCCATATATGAAGCTTTTCCTTGCAAAATACTGCTCAAAGTACACCATGGTTGACCCAACATACAAGACTGGTGGCTTTGGCTTTGTCTGTAACCCCTCTCTCTATCTATCTATCCCCCCTCCTCCACCCCCAACAAAAATAAAAAGTTCACATTTCATTGTGCTGTGTTTTTTATTTGTATATTTTTGACTTTCAGGTTTTCCCAATTGGATCTCCTCTAGTACCTGATGTCTCAAGAGCAATATTAAATGTTACAGAGCGTGAAAAGATGGTGGAAATCGAAAGAGCATGGTTTGGGGAAAAAACTAAATGCCCAGATTCTAGCACCTCACTTTCATCAAACAACATCGGACTTGAGAGCTTTTGGGGACTTTTTTTAATAGCCGGAATAGCTGCAGTTTCTGCTCTTATAATCTATGTCATTATGTTCCTACATGAACACCGGAATGTCTTACGATGCTCTGATCCCAATTCCTCACTACGGAGCAAAGTTGTAGAATTATTTCGACTTTTTGACAATAAAGATCTCAGTTCTCATACTTTCAGAAACACTGGACTGAGAGAAAGAAACATCTGTGATGGTGATTGTATGGAGAGAGTAGAGAAAGTCTCATCCCATGGTAATTTCCCACAAACTCCGCAAAATTTTTCATTGAATACTTCTCCACATACCAACTTTCCACCAAGTCCAACCTTCTCAAACTGCACAGAACAATATTTAAATTCTCCACAAGAGCAAATGAACACAATGGAGAATGTGATGATAAATTCACAAGCAGAAGCAGCTCATGTGATTGAGCCTGAAATTGAGCTTGTGAATCCGAATCAAGATTCACAAATGACCGCAAGATCCACAAGTGAAATCCATTGAGATGGTGTATATTTGTGATTGCCATCTTGTACTTAATTGGGAAGAAGCATTACAAGTGAAACTCATGGAAATGCCTAATTTGTATGAAACTTTCTAGTTTTAATGGAAGAGCTCACATTTAATAAAAATGTACCTGAAATTTACTATCATGCACTTCTTTTCTTGGTCAAAATATTTTAATTATGTATAGTGTTATTGTTACATAAATATGTTAAACAGTGAACAAAACAAAGTAGTGTCCTAAAGCAGATATACAGTATGCTTAAGCAGTAAAAATGACAGCAATGGATAAGCAAATAAAATCAACGCCTTGGAGCCGAGGCCTGTGTTCAACACAGTGTCCTTAAAGCAAAATTCGCCCCCTCACCGAAGTAACGCGAGCGCTTGCTTCCCAGGATACAGCGGCTTGTACTGCAACTGAGCAGTCGAATTGAGAATATGCCGGAACAGAATCACCAAGCGACTAGAAGTAGTCAAGAATGAGAATGCAGAGAGGTTTCGTGGAGTAAGAATTGTTGTGTTTTGGACTGAAGATTGTTGCTGTATATATAGGCAAGGAAGAGCCTTATGCATTCAGTACACTGCCTTTACTCCAGACGTTTTGGAGTTACAAAACGTTTCGGTGTTACAGCCACTACAAAAAAAGGAGAATTAACGACAAACATTTTTACGACAAAATAGGATTTGTTGTTAAATATACTTTTTAACGACAAAATGACAAGTTTTCTTGTTAAAATTTTGTTGCTGAGAACCAATTATGGATTTAGTTGTAAATACGTTTTAACGACAAAATAGTTGTTGTAAAATAAATATATTCAACAATTAATTAGAATGTCGTCGTTGAAAATATTATTAAACTGGTTCCATGAATTAGATATTTTCTACGACTATTGTTTTCGTTGTTAAAAGACGTAGTCAACGAAAAAATTCTTTTCGTCGTTGAATGTACTACAAAAATTGGCACAACTTATTTGTGTTCACGTTAAAGAAAATTACCAATAACTTTATACCTTCTACGAAAAGAATATCCATTGGTAAAAAAATATATTCAACGACAAAATATGTATCATTGTTAAACATATATTCAAAGGTTAAAGAATTTTGTACCGACAATAATTTCTTTGTCGTTGAAAATATTGAAAATTTGGCGCCAACAAATATTTTGTTATTAAAAAAATTTAAAGAATTGGAGCCACAATTTTGCCGGGTCTTTGGAATTAATGAGGGAAATAAAATTTTAAAACCTAACCCACTAAAATTAAAATCTGTAATTAACTCATTTATTAACTACTAAAATTAAAATCTTTAATTAACTGATTTAATTTAAAACAATAAAATTAAACTCATTACTAACCCAATTAATGTTAAAACTGAAATCCATTCCCATTCCCTGCCAATTTCCATTCCCGCCTCTTCTCTTCTCTTTGCCGCACCATTCTCGTCTCTTCTCTTTGCTGCACAATTCTCGTCTCTATTGAAGCTTCTTCTGACCAGGTATGAAAACTTTCTATGCTGGCAAAATCAAAGGGTTTGATTATGATTTTTTTTTGAAACCCTTTGCGATGCGTTTTGTGCTTCCTTTAGATTTTGGGGCAATGCCTTTAAATTGTTCAAATCCAATGTGTTTGAAAGTTTGGTTTATGTAATTCTCATTGTATTGTGATGTTCATTCCAATTTTCTTGATTGTGTTCCATTGTTTCTGCTCTCTTTTGTGTTTTGGGGCAATTCGTTTCTTTTAATTTGCTGAAATCTAATGTGTTCCAATGTGTGTTGATATGTAATTCCTGTATTGTCCCATTTGTTGAGAGATAAGATTTCATTCCTTGGCACCATATTGTTTCATCATGAGCTGGGCAAATGATCTACACGAGAGACAATAATCCTCCAGTTCTTTTCTTTCTTCCCTGTTCTTTTATGTTGGTAATGTATTTATAGCTTTATCTTTCAGCTGTATTTATTCGTGACGCTAATTCTTACCCTGCTTGCTTTTTATGTGTAGTTTTGTCTTTCTTTTTGTTCCATGGTATCTTTTGGAGAATCCTGGAATGGAAGTTTCACATATTCAATTTAATTTTTGGATATTCTTCTCTAATGCACTTTGTGCCTTGGCTTTAAATTTTTCAATTTTTTTAGTAATTGGTACAACTAGTGCAGTGACAATTCTGGCGTCCTAAAAGACTGGATGCTCATTGCTCTCTCAACCATTGTTTTTCCAAAATCAACAATCACCCAACTAAATATCATTGGATATGCAATTGGTACCCTTTATTTTTTCAATTTGAATTTGTATTAGAATTCATTTAGTCCACTAATGGCCCAAAAAACTGAAAACTGATAGTTTCCCAAATAATCACCAACTCATTACACTATTTTCCAAACCCAGAATGTGATTTCACCACTAGATGATTCTGAAGTAAAAGAAAAAGAATGAGACTCTAATCGGTATTGTTTAGGGTTGGTTGATGGTTTAGGGATTGAGAACAGGGAGAAATGGTTAAATAGTTAGGGATTTTGCTGTAAAACAGGGTAAAAAGGGAAGATTGGGTATGGGTGGCTATGGCAGAATTGTAGTGAAATGACAGGATAGAGTGAGTGAAAGGTCTAGTGGTAGCACCGTACAAAACTGCTAATAATAGGCTGAAAGTGCTAATAATAGCAATAAGATAACGTGTAACCAGTGGAACAGTGGCTTTGATAATCTTGTAATTAATACTTTAGCTCCATAACAGGGTTCCCAGCATAAGCAACATTAATCTGGAGTATTTTCTTCCATCCATCATACTCTATTTTAAATGTAATATTTCTTCCACTCTTGTAATTAATAGTTTAGCTCTATTTTTCACTTGGTACTGCACCTTAATAGGGAACAAGCTACCAATAAAAAAAAGGAACATGGGAATGGTGAATAGCATGGTGATCATATAGGTAACCACTTGTGTCATTTTGACCACTGTTAAATTCACATGAATCATTTATATGCTTGGTGTGAGCAAATATTAATGCATATTAATATCCAATAGTGGCTCTATAATCATATGTTGGTGTAATTGGTATTTAATGCATAGTTTCATAGTTATTTGGTAATTGAAGTAGTTGGTTTGTGGTTCTCTTCATTGACTATTTTTTTGATATAAAGTCTTTTTTTTTTTACACTTTCACTTGCCATGTTTTGCATAGGTTAAAAATGTCAATTGACAAGAGTTGGACATTGCTAACCAATCGGTTATCAGATGAATATAAGAATGGGGTTAAGTCTTTCATAGAAAGAGCTCGAAATTTTCTAAACCAAGATAGAAAGACTAGATGTCCATGTTCTTCATGCCTAAATGGTATATTGCAGGAATTAGACATGATTCGGCTTCATCTGTTAATGTATGGGTTTCAACATAGTTATCGGACATGGATATTTCATGGAGAAAAATACCCTGTTGTCACTTCTAATCTTACGAGTTCTTGTGACATAAGTTATAGTAGTGATGATGATCAAGTTGGTCCAATGGTCAATGTATTACATGATCTTGTTGGGCCAAGTTTCAATCAAGTTGAACATAATGATGATGGATCACCAACTGATAATCATAATGAGAGAGAAGAATTTGATAAGTTTGATGATATGCTAAATAATGTAGAAAAAGATTTGTATGTAGGATGTACCAAATTTTTTGCATTAACTTTCTTGGTCAAGCTAATGCATATTAAGGTGCTAAATAAGTGGAGCAACAAATCATTTGATATGTTGCGCAAACTTCTAAAAGATGCATTTCCAGAAGGAACGAGAATACCGACATCATATTATGAAGCAAAGACAACGTTGCGTGCTTTGGGTTTAGGATATGAGTCCATTCATGTTTGCAAAAATGATTGTGTTCTATTTTGGAAAGAGAATGTCGAGTTAGATAAATGTCCAATATGTGGAGAAAGTAGGTGGAAAAGTAGTGACACTAAAGAAAAAAATGTTGCTCATAAGGTTATGCGCTATTTTCGAGTTGCCCCTCGATTGAAACGTTTATACATGTCGAGGCATACATCAAAGAATATGAGATGGCACAAAGAAAGAAGACCTAATAATGAGGGGATATTAAGACATCCAGCAGACGCAGAAGCTTGGAAACATTTTGACAAATGCTATCCATCATTTGCAAGTGATCCTAGAAATGTTAGATTGGGTTTAGCATCAGATGGGTTTAATCCTTTTGGAAATATGAGCACATCCTATAGTATGTGGCCAGTAATCCTAGTCCCATATAACTTACCTCCATGGAAGTGCATGAAAGAATCATTCTTCATGATGGCTTTGTTAATTCCTGGACCAAAAGCCCCAGGTAAGGACATGGATGTGTTTTTAAGACCACTTATAGATGAATTAAATGAGTTGTGGAAAAGAGGAGCAATGACGTATGATTCAGAAGAAGGAAAAACATTTTGTATGCGTGCAGCAGTATTATGGACCATAAACGACTTCCCAGCTTATGGAAACTTATCTGGTTGGAGTCCAAAGGTTACGGTGCATGTCCAGTTTGTAACGAAGACACAACATCGCGTGGGATAAGAAGTAAAATATGTTATATGGGTCATAGAAGGTATCTCCCTATCGGTCACCGTTGGCGAAAAGACAAGAATTTTGACGGGAACTTTGAAATTAGAGAAAAACCAAAAAAATTGAATGGTGATGACATATTGAGACAATTGGAGCATGTTCATCACACAATACCCGGTAAGCACAAACATTATGGTGGTAAAAAACGGAAGCGTCAGAAAGAAGAATTAAATTGGACTAAAAAAAGTATATTTTTTGAACTTGAATATTGGCATAAGCTTCTTCTGAGACATAATTTAGATGTTATGCATATTTAGAAAAATATTTGTGATAGTATTGTCGGTACTTTGTTGAATATAGAGGGAAAGTCAAAGGATACAAACAAAGCGAGGCTTGATCTTGAAGATATGAAAATTAGGAATGAATTACATCTGATTCAACAAGGGAACAAGGTCGAAATAAGTATTTAGAGTGAGGGGTGCATGTAGAAATTTTAAAATGGGCATAATCTGCAGACTACCTCCGAGTACTAGAAAATAAAGCAATTACTTGTTTACGGAAGAAGCATTGGCAATGACTCTTATTTTAGGATCAGTGAGCCAACTCCATCAAGAACTTCCTTGCCTGAAATAATTGAAAGAATTAATAGCAATAACATCAATGCTATGAAGGATGACTTGCAATGCACGTTTTCTCATTTTCTTTATCAACTTTCATTGGAGATTTTTCAAATTGACTGTCATTCTAAGATGATTTCCACCAATACTTGTATGCTTTGGCATTGAGAAATAGATTACCTATGTTCCTTTTTCAGAGAATTTATTAGAATACCGAATTTGATTTATTCAACGAGGCCATTGTCTCTTTTTTATCTTGGAAACTGGTAAACCAGTAATTCAGACAAATGTGTCGTTAATAGTGGGAATTGAAAGAAAAAGAAAATGTTGAACAGGAACCTTGCAGCAAGTACGAAAATAGTGTCCCATTTACTGCATTAGTCTATTTGGAAACTGGTAAACCAGTAATTCAAAGTAGTCTGGAGGTATAAATTATATTGTTATTAATTATGATTTGTTGTTGCCTTCGTCTCTTTTTTATCTTGGAAACTGGTAAAAGTTGTTCTGTGCTTTTTGGTGCCAACAGTTTGAAAGGGCTGTATTAGTTAATGATCTATTTTTGGTGAGTGGAACATGTAGGTTTGAGCAAAGCATGTTTCTCTAGATAGGAGATTGTGTTTGGTTGTTTTGGCTTATTAGATGCCAAAGTACTTGCTAATGAATTGCCACTGGGCATTAATTAGATAACCAGTGCAGTCTATCTTATTGAGACCCAGCTAGTCTGCCTCATGTTGATGTATACATGGGAAAACCAAGAATCTCTAGAGGAAAGTGGAATGGTGGTAGATTTGTCAAGTTTGGACAAGATTAGATGGGACTAAGTACTGGAATTGGCCAAGTATTATCTTGTGTGACCTAACCAAACTTGGACATGGATAGGAAAGTCTTGTACCATACGCATTTCTTGTGTTATGTCTTTAAGTTGCAGTGGAGAATTTTCATATGCTAAATGCATGTTCTGTTAATATTGATTTCATTGAGTCTCATAAGCAATTATGTGCCCAAGTCAGAGAATTGATGTATGCTTATGTTATACGCAGGCCCTTTTGTATCAGTTTTTAACTTTTAACATTTGTACCTTTATAGTTGCTGTGGAAAACTATAATACATGTTACAATTAAAGTATAGGTGCATTAATAGATTAGCCAATGCTACCTCTTCTTTACATAATCATCAATATAACTTTCAACATGTCCCTACTCAATCTTTTAAAATATTCCTCTGCTATTGTTTCTTCTCTTGCTGTGATGTCATCAGTGCCAATTTCAATTTATATCCTTTCCCTTCCATTCCCATATCTCTCGGAAGGTGCAAGCTTGAGCCCCTATTTCGTGTTGGATAGTGTGATTCTCATGGTCGTGCTTGTCCTTTACAACATTTCGTGGCCTCTTCAGAAAAACTAAGATTTTGTCACAAGGACTTGTGTAGTTGAGGTCAATTGAACTCTTTGGGTTATTCTTTTTTCTGTTTTATTGTGTAGTCTAATGAGTTTTTTTGCAATGAGATTATTTGATTGCCAGAGGATCATAAGTTACTGTTCCACACCTGATTCAATGGTTATGTTAACCTCTATTACTGATGCTTGATGCATTGTGCAGCTCCAGATGATTTTCATGACAAGAAACTATATCAATTAAGAACCCCCAAAAAGTTCCACTATAAAAAAAAAAAAAAAGGCATGGGTTTTGCAATGGTGATTTACGTCACTGTTGCTGGCTGAAATGGACACGGTAGCTAGGTCAACTTATACTGCTGGAGCTAGCCTGGAGTGCATGCAGAATAATAGGAGAAGAACTCGGCAGCCAAAGCCAATTACAGATTCATAAAAGGATGACAGCGAATATTCCAACATATAAACTTTTTCCCAAATGATTGATGGATTTAATTTAATTATATGGAGTTTCTTTAGACATACACTTCATGTTTGTCAATTTCTCCACACAAGGAGCATGTTTGGGTATGTTTAACACGCATTGCAATAGCAGGTTGGGAAAAAATTTGAACCATAGGATTTTACTATGACTTTCTAATTTTGCATGAATATCCTATTTGTTAATTTATGTCATGTGTAATCTCTTCACTTTTTATGTACTTATAGAAGCTAGTGGAATATAAAAATGTGCTATCATCTGGAAAAAGTTGATACATTGGTTTCTAATTTTTATATTTGTTTGCAGAAAAGATCTGAAGTAAACAAAAAAAATCGTGCTAATAGAGTGCGTGTAACTGTTCATGGGTCAAAATCTTTTGCAGCACATGCTCATGAAATGGTAAGTTATTAGTAATGTTATCATTATATAAATTTTATATATTAATTTTTAATACTGTTTGTTTATACCAGAGAGATCCAGAAACAAAAAAGCTTTCAGGTCACATTGAATTTTTTCGTGAAATACATTGTAGTAAGCGTAGAGGGTGGACAACAGAAGAAGCTGAAAAAAGTTATGTAAGTATATTTATTTGTTACAACAAATATATGAAATTTCAAATACTAATTTAATTTATCTTTTACATATATTGATAGAAGCAAATGCTCGAGCTTCAGCAAAATTCTGTGATAGAGCCAGACCAAGATTCTATGCCTTTAACAGAGAATCGAATATGTAATCAAGTACTGGGTAAGAGATTTGGCTACTTTGATCCGCATAAACACATGTCAAAGAAAATGAGATTAGAAGATGGTGTCGTTGCTTCTTCGGAGAATGCTATCTTACGGACTGAAGTTCAAGATCTTCGAGAAGAGTTGAAAAATGTGAAAGAGCTTTTAGGCCGCATTCCTGAAGAGATCTTACAGCCTATGCAAAATGACACACCACCAACATCGAGTTCAAATGGCGATATGTAGATGGTATTCTTGTTTGATGTCGATCTGCCTTTTCATTACTATTAGTTACTAGTTTTTATGATTTAGGTTTACCATTTACTAGTTTTTATTTTTTGAGATATTGAAGTTATGTTTTTTTGACAATATTATGACATTATTGTTCTAATGTTTATATATTAATTAATCATTTTAATTAATTGGTTTAAATGTGACAAATGTTATTGACTATCAATTTATCTATTTGCAAATACAAATATTATCTTTAAATGTATTTATTAATAAAAATGTATTAATCAATAAAATTATCCACGAAAAAAAAAAATCAGTGCTAAAGATGTTTTTAACGATAAATGATTGTAATTTCAACGACAAAAAAAAAAAGAAATTTTATTGGTAAATGTATAATTTTACGACTAATCCACATAACTTTAACAAGAATAAATATAGGTCGTTGGTTAAAAATAATTTTAACAACGAAAATCTTCATCGTAATTTTGTAGTTTTTTAACGACAAAATTATTTAGAAAAACTTTTGTTGTTAATAAAATATTTAACAACCAACTATTTTTTCGTTAAAACCAATCATGACAAATTTTTGGTTGTCTAATGTTCAAGTTAACGACGATACTATTTAATATAGCAACAATTATATGTTGTTGTTGAAAATGCACACATACAACGACAACGATACTTTTTGTTGCTGAAACTCTTTCTCAACAAACTATCAACGACAAGCCAGCAACGAAGTTTATTTTGTCGTTGCATAGTATCTACAACGGAATACATAGTATCAACGACGATAAATGTGGTCGTTGAAATTGATATTTCTTGTAGTGAGCATAAATGGATATAAGTTTTGGAGTTACGTTTTTAAATGAAAAACGTAAAATAAAATTCCAAAACGTAGCTTGCACTTTGTGGCCAATTTTTGGTTCATTCGGTCCGACATTCGTGTACGCAGGACGCGCCCGCACACAAGTTCAAAGCTCGAAGGCCAAGTCGGTCCAAGATTTGCACCCCCCCCTGCGGGCGCGTAGACTACGGAGGATTCTCTATGCAACAATTGGTTACACCTTACAAAAAGTTAACCATATATAAATTGGTCCACAATCTTATTTTTATCCGATGTGGGAAAACTATTTAAATTTTTCACACATTTCCATATTTTATCCATTTTCCAATGTGGGATGGAACTATTTATATTTCCCATAAATTCTCACTATTCCATTTGTAACCAATGTGGGATTATAATCCCTTTTAAGGCTCCTCTCCCAATACCACTTCTCAAGCAATGTGGTATTCAATTTCACTTCATTAGTGAAAATCTATTTTCCTCCAATATATTTTCCAACAATCCCCCACATGAAAGGAAATTGACAGAGACACGGAATACTTGATGATAAAGTTCCATAGTTGAAACCTGCATAGGATAGGTAGGAGTTACCTTTGAACCTTCCCTTGTTAAAGTACATTTACTTTACTAGCTGATTAGTAGACACGATGTCTTTGAACTATTCTGCCTTTTGTGTAAACGATGATGTACCTCACACAAGATTCTTCCTAACACATTTCAGTTCTCATTGGTAAGTTCGTTTGTGGCCATGAACATATGCCTGGTTCAGTGAGAGTTATTAAGAATTGAGCCTCACAATTCCCTTTGAAGCGGCCCCACTTCTCCCTCACATAGGTGATTTCTTAATTAAGAGTAACCCGCATTACTCCGCTCGGATTTCCGACGCATAAGAATCATTAAAAGCCTATTGCTTATCCTCTTTCCACGGGCATCACTGTTATTACAGGAATGGACAGGAGTTAACCCCCACAGTGATCCTATTAAGTATTTGTAATTAGGTTTTCTCATTGAACCTAGATCTTGGAATCTCCAGTCAGTTAGGTTGAGTTTCCATTACAATAACTTATTCTTTCAGAGGCTTAAGTCCCATTCCTCTAGATGAATTTGCAACTAACTCTCTATTTAACCCTTTGGTTAGCGGATCCGCAATGTTATCTTTAGACTTTACATAGTCAATAGAGATAACTACAGTTGATAGTAACTGTCTTATGGTATTATGTCTACGACGTATGTGTCTAGACTTACCATTGTACATGTTGCTTTGTGCCCTTCCAATCGCAGATTGACTATCACAATGTATGCAAATTGCTGGCACAGGTTTTGACCATCTTGGAATATCCTCTAAGAAATTGCGTAGCCATTCAGCCTCTTCACCACATTTATCCAGAGCTATAAACTCGGATTCCATGGTAGATCTCGCAATAACTGTTTGTTTAGAAGATTTCCATGATATCGCTGCACCTCCCAAAGTGAATACAAATCCACTGGTAGACTTTGAGTCCTTGATATCAGATATCCAATTAGCGTCGTTGTATCCTTCAATAACTGCGGGATATCTGGTATAGTGCAGTCCATAATCACAAATATATCTCAAGTATCTCAGTACTCTTACTATTCCTTTCCAGTGGTCAGACCCTGGATTACTGGTATATCTACTCAGTTTGCTAACTGCGTAAGCTATATCTGGTCTTGTACAACTCATTAAGTACATAAGACTTCCGATTATTCTAGAGTACTCAACTTGAGAAATACCATTGCCTCTATTTTTCGATAGATGTTGACTTGTATCTATCGGTGTTCTAGCCACGCCAGTATCATCATTATTGAATTTTTCCAAAAATTTTTCCACATAATGTGACTGACTTAGAACGAGTCCATCTGATGTTCTTGAAATTTTAACTCCAAGAATCACATCAACTAAACCCATATCCTTCATGTCGAATTTTGAATTCAACATATTTTTAGTAGATTTAATCATCTTATCGTTGCTACCAACGATGAGCATGTCGTCAACATAAAGACATAAAATGACATAACCATGTTCCGTGTCTTTGATGTAAACGCATTTGTCACATTCATTGATTTTAAATCCACTTTCTATCATGGCATTGTCGAATTTTGCATGCCACTGTTTTGGTGCTTGTTTTAAGCCATATAATGACTTCACCAATTTACACACCTTGTTTTCTTGTCCTGGTGCAGAAAACCCCTCAGGTTGTTTCATGTAAATTTCTTCTTCTAAATCTCCATTTAGAAAGGCAGTTTTGACATCCATTTGATGTACTTCGAGATTGTGCAAAGCTGCAATCGCTAATATCATCCGAATGGAAGTTATTCTCGTTACCGGAGAATAAGTGTCAAAGTAGTCAAGGCCTTCTCGTTGCTTGTAACCTTTAATTACAAGTCTGGCCTTGTACTTATCAATAGTTCCGTCTGCTTTCATTTTTCTTTTGAAAATCCATTTGTAGCCTAGTGGTTTGCTTACCGGGGAAAGATCCACCAGCTCCCATGTATGGTTTTGCAAAATGGAATCTATTTCATTTTTAATGGCCTCTTTCCATTGAGGTCCTTTTGAAGAGTTTACAGCTTCTTTGAAGCTTTGAGGTTCAGTTTCTAACATATAAGTCAGAAAATCAGGACCATAAGATTTTTCTGTCCTTTCTCATTTGCTTCGTCTTGGTTCAATCTCAACTTCCTCTTCTACTTCTTGGTCCTGAATATTCTCAATCATAGTCTCATATGTTCGTTTAGAAGAGCTCGCTTCTTCTTTGGACTTGTATTGAAATACATGTTCAAAGAATGATTCATTTCTTGATTCCATTATCGTATTTTTGTATAAGAATGATGCATTTCTTGATTCCATTATCGTATTTTTGTGTATATCAGAAATTTTTGAATCATACACAAGAAATCGATAAGCACTGATGTTATGTGCATATCCGATAAATATGCAATCAACAGTTTTTGGTCCTATTTTCACCTTCTTTGGTGTAGGTACCGCCACTTTGGCAAGACACCCCCACACTCGTAAGTATTTGTAGGAAGGCTTTCTTCCTTTCAATAACTCGTAGGGGCTCTTATCTTCTTTCTTCCGGGACACCTTATTTAAAAGGTAATTAGCTGATAACACAGCTTCTCCCCACATGTTCTGAGGTAATCCAGAACTTAACAACATTGCATTTATCATTTCTTTCAATGTTCTATTTTTTCGTTCAGCAACACCATTTTGTTGAGGTGAATAAGGTGTTGTTGTTTCATGTTTAATTTCGTGTTGTGCACAGAATTCAGCAAATGGTGATTCATATTCACCACCTCTATCACTTCTCAACACTTTGATCTTCTTGTTGAGTTGGTTTTCAATTTCATTCTTATAGAGAACAAATTTCTCTATAGCTTCATCTTTACTTTTAAGCAAATACATAAAACAATATTTTGTGCTATCGTCAATAAAAGTAATAAAATATTTGTTACTTCCCCTTGTTTGTATAGATTTTAAATCACATACATCAGTGTGAATTAAATCAAGTGGTTCAGTTTTTCTTTGAACAGATTGAAATGATGACCTTGTCAATTTTGCCTCAACACAAGTTTCACACTTATGTTTATTATCAATTTGGAATGTAGGTATGCAATTCAAGTTAATTAGTCTACGCAAAGTATCGTAATTAACATATGCTAGTCTACCATGCCACAAATTGGAAGACTCAAGCAAGTAAACGGAAGAGTTTTTCATTTTATTCATTTTTGGCTTAATAGCCATAACATTGAGCTTAAAAAGCCCGTCACCTACATAACCCTTTCCTACAAACATTCCAGACTTTGACAAAATAACTTTGTCTGACTCAAACACTATACGAAATCCATGTTTGTTCAACAGCGAGCCAGACACCAAATTCTTACGAATTTCTGGTACATAGAGCACATTGTTTAGAGTCAGCTCTTTCCCAGACGTCATCTTTAGAACCACCTTTCCATAGCCCTTGATTTCAGAGGTTACTGAATTTCCCATATACAGCTTTTCTCCATCTGCTTCTTCAAAACCACTAAACATCTCCTTGTCGGAGCAAACATGTCGGGTGGCACCGGTGTCTATCCACCATTCTCTCGGATTTGAACCCTCCAGGTTCACTTCAGAAATGACAGCTGCAAGGTTCATGACAGATGTATCTTCAACCATGTTTGCTTCTTTTTTCTTCTTCGGCAAACGGCACTCCGTAGACTTGTGACCAATCTTGTCACAATTGAAACATTTTCCATAAAACTTCTGTTTAGAAATTCCACCTTTAGGTCCCAACTTGGGCCCTTTTCCACCAGATGGCCCATACTTGTTCTTGTAGGTCTTGGAGCTTTGACCATGCTCCACAACATTGGCTTTGGCCACAACCGGATTGAACCCTCTTTCAGAACTTTTGTTGTCTTCTTCAATTCGAAGTCGCACAATTAGTTCCTCAACGTTCATTTCCTTTCGTTTGTGCTTTAGGTAGTTTTTGAAATCCTTCCATGCAGGAGGTAGCTTTTCAATTATACATGCCACTTGGAAGGATTCACTCACAACCATTCCCTCGGAATGAATTTCATGCAAGATCACTTGTAATTCTTGTACTTGACTGATTACAGATTTGGAGTCCACCATTTTGTATTCCAAGAAGCGGCCAGCAAGAAACTTCTTGGCACCGGCATCCTCGGTTTTGTACTTTTTGTCCAAAGACTCCCATAATTCCTTAGCCGTTTTTATTGCACAGTACACATTATACAATGAATCGGCCAAACCGTTCATAACATAATTTCGGCACAAGAAATCAGAATGCTTCCAAGCATCCACTGCACTGATTGCTTGAATGTCTCCTTGACCCTCTTGGAGCACTGGAGCATTCTTAGTCAAGAATCTTGCAAGATTGTAAGGTAAAACAACATTTTCTGTTGCCACCTCTTGAAATTCGAACCGTTGAACTTCTCCGGCTTTTCTCCGTGATTAACTGGGACTGTCACAGTTGGACCAGTAGCTAGACTTGGCATAGCCACAGTCTTAGTCCCACTTGGGCCAACAGCTAGACTTAGCATAGCCACAGTCTGTGTTACTGGATCCATTACTTGAGCCACATCAGAACTTGGCATAACCACAGCCTGAGCCACATTCGGTAGATTCGGCACCATTGGAGGCACATTTTCATTTTCGAATGCCACAACATTATTGGTACTTGTATTTTCCATTTCTGAAACAATCAAAATATTAGTACAAAAGAAATAGAATAAATCAAAAGCAGTTTAAGAAAATTGCTTTTAAAACAGTAAGGAATCTGTTTTGAAAATAGTAAGGACTCTGATTTGAAAACAGTAAGAAAGGTGTTTTTAAAACCAGTTTTGTAAACTGTTTAACAAAAAAAATATTTTCTTTAAGATTGTTACATAAATATGTTAAACAGTGAACAAAACAAAGCAGTGTCCTAAAGCAGATATACAGTATGCTTAAGCAGTAAAAATGACAGCAATGGATAAGCAAATAAAATCAACGCCTTGGAGCCGAGGCCTGTGTTCAACACAGTGTCCTTAAAGCAAAATTCGCCCCCTCACCGAAGTAACGCGAGCGCTTGCTTCCCAGGATACAGTGGCTTGTACTACAACTGAGCAGTCGAACTAAGAATATGCCGGAACAGAATCACCAAGCGACTGGAAGTAGTCAGGAATGAGAATGCATAGAGGTTTCGTGGAGTAAGAATTGTTGTGTTTTGGACTGAAGATTGTTGCTGTATATATAGGCAAAGAGGAGCCTTATGCATTCAGTACACTGCCTTTACTCCAGACGTTTTGGTGTTACAGAATAAATGGATATAAGTTTTGGAGTTACGTTTTTAAATGAAAAACGTAAAATAAAATTCCAAAACGTAGCTTGCACTTTGTGGCCAATTTTTGGTTCATTCTTGTACGCAGGACGCGCCTGCACACAAGTTCAAGGCTCCAAGGCCAAGTCGGTCCAAGATTTGCACCCCCCCTGCGGGCGCGTAGGCCACGGAGGATTCCCTATGCAACAATTGGTTACACCTTACAAAAAGTTAACCATATATAAATTGGTCCACAATCTTATTTTTATCCGATGTGGGAAAACTATTTAAGTTTTCCACACATTTCCATATTTTATCCATTTTCCAATGTGGGATGAAACTATTTATATTTCCCATAAATTCCCACTATTCCATTTGTAACCAATGTGGGATTGTAATCCCTTTTAAGGCTCCTCTCCCAATCCCACTTCTCAAGCAATGTAGGATTCAATTTCACTTCATTAGTGAAAATCTATTTTCCTCCAATATATTTTCCAACAGTTATAGCACTTTACCTAATTTTCCCCAGTTAGGGAAGGGAAGAAAAAGTGGATTAGAGTATCTTTGCTCTCATTTGACCACAACCAAACAAGGGGACATGTGCCTCTTTACCTTCTACTTCCTCCCGCTTTTAACCCCAACCAAATACAGGCCAAGATTTTTCAGAGCCAAAGCACCTTATAACAAGTATTGATGATGCAGTTCAAAGAGTATCAATACAAAAATTAATTTGGCAGAGAGGTAGCATAATTTTAAATATTATTAGTAAGACATTTATGCTTTATGATTTCTTTCAGCTTCTTGATAAACTAAGTTGCCGTTAACTTTTTCAAACCAGAGTTCTATTTTTGCTACATTTTAGGGCTTAGTTAAATTCGTTAGGCAGTTATCCTAATATCTGCAGATATCCAAACTCAACATAAAGAAAATCTATTCAAGGGCAAAGGAATTTTAAAACTGCAAAATCGAGTCAACAAACTATGTCCATGGCAAAAGCATAGATCAAATCTTTTATAAGTGGAAGAGTAGTGTTAGAGCAGTATATCAACATTGTTAACATCATATTCAAATCACATTCAAGAGAGGAAAAGGCATGATAAAAAGAATTCTGATTCCTTTGAAAGAAATTGGCAGTAATCAGTTCGCACATAAAACATCCTAACGAACACTGTGAAGTTCAGAAATAAATAAATCACAACAAAAACACTCTTTTGGTTTTTCTCCCTTTTGGGGAAACATTTACTCAGTCTTGGTTTCACGCTTATGTTGCAGATCAACGAGAAATAGACAAAGAAACATGCAGTCCTTTCAGAGGAACAATACTATTAGCAGCAAACAGAGCAGTATGGTTCTAGAGCATATCAATGAACACGTGCACTATAAAACACAAAGTACTCTGTAGTGTTCCCTGAAAGCACAACATTAATCAAAGTCACAGACCTCATCCCGATCTCCAAATATGACCTCCACGTGGACATTATATTCCTCGGCTCTTCTTACTTTCGTCACGGCTGAACTTGTACCTTGTCAACTGAAATAGCACCAGGATCACCATTATAATCAAGTAGATGCAAGTTTTTACCCTTTGGATTCGACCCCATCGAGTAATTGAAATCCAGTCCGATGCAAATCATGATTCACTTCCTAATCGATATGAATCTCCCATTGTTGCAGATTTGACAAGGACAACGAATTTTGTTCAATCCCATAACATTTTCCTTTTACAAAGTTAAGAAAGGATTCAATGCCCTTCTTGTACTTCTCGCTGAATCTATATTTTCCATCAATCCAATTTTGCCATCTTTTGTCCTATAGAAAATGATGTTCACAATATCTTCGACAAGAAACGAAAAGGAAACACTATTTTGCAGCAAAACTTTATACACAAGAAACAAAATTCTTCATATCTAGTTGTAACATGCAAATAAGACAATTTGTAATCAAATTGAAAGGGCTCAGTGAGTAAACCACAGTCGCGTCGCGAAGTGAATGTTTCAAGGAGCTGTTTGAACTATATTTTATCGGTTTAAAAAGGACACAAATTTTAGTTCCAACTTTCCATAGTTAAAATCTAACCGAGCAATTGAATTTAAAATGATCGAGAATAGAGACAAAAGTATGAACATCGGAGTTTTTTAATACGATCAAATGCTCAACATCTCATGGGCATTTAAACAAACATGTAAAGGGAATTCAAAGAAATCTACAACAACTTGAAGATTGTGAAAATCAAAGAAGTGTTTTGAAGGAGAATCAACAAAACAATGAACACAAACAGGGAAACAGTATAATGGTGGCAGAAAAGGGGGATTTGGCTAAATAGGCTCTTTCAATTGCAATGCAATGGAATAGCTTAACTTTCAACAAATATAAGGCTTGGGGCCTGCTTGGAAATTTTTTTTCACTAATTTTGACCGTTTTTGGATGGTACCATTTATGAAGTGTTAAAAAAATCGATGCTTGTTAATTTTTTAGAGTTTAGAGTATATCTCCCAACTCCCAAATCGATAGTTTTTTGCCGTTTTTCAAAATTTCTTCCAATTTTATCTTCCATCAAACAATTATATTCAAACTTTCCTAAACTTAATATTTGTAAAAATAAAACATATGCACACATAAAAAAAAAGAACATAAATTTAATTTTATATTTTCAATTATAGGCCAATATATAACATTTTAAAATTAATTATTTTTAATATATAGGCATATATTTAATTTGATTCTTTTAAAAAACTTTTAGAACCACTAGATAATAAACTACTAAGCATGGGTTGAACAGTTTCAAAAACCGTTACTAAAAACCATCCAAAGCCACTTCACTCATAAACGTCCAAAACCGGTACTTTAAAAACCCTCATAACCGGTACCATAAAACTCCCAAGTAGACCCTTAAATGCCTCTTTTGATGTAAAAGACAGTAATACCCTTATTTAGTCATTAGAACTACAAAAATATGTCAAATGTAAAAGACATAAATACCCTTTTAATGACATAAATAGAATTAAATTAAAAACTCAATTCGTTTATTGAACACAACGGCTCTTGTTATTATCAGAACAGAAACGCATCCAACATTAATTCATTCAAAAAATTGCAGCAAAAGTTATCTTCAAAGTTGAGAACAAGTATCGCGTGAACAACACAGAAGCCAACATTTTGACATTTTGTAATTGGTAAGTAAGTTCATTCTCATTTTGAATTAGGTGGGTATCGTAATTGAGAAATGATATCTTGGCCCATTTTAGCGCATTTAGATTAACAGGCATGAATTGAACGAATTAATTAGAAACATCTTTGTTCCTGTATTGTGTTAAAATTGAAGAAGGTCACACAAGTAAGAAATAAGTAGGTTAACCTAACAAGATAGATGGTCAGTTAGGTCGGTTAACCTATACTTTTCAAGTCCGTGAAGAATGCCTATTTAAGCAAGAAAATTTTCCTCCTTTGAGGTAGAGTGTTTTTAGAAGATTTCCTGATTTGTAAAATTTCTTTTGTTAGCATTTCTCTAATTCAGTTTCTTCCAAGTTTATCTACATTTCAAAAGTACGATTCAAGAATATTTTGTAAGTTTGCATTTTAATTTATGATATCTCCAATTTCGCATAGATATTCAAAATCTATAAAGAATCTTATGAGAAACTTTAGTTTTCTGTTTCAAGTTTCACAAGAAGTAGTTTGATATTTTTACCAATATATATATATATATAAAATATAAAAGTCTTAATTTTTTTACTGTAGCTTTTTTCGTCCAACACGACACCGTTTTGACAATGAAAACAGCCGCAATTTTTTACTTTGTCCAACATTTCACCCAAAAAATCTCTTCTCTATATCAACCAAAGCTGAGATCAACCCTGCAATTGGAACAGAAAACACCACTCTGATTAATAAACGAAATCAATTAAAGCTCAGACTTTTTTAAAAATACAGTAAGAAAAATGAATCAATAACCAAAAATCAAAACTTTTTACATGCTTCAATCATTTATACATACACCAGATGTACAAACAAAATTACATACATATGCATGCATAAACACAGAAGCTGAGAATAGAACTCACGAGAGAAATTGGAAAAACGATTCAAATTTGCAACAGTGCGTCTCTATCTATATATATATGTGTGTGTGTGTGTGTGTGTGTGTGTGTGTGTGTGTGTGTGTATGATTTATACTAATAATCTCTTACAACATGTTTGGTTTATTAATAAAATTTATCTGTCCATTAATGTCTACAAAATATTTTAATGATATAGTCTTTTTTCCTGTCCTTTCATGCAGTCTCCACTTATCCTGGTAATGAGTATCTTGGCAACCAAAAATGGTTGCCGAGTTTTTGGTTGCCGAGTTGGTCTTGGTTGCCGAGCAATTTGGCAACCATCATTGGTTGTTAACATGTTGTAAATTGCTGGTATTTGATAATCCACATAGTATATAAAAAATAGCCCAAAAAATTGAAAAAAAGTTGGGATGTTTATTGTTAAAAAATGCCATTCAAGAATTTCAGGTAATGTATAAATCTACGCACTATGAAATCTTGGTGGCAAATTGAATGTTTTTATTTTTTTTACACCTTTTCATTCAATTTTTTTATTAATCTTTTTTATTTTATTTTAAGCAAATTGAATGTTTTTATTTTTTATAATGTTGCCACATTAAAAAAAAAAAAAAAAAGCGTGAACAGTAAAATTCTCGACAATGAATTGTTCATTGCCGAGCAACTCGGCAATGATCTTTATTTTACTGTTCACCAATTTTTTTTTAAACCCATTTTCTTTGACACAATTAAAAAAAAAAAGTTAACAGTGCTCGACAATCAAATTTGATTGCCCGGCAATGAATTTGATGAACAGTATTTTACTGTTCACTTTTTTTTTTATAATGAATAATTGCATAAAAGGTCCCTATTGTTTTAAAATTATTGGGATATGCCACAACCTAAAAAAAATCTTTAATTTATTTTTCTTTTTTTTTTTCTTTTACACTTAATTTTCATTCAATTTTTTACTAATCTTTTTTTTTTTATTTTACCATTTACAAATTATTCTAAATAAATGCTAAAAAATGTCATTCAACAATTTCAGGTAATATATAAATCCACGCACTGTGAAATCTTAGTGGCAAATTGAATGTTTTTATTTTTTTTACACATTTTCATTCAATTTTTTTATTAATCTTTTTTATTTTATCTTAAACAAATTGAATGTTTTTATTTTTTATAATGTTGCCATATTAAAAAAAAACGTGAACAGTAAAATTCTCGGCAATGAATTGTTCATTGCCGAGCAACTCGGCAATTATTTTTATTTTACTGTTTACAAATTTTTTTTTTAAACCCATTTTCTTTGACACAATAAAATTAAAAAAAAAATTGAACAGTGCTCGGCAATCAATTTGATGAACAGTATTTTACTGTTTTCTCTCCTTTTTTTTAAAGAATAATTGCACAAAAGGTCCCTATTGTTTTAAAATCGTTGGAATATGTTCACAACCTAAAAAAAAAAATCTTTAATTTATTTTTCTTTTTTTTTTTTCCTTTTACACTTAATTTTCATTCAATTTTTTACTAATCTTGTTTTTTTATTTTACATTTTACAAATTATTCTAAATAAATACTAAAAAATACCATTCAAAAATTTCAAAATCCACGGACTGTGAAATCTTGATAGCAAATTGAATGTTTTTATTTTTTTTACACATTTTCATTCAATTTTTTTATTAATCTTTTTTATTTTATTTTAAGCAAATTGAATGTTTTTATTTTTTATAATGTTGCCACATTAAAAAAAAAACGTGAACAATAAAATTCTCGGCAATGATCTTTATTTTACTATTCACCAATTTTTTTTAAGCCCATTTTCTTTGACACAATAAAATTAAAAAAAAAAAGGTGAACAGTGCTCGACAATCAATTTGATGAACAGTATTTCTGTTTTCTCTTCTTTTTTTTTAAAGGAATAATTGTACAAAAGGTCCCTATTGTTTTAAAATAGTTGGGATATGCCCAGAACCTAAAAAAAAAATCTTTAATTTATTTTTCTTATTTTTTTTTCTTTTACACTTAATTTTCATTCAATTTTTTACTAATCTTGTTTTTTTATTTTACCTTTTACAAATTATTATTCCAAATAAATGCTAAAAAATAATATTCAAGAATTTCAGGTAATGTATAAATCCACGCAATGTGAAATCTTGGTGGCAAATTGAATGTTTTTATTTTTTTTACACTTTTTCATTCAATTTTTTTATTAATATTTTTTATTTTATCTTAAGCAAATTGAATGTTTTTATTTTTTATAATGTTGCCACATTTAAAAAAAACGGGAACAGTAAAATTCTCGTCAATGAATTGTTCATTGCCGAGCAACTCGGCAATGATCTTTGTTTTACTGTTCACCAATTTTTTTTTAAGCCCGGTTTCTTTGACACAATAAAATTTAAAAAAATGAACAGTGCTCGACAATCAAATTGATGAACTTGTTTTTTATTTTACCTTTTACAAATTATTCTAAATAAATGCTAAAAAATACTATTCAAGAATTTCAAGTAATGTATAAATCCACGCACTGTGAAATCTTGGTGGCAAATTGAATGTTTTTATTTTTTTTACACCTTTTCATTCAATTTTTTTATTATTCTTTTTTATTTTATCTTAAGCAAATTGAATGTTTTTATTTTTTATAATGTTGCCAAATTAAAAAAAAAACGTGAACAGTAAAATTCTCAGCAATGAATTGTTCATTGCTAAGCAACTCGGCAATGAACTTTATTTTACTGTTCACCAATTTTTTTTTAAGCTCATTTTCTTTGACACAATAAAATTAAAAAAAATGTGAACAGTGCTCGGCAATGAAATTCATTGCCGAGCAACTCGGCAATCAAATTCATTGCTTGGCAATGAATTTCACGAACAGTATTTTACTGTTCACTTTTTTTTTAAGGAATAGTTGCATAAAAGGTCTATATTGTTTTAAAATCATTAGGATATGCCTCCAACCTAAAAAAAAAATTCTTTAATTTTTTTTTCTTTTACACTTAATTTTCATTCAATTTTTTAGTAATCTTGTTTTTTTATTTTACCTTTTACAAATTATTCTAAAAAAATGCTATTATTTTTTCCTTAATTTTTCTCCTTTTACTTTTCATTCAATTTTTCACCAAATTTTTTTTTTTGGTTTGATGATATAAACAAATTGTACACAATTCTTTAATATTTAGCTTTTGAGTCATTAGTAAAAAAACTGAAAAAGTTGTAGCCGAGAGTTTGGTCCAATTCAAATTCTCGCAGTGATGCAATTCAATAAAAATATAAAAATGGTGACTTTACCACATCACTTTACCAGGTCGTTACGAATCTTATTTATTTAATTTTTTTTACTACTTATTTAATTTTTTTATACGAATTATGTGCTTATTTGGTTCTGCTTTTCTTATTATAATTCCAATATTTTACTATATATATATATATATATATATATATATATATATATATATATATATATATATATATATATATATATATAAGTTGTGTGACATGAGGGTTAATTTCACCGACGGTCATTGAAGTTACCTTCAAATTATAAAATGGTCAATGAAATTCAAAAGTTTCAGTTGTGGTTACTGAAGTTAGAAATCCTTTCACTAATGGTCATTCTATTAAATTTCTAATTTAAAATGGTAACGTGGCATGATGATGTGATATTTATTTATTGTATGGTAGTCCATGTACTTTATATAATATTCACTTTAGTCCCTATATTTCAATTATTTTTTAAAAAAATTATATCTTAGGTCATTAATCTTTTACATCTTTACACTTTGGTCCTCACATTTTCAATTATTTTTCAGTTAAGTCCTCCAAAAATTGCATCTAGGTCCTTCAATTTTTTACAACTTTACACTTTGGTCCCCAAATTTTTAATTATCTTTCAGTTAAATCTTCTAAAAATTGCATCTTAAGTCCTTCAACTTTATACATCTTCAAATTTTGGTCCCCTAAATCTTTGATTTTAGTGGTCAAAATAAGTGTACTTTCAATTAAATCCTTGACTTTACACTCAAATTTTCATCTAAACGAATAAAATAATATAATTAAATAATAAACTATTTAGTGATCAAAATAAGTGTAAAATTCGCACTTATCACTTAGATTTGACCACTAAAAGTAGACATTTTAGTGGTCAAACCCTATAATGTTATTTTGTTCGTTTATGTGAAAATTCAAGTGTAAAGTCAAGGATTTAATTGAAAGTGCACTTATTTTGACCACTAAAATTACACTTATTTTGGCCACTAAAATCAAGGATTGGGGACCAAAGTTTGAAGATGTATAAAGTTGAAAGACTTAATATGCAATTTTTTAGAAAACTTAACCGAAAGATAATTAAAAATTTGGAGACCAAAGTGTAAAGATGTATAAAGTTGAAGGACCTAAGACACAATTTTTGGAGGACTTAACTGAAAGATAATTGAAAATTTTGGGGACCAAGTGTAAAGATGTAAAAGATTAAGGACCTAAGATATAATTTTTGAAGGAGTTAATTGAAATATAGGAACTAAAGTGAATATTATATAAAGTACATGGACTACTATGCAATAAATAAATACCACATCATCATGCTATATCACTATTTTAAATTAGAAATTTAATGGAGTGACCATTAGTAAAAGAATTTCTAACTTCAGTGACCACTACTGAAACTTTTGAACTTCAGTGACTATTTTATAATTTGAAAGTAACTTCAGTGACCGTTTGTAAAATTAACCCGTGACATGACGATAACATGTTCGGATTGCTCCTTTCAATATTAGTAAAGCTTTTTGTTTACAAATGATCGTCCACATTGTCTGCATAAAGCTCTACATGAAATACCCCCCTCCCCCTAAAAAAAAATTATCTATAAATTAGTCGCGGAATAAAGTACTTTTCAAGAGTGATATCACTTGTTTTCTTTCCTTGGTGTAGTTTTACCCCTACTGACTAATGTTACTGAATTTTGACAGTCAAGTTAATTTTGTTACTCACTGAAATCAATATGAAATTATTGCAATTCACGAATCAAGTCGAGAATGTATATTATTGAGGAATATGACCGATCATATTCAAGTGTCACACAGACTAGTTTCAACAAAAGAAAGTCTAACAATATTGTATGAAGATAATGCATCATATATTGTACAACTTAAGAGACGCTATATCAAATGGGATATGACAAAACATATTTATAAAATTATTTTATACACGTGAGTTTTAAAAGAATGGTGACATCGATGTTGAACAAATTCGCTCGAGTCATAATGTAGCCGACTTATTCACAAAAAGATCGTTGACGTCTACATTTTAGAAATTGGTACATGAAATAGGAATGTGTCGACTCAAACATCTTAAGTGATTAATATCATAAGGGGTAGTTGTACTCTTTTTCCTTCATATAGGCTTTGTTCTATTGGATTTTTCTTGCAAGATTTTAATATGGCAGCATTTTTAGTACTCCAAAATTTTAACAATTAACCGTACTACTTTTCCCTTCCTTTGATATTTTTGTCCACTGAGTTTTTGTCAAGCAAGTTTTTTAATAAGATAATTATTGTGTAAATAATCATCAAACGGAGAGTGTGGTAAAATATAGATAATTGTTGATAACTATTTATTCTTATTAGGATACCTAAAAAAGTCCTAATTACTCTAGAATTTTGAATTTTGATTAGTTTGTCACTTCATATTATGCTGAGTACGATTCGATAATAGGTTTGAGTTAGTGATTAAAAAACTCCTTTTCTCGATCTTGATTCGTATAGAAATTCTGGAACTATGGGCCTAGTTGAACTGAAGAAACCTGAATTCCTACTGACATTATAGAATTACTTATCTTATTTAGGTACCATATAAACATGCTTGAGAAAATTCTTGTATGGATTATATGTAGAGCTTGCAAATGGGCCGCCTCGGGCCGACCAGACTCGTCACAGCAGAGACACACTTGAAACTGGACCTGGTCGGCCCGGCCCAGCCCAGCCAAGCCCATCAGGCCAACCCATCTTAATTTTTTTTTCTTTTTTTTTAAAATAATTTTTTTATACAATCTAATACTTTACATCAAAAACAATCTTAGATAAATTTAGACAATATATATTTTGAGATCTTTAAAGAGATTACTTTATAAAATTGTGACTCTCTTGTATTATTCAATAGATAAACATCAATTTTCTTTCAAAATAATAATATTTTTTTGGTTAACTGTAAACTATTTCTTGACACCTTTTTTTAAAAATATAAATAGTAAAAGCATACTAGTCTCATTGCTTTGGTATATTAGCATGTTTGGCTTAAATTAAAAAGTTTACTTATAAGTAAATTTAAAATAAATAATTTACTTATCACACCAAACATAATTTGGATTAAAACTTGAATTAAACTAAATTTTAACTAAATCTAAACAAAATAATTTTATGTTGGAGCTTGGGATTGTTGGATTAATGTTTCAAAAAAAAACAATTTAAGTTGGAGATTTGGGCTTAGGCAATTTTAGATTGATATTATTTAGATTATATATTGGGGTTATTCACAAAATGAGTGATAAGTGTTCAGGAGCAATATATATATATATATATACATGAGGGCTAGCTGAGCTGGATCATATAGGCCCGGTTTTGTTTAGGTCAAGGCCAGACCAACCCAAAATTGGACTAAAATCTGGATTATATGGGCCGGTTCACAGACCGGACCAGTTTTGACACCTCTAATTATATGTAGGGTAAATTCAAGGTCGGCCACTGTTTTAGCACTTATGAGCTCTAAAGTCATATGGTCAAAACTTAATTCAATTAAAATCACATTTTAAAGCTAAAAGACCAACATACCCTTAATTGTAAAAAAATGATAATTGTGATACTGTTTTGTCATGATACTGTTTTGTTGTGATACTGTTTTGTCTATGATACTGTTTTATATAGGTAATGTGCTATGGTATACTTATACTATACTTTTATCTTTGATATTGATTTATTATGATAATGTTTCAACATATGATTACAAAATACTTGATACTCTCTTGATCTATTATAATGTTTCTATTTGTCGAATTTTTCCTTGTTTCTAATAATAGTGAAATATTATGACAAAGTTTCAACATATGATACTGTTTTAATATCTTAGTTTTATCTTTGATCCTGTCTATTATGACAATGTTGTCTAAAAGTATAATGCAAAATGCTTCATACTCTTTCGATCTATGATATTGTTTATATTTGACAAATTTTTTCCTTGTTTCTAATGATAGTGAAATATTATGACAAAGTTTCAACCTATAATACTGTTTTAATCTCTTAGTTTTATCTTTAATACTGTTTAATTATGACAATGTTTCAATCTCTCTTTCGATCAATGATATTATTTCTATTTGTCGAATTTTTTCATTGTTTCTAATGATAGTTAAATATTATGACAAAATTTCAACATATAATACTGTTTCAATCTGTTAGTTTTATCTTTGATACTGTTTAATTATGACAAGGTTTCAATCTCTTAGTTTTATCTATGATACTATTTTATCTTTGATGCTGTTTGAATCTATGTGGAATGTGTTTTATTTATGATATCATGCTTTTATCGTTGATACTGTTTAATTATGACAAGGTTTCAACCTATGATACTGTTTCACTCTCTTAGTTTTGTCTATGATACTGTTTTAATACATGATACTTTTTTATTTAGGTAATGTGCATTAGTATACTTTGATACTATTTAATCTATAATACTGTTTTTATTTAGATAATGTACATTAGAGAACTTATACCATACTTTTATCTTTGATACTGTTTTATTAAGATAATGTTTCAACCTATGATACTGTTTTATTAAGATATTTTCATGTATGATACTAATATATTAAGATATATTTATCTGTAAATACTGTTTTAGAGGATGTATGATACTGTTTTGACAAAAAAAATTAAAAATTATCATTTTAAACTAAAGAGACGACTTTAAATGGGTAAAATTCATCGTATGTACGCAGTGGCAAAGCAACTGGTCTTGATGATCTCGTCGAGACCATTCTAAAAATATATTATAATAAAAATTATGAGCACGTATGCGAATTCTATACCCATTTCTGCTGTGATACTATTTTCTGTGATATTGTTTTGTATAATACAGTATCAAACAACACACATGACTAATTAACAACACAAGAAAATAATCTAATGGTCAACTTAATACAGTATCAAGCTGCTATTGTATAATACAGTATCAAATTTTTCTATAATATAATATCAAACTACAAATCTTGGCCACAACTAATATAATATATTATATGATACTGTTTTATTATGATACTGTTTACTATAATACAGTATGATCCCTATAGAAATTTATCAAATAAATCATCCATATAGACACTGCATTACTGAGACAACTCCAGTTCAACATTTGATCTACAGATTATTGCACTTAACAAGAAATCGACTAAACCATAATTATTGCACTGAGACAACTCCATATAGATTTTGCATGATGTCCTGGAGGTCGAACAATAGCAAAACCAGAATCCAATTCTTCTTTCGCAACTTTCTCAGCAACCTACATTACAAGGTATCCACAGTTAAATTATTGAAAACTAAAGCAATTGCAGCACTTTGGTACATAGAAGTTGACAATGGGAACACAGCAAAAAATAACAAGAATCAAACTACTAATTAGCCAGCCAAATTCGAATACAAGAAGGCATTCAAAGAATTTCATGTCTCCAACGACTTCTGTAGCCTCCAAGTTTAGTCCATCACCAAGAAAGAAAGTTTTGGTGCCGAGCCAAATTCTGATATGATGGATTCAGATCATTAGATCTGAATAAGATTTCGGAATGTTCTATTGACTCGTTAGCGGCGGCAACGACGGCGGCGACGGTGGTGGTGGTGGTGGTGGTGGTGGTGGTGGTGGGAGTAGTGGTGGCTGCGGCGGTGTGTGGGAAATATGGATCACCGGGATAATTTTGGGATGAATATGAAAATTTGATGAACAGTATGACTTATTGACAATTTTGAAATTTGTTTTGACCTAATTTGAAACAAGTCACTTGTAGGTGACTTTTAGATAATTTTCCCTTATATGTATATGTGTTCATCATTATAATAAAATAGAAAATTTAACTTCATTTCTCTTATATTATTCTCTCTTCTTTCTCTTAATTTATTAAAAAAAAAAAAATTCTTAATCTTGTATGATATTATCTAATTCAATATAAACAACTTATATGAGACCACAAAAAATAAAAGCATTAGTAAATTATTATGATAATTTTGAAGATTTGGGAGTTAAATAGTAGCTACACGTTACACGGCAGTGTTGAAAAAATCCAAGTACGTTATTTAGGTGGTCGTAGCGTAGGAGGACGGAGGACCTCACTTTGCATTGTTGATATGGTCAAGGTAAACGCTCAAGATGCATTCAATGACTACTCACTCCCCTTCTTGTTGATATGAATCCGTGAATTGTGGTAGGAAAAAGTGTAAACTCCATCTGTCGAGTTCAACTCTTTCTAGAGTAAATTAAGAAATAAGAATAAACATTCAACTAGTTCGACTGATTGAGACACGTTGTACATATTCGACCAATTAATAATTTTACTTGTCAATAGAATCTTAGATCTTGACAATTCAACAAACACGTTTTGAAAAAAAAATAGTGAAAGATGATAGTTATGTATAATAAGGTTGAATTGTAGATTTTACCTGTAAAGAAATCATTTTAAACAGAAAAAATAAATAAAATTAAATCCAATTTTCATGGTACCATATATAAAATAAGGCTAGTTCAGAAAATTCTCATATTAAATTTTTAAAAAATAAAAAAATAATAATTATATTAAGAATCCATTATTACACTGGATCCTACACCACATTTCGCTTGTTCCATAATATTCTCTCAACATTCTAATCCTGCTGCAATATATATCTATGCTCAACAGCTCAAACCCATAGTGGCAACCTCAAGGCTGCAAAAATGGAGAAAAAATCTTCAAGCCAAATGAGCATTCCTCTCTACCACTACATCTTTTATCTCTCCTTAAACATTTTCACTGCACACATGGCCATGGCGCAGAATCAAACGGTTCCCATAAACGTGGGAGTGGTACTAAACATGAACAATTATATTGGTAAAATGGGATTGAGCTGCATTTCAATGGCGCTCTCAGACTTTTATGCCTCAAATTCTCACTATAGAACCAGGCTGGTTCTCCACACCAGGGACGCCAAGGGAGATGATGTTGGTGCTGCAGCTGCAGGTCTCTCTCTCTCTCTCTCTCATATACACACACACACACACACACATGCTGTATGTGTCTGTTTCTATGCACACACACAAGTGTTTCATTTGAAGATTTCTTAGCTTCTTGAGGATGATTATGTAAGATAATATCTATGGATACACACACACAAAATTGTTGTATTTGGAGATTTGTTAGCTTCTTGATGATGATCGTGTGAGATAATTTGAATATAATGGAAGATCAATATTTAATCAACAACTAGCTTTTAAATATTTTAATTAGCTCCAAAAAACTAGTCATTTCATTAACAATTTCTGTCCTCTTTTTTTTTTGTCCACGTAAAACTACTTGTCTAATAATTTTCTAGTGCATTATGTCCTGTCAGCATTTCAATCCATGAAGCATTTGCAAGGTTTGATTCAAGTTTCGTATTTCATTTATCATTTTACTTATAACTATGACCTTTTATTTTTAGGAATAATTATGACCTTTTTTATGTTGTGTTGGTAGTTTTGGGACTAGATAGTAATTCCATTGATAGCAATAATTTACTGGTTTATAGTCACTCTCATAATCGCTATGTTTTATCGGAGTTCGCCAATGACACGATCCGTCCCGAATCACCCTAGTGGACCCAAGACAAGTCGTGCACCAATGATGGATGCCAGCTGGAAGCCAGACCCACTATTATCGGCAACTTAGATTTTTCTATAACTTATTGACTATCTTGGACTAAAATATCTTATAAAAATTTTGACAGAATTCCCTTTATAAATTGAGCTAAACCAAACCTGAAAAGCAATAAAATTTCCCAATTTCATACTTAAGATAACAATTAAAGATCACCTGTCCCACAACATACATAAAAACCAAGCTCAGGAACTGGCAATTCTATCATCTCCAATATCTTTAATAAATGGCTCAAAAGCACATGAATTTTACAAAAGGAGTAGTGAGCCTAACCAACCATATACATATGATCCAAAATCAATCATCAAAAGGACCTAAGACATATATCCCCAAAAACGAATGATGACATGCTCGATGGAGATGAATCATACAACGAATCTTCGTGTGGCTCTGGCTCAACAATCAACAAACTCTTTAAAAGCTGCTCAAAACTCAACTACTACCTAAGTAAGAAAGTATAGAAAATTCGTGAGCTAATAGCTCAATGAGTGGAGAATTCATAAATAATCATAATTTTCAAAAAACTGCTTTCTCACATTATATATACATACTGAGTAAATGCAAATCGTAAATCATAAAGAAACAGGATAATCTGACAATTTAGTAAATCTGCAAAGAAGTGCCATCTGATAACAATACACGTAAACATGAGTTTCTGTAAACTAAATAAGCTGTCATATACTGAAAAATCACACCAGAAAGTATCCTCTGATAATCTGTAACTTGAAATCTGTAATCTGAAATCTGATCATACACTGTGGAAACACATTCACACCAGTGCAGAGCGGGTAAAATCACCATATCTGGTCATACGCGTGTAGACTGGCTGAGCACTCCCGTACACGGCCCAAAGCCCCTCTGTGTACGAAAGTGGGTCTCAAGGACCTCTGAAATAAGCACCTTTATACACGGTCCAAAGCCCCTCTGTGCATAAGAGTGGGTCATAAAGACCTCTCATAATACACCCTAGTGCACGGCTCAAAGCCCCTCTGTGCACTAGAGTAGATAACAGCATCATCAAACACTTTCTGGTGGTTTTATAAACTGTATCTAAATCACATTTCTCATGATAAAACATAACAATAATTTGCACTAATAGAACTGAATTTATTTATAAAATCTATTATATTTTCAAAATCATGCTTGTCTTCACAATAATTTTGTAGCTAAAACACATTGTATTTAAATTCTTTATATTTTGAAAATTAAGTTTTTCCACTCACAAAGCTTTTGGCTAGGACTAAGTTGGTCGGTACGCTGCACCAACTTCCCCGTCACCTCCTGAAATAGAATATAATTGCTCGAATAAATAAATAATCATCCCAAGTAACACTAATTATTAGAAACAAGGCTAAGCTTAGCTTACCGTACTCAGGCAAAACTTATTCAAAATTTCTTTACTCACTTGGATCTCATCCTCATTTTAATTCACCACTTATTTAATAACATATAATTCTCCTTAACATTCTCAACATTCTCTAATCTTCCATAAGGCCCTCAAATAATCTCATTTACATCACATTCACTTAAATGACCCAAATAGAAATTCTAGGGTTTGCTAAAATCATCATTCTAAGCTTTTAACATAAATAAACCAACAATAGAGTTAATATCCTCAAAATAGCTTAAATATCTAAATAAATCCACCAAGTCAAGAACCTAAAATTTCATCCATTAAATCCTCCATTTAACATGTAATATAACTCATAACACTAAAAATAACTTATCTCCTTTCATAACATTCACATTTAAGCCCATAAGTAAAAACTCTAATTTTTAACCTCATTTGTAAAATAAGTGGGTTCTTGCTTACCTCTTGAAAATGAAGAAGAAATGAAGAACCCAAGCTTTAAAATCGATTTCGACCGGTCACGATCTTCTTCTTCCTTCCCTTTTCTTTATCTTTTTTTCTTTTTCTTTCTTCCTTTTTCTTTCCTCTCTGGCCGCGGTCTCCCTTTTTCTCTGTGTCTCTGCGTGAATTGCCAAGAAAATGGATCCAATTTCAATTTTCAATTAAACCCAATTGCAACTTAAGCTCCCAACTTCCATATAGTGACATTTAAATCTTTAAATAACCATAGTTTATAAAATAGCCCAAAACAATTTATTTACTTAATTTAAATCCAACTTTGACTATTTGACTTAGAGTTGACCCAAAATTTCATTGACTTTGACTAAATAGAATTTGATTTTGACTAAATTAAAACGGGTCATAACAGCCAAAGTATGATCATAGCTCGTGTATGGCAAGTCCAATCATTCATCTACATCTCCATGTATGTATCGAAGTTCATCACATGCATATCAAAGGTCCCCAGATGTGTAAAGGGTGGTCGGCCTCTGGATTCTTCAAACCCATGTTACCAATGTCTTTGCAAAATCTTTCAACTGTAGTACTAATTCCCTATTTGATTGGTATCACCCTCGTTACCGGCCTAGTAACCTCTATCACACATGATCCAACAGTGAAATATTAGTAAAGCTTTTTGATCACAAATGATCCTCCACATTGTCTGCATAAAGCTCTACATGAAATAACCAAAAATATGTGAAAAAATATAGCTATAAATTATTCGTGAAATAAAAGACTTTTCAAGGGTGATAACACTCGTTTCCTTTCCCTAGTGTAGTTTTAACCCTACTGACTAATCTTACTGAAATTTGGCAGTGGAGTTATTATGTTACTCTCTGATTGAAATGCAGCTCTAGACCTACTGAAGAATGTGGAAGTGAAAGCCATAATGGGACCCCTGTATTCAATGCAAGCAAACTTCCTGATTGATCTTGGAGACAAAGCTCAAGTTCCCATTATCTCATTTTCAGCAACAAGTCCATCTCTTTCATCAATTCGAAGTCCATACTTTATTCGTGCAACTCAAAATGATTCATCTCAAGTAAATGCAATTACTGCAATTATTCAAGCTTTTGGATGGAGAGAAGTAGTGCCCATCTATGTCGATAATGAGTTTGGAGAAGGGATCATACCTTTTCTAACAGATGCCATGGAAAAGGTCAATGCTCGTGTTCCTTACAGAAGTGCCATTCCTTCCATGGCCACAGATGATCAAATTGTTGCAGAGCTATACAAGCTGATGACAATGCAAACCCGGGTTTTCATTGTCCATGTGCTGACCTCTCTTGGCTCCCGGTTGTTCACCAAAGCAAGACAACTCGGAATGATGAGTGAAGACTATGCATGGATCATAACTGATGGGATCACAAATGAATTGAACTCAATGGATCCTTCTGACATAGATTCTATGCAAGGTGTTATAGGTGTAAAACCTTATGTTCCAAAAACGAAAGAGCTTCGTAAGTTCATGACTCGATGGCAGCAAAACAATCCGACCCTTAGTCCTGGAATAAACATTTTCGGACTCTGGGGTTATGATTCAGCAATAGCACTAGCCATGTCAGTAGAGAAGGCAAGACTTACAAATGCAAAGTTTCAAATGTCTAACATCTCTAGAAGTGCAACGGACCTTGAAAGGTTTGGAATCTCTAAAGATGGCCCAGAGCTCATTCAAGCACTATCAAATACCACGATCAAAGGCCTGGCTGGAAATTTTCAATTGCTTGATGGGCAACTCCAGTCATCTCCATATCAGATAGTTAATCTGGTTGGCCATGGGGCTAGACCCATAGGATATTGGACAAAAGAAACTGGATTGGTTAGAGAACTGAATTCGTCAAATACAAAAGCATATTCCACTAACAGGAACAACTTTGGATCTATTATATGGCCTGGTGACAAGACATCACCGCCCAAGGGTTGGGTTATCCCCACGAACGGAAAGAAACTAAGAATAGGAGTACCGGTGAAGAGCGGTTTCACTGAATTCCTTGAAGTTACTTGGAATTCTGTCACTAACTCCACAGAAGTGAAAGGATACTGCATAGATGTCTTTGATGCAGTAATGGCAGCATTGCCATATGGCGTAACATATGAATATGTTCCATTTGCAACATCCAACCACGAGAGTTCTGGTAGTTGCAATGATTTGGTCTATCAAGTATACCTAGGAGTAAGTCTATTAATCTGGATGCTTTTAACTAGAAAAAATGTTTAGCAACTAACATATCACACATTTTTACCCAACAATATGTCGCATGTCTTATTTAGAATCTAAGCATAAAATGTCATGCTAATCTTTCCTGATCAATGAACAGAACTATGATGCTGTAGTAGGAGATGTAACTATTGTGGCGAATAGGTCTCGGTATGTGGATTTTACTCTGCCATACACGGAATCTGGAATTTCACTGGTTGTGCCAATCAAGGATAATAAACGGAAAAATGCTTGGGTATTTTTGAAGCCATTGTCATGGGAACTTTGGTTGACAAGCTTTTGTTCATTTGTGTTCATTGGATTTCTGGTTTGGCTTCTTGAACATCGAATAAATGATGAATTCAGGGGGCCACCTTTACATCAAATTGGCATGATATTCTGGTTTGCCTTCTCAACCATGGTCTTCGCACATAGTAAGTTCTCAGTACTCTTTTAACTAACAATGTGATAGTAGAACAGTTAAAGAAATAATAGAGACGTACGAACCTCAAAGCTTTTAGAAAAAACAGAAATTAAGGGACCAAATAAGGAAATCTAGTGAAAATTTCCAGGCAGATTTGCTGCAAGACTTAGTTAAATTTAGAAAAATTTAGGATAAGTAAAGTTGACAGTTCAACACATTTGCCTGGAGGGGGGAAAAAGGCTTATTGTATGTCATGTACTTCTGATAATGACAGCGACACATAATTTTTTTTTTAAACTGGATTATACATTATATAGTTCTGATACTGATGATTTAACATAATTTTTTTTTTTAGAGGAGAAGATAACAAGCAACTTGGCAAGATTTGTGCTTATCATATGGTTCTTGGTGGTTCTTATACTAACTCAAAGTTACACAGCAAGTCTTACATCAATGTTGACTGTTCAACAACTCAAGCCAACTGTTAAAGATATAAATCAGCTTCTTAAGAACAAAGAATATGTGGGATACCAACGTGGTTCGTTTGTTTTTGGACTTCTAAAGGGAATGAATTTTGATGAGTCTAGACTTGTACAATACAATTCTCCAGAGGAATGTAATGAACTTTTCTCGAAAGGGAGTGGAAATGGTGGAATTGCTGCAGCTTTCGATGAGATCCCATATATGAAGCTTTTCCTTGCAAAATACTGCTCAAAGTACACCATGGTTGACCCAACATACAAGACTGGTGGCTTTGGCTTTGTCTGTAACCCCTCTCTCTATCTATCTATCTATCCCCCCTCCACCCCCAACAAAAATAAAAAGTTCACATTTCATTGTCCTGTGTTTTTTATTTGTATATTTTTGACTTTCAGGTTTTCCCAATTGGATCTCCTCTAGTACCTGATGTCTCAAGAGCAATATTAAATGTTACAGAGGGTGAAAAGATGGTGGAAATCGAAAGAGTATGGTTTGGGGAAAAAACCAAATGCCCAGATTCTAGCACCTCACTTTCATCAAACAGCATCGGACTTGAGAGCTTTTGGGGACTTTTTTTAATAGCCGGAATAGCTGCAGTCTCTGCTCTTATAATCTATGTCATTCTGTTTCTACGTGAACACTGGAATATCTTACAATGCTCTGATCCCAATTCTTCACTATGGAGCAAAGTTGTAGAGTTATTTCGACGTTTTGACAACAAAGATCTCAGTTCTCATACTTTCAGAAAAGCTGGACTGAGAGAAAGAAACATCTGTGATGGTGATTGTATGGAGAGAGTACAGAAGGTCTCATCCCACGGTAATGTCCCACAAACTCCGCAAAATTTTTTATTTATTGGTGCAACTATAGATGATATCGATCCATATGCAGCAAATGAGGAACCAATGTAACAACTAGCAGTGAAGGAGTTGCACAAATCGTGGAAAATATTGTAACTGAATTTGTTAGCAGATTTTGAATTTTGAATTGCACCAATAGATTGATGATAAGTTACAAAGAATGTACTATAAAACCTATAAGATGTACACACCAATTAAAGTGAAGAAAATATTATTTTTCCATACAATTGTCTTTAGTTTCTACATGGTATCAGCCTTTCTGACTCACGTCTAAACACCCCTTCACGTTCAAAATGTCTACGTCTCCTAACTCCTCAACTTCTGATGCCAATGACAACCCACTGCCTCTCTTTTCTCCCACCACCACTATAAATGTCACCAAGCTCTCCCGTACCAACTATCCTAATTGGAAGGCTACCATTCTTCCCTATCTTAAAGGGCAAAAAGTCTTTGGCTACGTCGACGGCACCATCACACAACCTTCCAAAGAACTCACTGCACCTGGTGGCACCAAAACAGCCAACCCCTCTTTTGACACCTGGGAAACACAAGACAACCTTATTCTCAGTTGTCTAAATGCATCTCTCTCAGACGAAGTTCTAGCCCAGGTTGCTCATTGCACTTCCTCCCATAATGTTTGGATTGCTCTCAGCTCCGCATTTGCTTCCCAGTCTCGTGCCGAGGCAGTGCAGGTACGATCACAACTAGCCACAACTCGCAAAGGAAACCAAACGGCAAATGACTATTTCATGCATATTAAAAAGCTTACAGATGATTTGGCAATTGCTGGCCAAGCGATGAAGTGTGACGACATCATAACCTACTTACCTGTTGGGTTGGGTTGGGTTGGGTTGGGTTGGGTGCCGGAATATGACACACTTGTTGCCACAATCTCCCACCAACAAGATATTGTCACTTTGGAAAAGGTCTATTCTATGTTACTCACATGTGAGGCCCAAATCCAACACAACAATCAAGTCATTCCAAACACCACTGCCAATGTTGCCAATAGGCAACACAATTTCTATGACACTCAGGGTCGAGGAAATCCTTTAAATCCTCGAGGCAGGAGGCGTGGTCAACACTCCACAATTTGTGGCTCGGGTCGAGGTAATTTCAATCCTACAAACCGTTCTAACAATTATCCTAACAATACATTGTGGTGCCAGCTTTGTGACAAACCAGGCCACACTTCCGCCCGTTGCTTTATACGGTTTGATTTCAACTTTTTGCCACAACCACCTAGACCGACTCTTCAAGCTAATTTGGCTTCAAACCAAATGCTTCAACAACCAACTGATCGAGAATGGCATGCTGACACTGGAGCAACTCATCACCTAACCAGCAACTTCCATAACCTCCATGTTCGTAGAGATGAGTATGTGGGAAATGATCAAATTCAAGTTGGTGATGGCATAGGTTTGGATATAACACATATTGGCTCTGCCTCCTTGACTACCCCCTCGAAATCTTTTATCTTAAATCAAATTCTAGTCGTTCCTCAAATAAAAAAGAACCTGCTATCTGTCCAACAATTTGCAAAAGATAATAATGTTTATTTTGAGTTTCACTCTTCTTTTTTTCTGATCAAGGATTACTCGGCGAGCATCCTGCATAAGGGTCATCTCAAAGATGGTCTTTATTGTTTTTCTCAGCCTTGTCAACAAGTCATCCTTCAGCTTTCGTTGGTGTTCGTGTCTCTATCTCCAATTTGCATTGTCGTCTAGGACATGCATCCTACAAAACAATCCATCACGTGATTGCTGCAAATAAACTTCTTGTTGGTTCAAATAAAAAGCAGTTTGTATGCCCTATGGCTAAAAGCCATAATTTACCTTTTTATGCGTCTAATCATCAAGTTAGTAAGCCTCTTGAACTACTTTATTCTGATGTATGGGACCCTAGTTCTGTTATTTCAAGTTATGGATCTCATTATTATGTTTGTTTTCTAGATGTCTTCGCTAAATTTATTTGATTGTTTCCTTTAAAACTAAAATCTGATGTTGAACAAATATTCTTACAATTTCAAAAATCTGTCTAACGCCACTTTGACACTCAAATTAAAGCTATTCAAACCGGCTGGGGCGGTGAATATCGACGCTTAAATAATTATTTTAAAAATTACGGAATTCAACATCGCCTAGCATGTCCTTACACCCATGAACAAATGGGTTCTGTGGAACGGTGTCACCGCCAAATTGTAGAAATGGGCTTAGCTTTGTTAGCTCATTCAAATCTTCCAAAACCATTTTGGGAAGATGCTTTCTTGACAGCAACTTATATCATTAATCGATTACCCACGAAAATTTTGAAAAATCATTCTCCATTTGAAGTGGCTTATAATCAAAAACCTAATTACAGTTTCATGTGTGTTTTTGGATGTGCTTGTTGGCCAAACTTAAGAGCTTATAACAAACATAAAATTGATTTTAGATCCAAAACTTGTATTTTTATTGGTTATAGTCTCTCACATCAAGGTTACAAATGTTTGGACTTATCAAAAAGGAAAAATTTTTGTTTCGCGACATGTCATATTTAACGAGTCGTCATTTCTCTATATGTCTTCTGAACATAAAAATCATTCCTTAGAGTCCAATTCAGTTTCTTTGCCCTTGTATTTAACGACACCCACCACATGTGCCTACTAATCTTGCAGGTGCCAATCTGTGTTATTCTAACTCATTACCAATTGGAGGAGATCATAACAACACAGCTCCTACTTCCGAAACCTCACCAGGTGGTGAATCCATTCCAGTTAATCATGACATTCAACCATCGGTTCTTGTAGAACAGTACCCTGCCAACCTCACATCCTTACAATCAACTCCATCTCGCTGCATGATAACAAGATCTCAAACTCACAGTCTCAAACCAAAGCAACCATTTGTTGGCATTGTCAAATATCTCTTACCTACGTGTTTACTTGCTGAGTCCACCTCTGCAGTTACGAAACCTACATGTTATACCGTGGCTTCCAAAGACATAAGATGGCAAGAGGCCATGGATCAAGAGTTTGATGCCTTGCTTCGTAATGGCACATGGGAACTGGTTAAAGAAAAACCATCTTATAACTTTGTTGAAAACAAATGGGTCTACAAAATTAAAAGATTAGCTGATGGAAAGATTGAGCATTTCAAAGTACGCCTTGTCGCTAAAGGATATCATCAACAGCATGGTATTGATTTTAGTGAAACCTTTTGTCCAGTTGTTAAACAAAGGACAATCCGACTAATTCTATCCATTGCCGTCACTAGTTGGAGCCTACGCCAAATAGACATACAGAATGCCTTCTTACATGGCTTGTTGCAGGAAAAAGTTTACATGCAACAACCACAGGGGTATGTTCATCCTGATTTTCCATCACATGTGTGTCATTTGAAGAAAATTTTATATGGTCTTCGACAGGCACCACGAGCTTGGTTCTCTCGCCTAACTGAAAAATTACATCAATATGGTTTTCTTGGTTCCAAAGCTAATAATTCTCTCTACACACTTCATCGAGGTAACCATCAATTGTTCATCTTGATCTATGTCGATGATATCATCATTACAGGCTCCAACTCAAAGGAAATAGATAATCTAATCTTGCTGCTTGGTCGTGATTTTCCTATCAAGGATCTAGGAAATCTATCCTATTTCCTTAGCAAAGAGGCACTACGTGATGGCACAGATTTGTTATTGACTCAGAGAAAATATATTGTTGATTTGTTAACAAAGATAAAATTGCAGCATGTCAAACCTTGCCTAACGCCAATGTCAACATCATGTCAACTATCAAAGTTTGAAGGGCTTGATTTTGATGATCCTCAACTATATCGGAGTACGGTGGAGGCTCTACATTATTTGGGATTCACTTGTCCTGATATTGCATTCGCAGTGCATCGTGTTAGCAAATTTATGCATCAGCCAAAGAATACTCATTGGCAAGCGGTAAAACGAATCCTACGCTACCTGAAGTATACAGTTAATTATGGTATTCGATTTAAGCGCAAATCAATTCATTCTTTACATGCATTTAGTGATGCGGACTGGGCTGGTGATAGTGACAATAGACGTAGTGTTGGAGCATATTGTAACTTTCATCGGACAAATTTGATTACATGGAGATGCAAACAACAACCCATTGTTGCTCGAAGTAATACTAAATCAGAGTATAATGCTCTCTCCAACACAGCGGCAGAACTTCAATCACTGCAATCCGTGTTATGTGATCTTCGGATGCCGCTGTCTACATGTCCTGAGCTTTGGTGTGATAATATTGGAGCCACTTATTTGTCATCAAATCCAGTATTTCATGCCCAGACTAAACACATTGAAATCGACTTCTATTTTGTCTGTGATCAAGTCTTACAGAAAAAATTGCAAGTTTCTTCTTATCTACTAAACATCAAATTGCAAATTTATTAACAAAACCACTAGCTTCAGCTCGTTTTGCTATGCTACGCAACAACTTTCAAGTACAGGAGATGCACTTTCGGTTGAAGGGGCGTATTGGAGCAACTATAGATGATATCGATCCATATGCAGCAAATGAGGAACCAGCGTAACAACCAGCAGTGAAGGAGTTGCACAAATCCTAGAAAATATTGTAACTGAATTTGTTAGCAGATTTTCTGTACTTTGAATTTTGAATTGCACCAATATATTGATGATAAGTTACAAAGAATGTACTATAAAACCTATAAGATGTACACACCAATTAAAGTGAAGAAAATATTATTTTTCCATACAATTGTCTTTAGTTTCTACATCATTGAAAACTTCTCCACATACCAACTTTCCACCAAGTCCAACCTTCTCAAATTGCACAGAACAATATTTAAATTCTCCACGAGAGCAAATGAACACAATGGAGATTGTGATGATAAATTCACAAGCAGAAGCAGCTCATGTGATTGAGCCTGAAATTGAGCTTGTGAATTCGAATAAAGATTCGCAAATGACCGCAAGATCCACAAATGAAATCCATTGAGATGGTGTTTATTTGTGATTGCCGTCTTGTACTTAATTGGGATGAAGCATTACAAGTGAAACTCATGGAAATGCCTAATTTGTATGGAACTTTCTAGTTTTAATGGAAGAGCTCACATTTAATAAAAATGTACCTGAAATTTACCCTCATGCACTTCTTTTCTTGGTCAAAATATTTTAATTATGTCTAGTGTTATAGCACTTTACCTAATTTCCCCCAGTTAGGGAAGGGAATAAAAAGTGGATTAGAGTATCTTTGCTCTCATTTTACCCCACAACCAAACAAGGGAACGTGCCTCTTTACCTTCTACTTCCTCCCGCTTTTCACCCGAACCATATACAGGCCAAGTTTTTTCACAGCCAAAGCACATTATAACAAGTGTTGATGATGCAGTTCAAAGAGTATCAATACAAAAATTAATTTGGCAAAGGTGGCATAATTTTAAATATTATTAGTAAGACTTTATATGCTTTATGATTTCTATCAGCTTCTTGTTATACTAATTTGCCGTCGTTAACTTTTTCAAACCAGGGTTCTCTTTTTGCTACATTTTAGGACTTGGTTAAATTCGTTAGGCAATTGTCCTAATATCTGCAGATATCCAAACTCAACATAAAGAAAATCTATTCAAGGGCAAAGGAATTTTAATCCTGCAAAATCGAGTCAATAAACTATGACCATGGCAAAAGCATAGATCAAATCTTTTATAAGTGAAAGAGTAGTGTTAGAGCAGTATATCAACATTGTTAACATCATATTCAAATCACAATCAAGAGAGAAAAAGGCATGATAAAAAGAATCCTGATTCCTTTGAAAAAAATTGGCAGTAATCAGTTCGCACATAAAATATCCTAACGAACCCTGTGAAGTACAGAAATAAATAAATCACAACAAAAACACTATTTTGGTTTTTCTCCCTTTTGGGGAAACATTTACTCAGTCTCTCATGCTTACGTTGCAGATCAACTAGAAATAGACAAAGAAACATGTAGTCCTTTAAGAGGAACAATACTATTAGTAATAAACAGAGCATTATGGTTCTAGAGCATATCAATGAACATGTTGTTGCGACTTTGTTTCTTGAATTAGAAATTCTTTTATGCCGAACAGCAAAACAAGTATTATGAAAGAATAAGTAGAAATGTAAAGATAACACAAGAATATGAGCGTCCATCTTTAGGAGACAGGCAGTTCAGCACGTTAGTGCTTGCTTCTGCCTTTGAGGCTCTACAAACATAGATCCGGCCTCTTTATGCACTATTAGAAATCACAATCGTTCAAGATACAAGATTACATAAGTTAATCCACTTAGAATAGCCCTACTCTCTCCTTCATTACATACTCCTCACAGTATCAAGATAAAACCCTCCACAACAGATTTGAGGATATATCAAAGAGAAATACAGTAATATACTGAAGATTACTGTAGCATCAACCTATCAACACAACAGTGGAGAACCAACGGTTCACCAACCCGAAAGGAAGAAGAAAAAGAGTAGAAGAAGATCAGATGTAGAAGTAGAAGCTGTACACTCACAGTGTTGCCCTAAAAATGACTGAGGGAGCCTATTTATATGGCACATCAATGGCTGAGATCAAAGACACAGAATCAATGGATGACAAGCAACCGCCTTCTCAGCTATAAATGCGCATTATCAGCAATAGGCAAAAACGTACTTCATCAATTCTGGGCCAAACAACTGGGCACAATCAGCTGGGCCATTAACTTTGGGCTTTTCTTCATTGTAGGTTATAACATTTGGACACACAGTAACAATTACAATCTCCACCTTGAACCAAATGTAGCTTCATAGTGCAAAAAGAAAATACAAGATCATAACATTAGATCATTGCCTCTGGTACCTGCAAAGAAAAATTAAACAAGTTAGTATTAAAAATGAAATTTTTAAGAATACCTAATCTAAAAATATACTATATACTATTATATTAGACATACTTAAAAAACAATTTAACCTGAATCAATGTTAAGTAAACTTAGACATGATCTAAACTTGTTTAATGACAGTGGTTTAGTTTCCATATAGAAGGGTTTGCTTGAGTAAGAATCTTTTCAAGATTAATCAGATTATTGGACACAATGTCCCTAATAAAATCTAATCTAACATCTATATGCTTAGTTCTATCATGAAATACAGGATTCTTACAAAGCTGTATTGCAGATTGACTATCAAAAAACACAACAACAGGATTATAGTGTAAGTTCAATTCAGACAGCAAATCTTTCAGCCATAAGACCTCTTTCACAGCTTTAGTAATTGCAACATATTCAGATTCAGTAGTGGACAGAGCCACTATATGTTGTAACTGATATTTCCAGCTAATGCAAGAATTACAGAGAGTAAACACATATGAAGTAGTAGATTTCCTACTATCTCTATCATTAGCATAATTTGCATCAACATAACTTTTCAGTTTTATTCCTTCACTACAATGTCTAAAAACTAAACCAACATTTGCAGTATTTTTCAAATATTTTAATAACCATTTTAAGGCCTCCCAATGTTGTTCTCCAGGGTTTGACATATATCTACTTAACATACTTATAGAATAAGCAATATCAGGTCTAGTGCAAACCATGGTATACATTACAGAACCAATCACATTAGAATAAGGCACTTTATTCATGTATTCTAATTCTTCATCAAATTGGGGACACTGGTCTTTACTTAGCATAAAATGGTTAGCTAAAGAAACAGAAACTGCTTTAGAATCAAGCATAGAAAACTTCTTCAGAATTTTCATGATATAAGACTGTTGTTTTATCATTAAAGTAGAATTAGATCTGTCTCTAATTATATCCATTCCCAAAATTTTCTTGGCATTGCCAAGATCTTTCATTTCAAATTCTGAACTTCAAGCTGTTTTAATATTAGTAATTAAATCAACAAATGAACTAATTATTAATATATTATCAACATACAGCAGTAAGAACACAAGAGTATTACTAGGAAGTTCATATTTAAACTAGAGACAATGATCAAATTTACTCCTATTAAAACATATGGATAACATGAAAGTATCAAACCTCTTATTCCATTGCCTGGGAAATTGCTTCAAACCATATAAGGATTTTTTAAGTAAGCATACATGATCAGACTTGTGTTTATCAACAAAACCAATGGGTTGATTCATATAAATCTTTTCATCTGATTCACCATGTAAAAAAACAGTTTTAACATCAAGTTGTTCCATTTCCAGATTGGAATGAGCAACTAAAGCAAACATAACTCTTAAAGTAGTATATTTTACTACATGAGAAAAGATTTCAGTATAATCAACACCATATTTTTGAGTAAATCCTTTAGCAACAAGTCTAGCTTTAAACTTAAAAGAGTCAGAGGATTTATTACCTTCCTTAACCTTGTATAGCTATCTACAATCCACAATGGATTTATGTTGAGGTTTGGGAACTAATTCTCAAGTCTGGTTTTTATATAAGGAAGTCATTTCATCCTTCATTGCATTCTACCACATAACAGATTCACTTCCATTTATGGCATCATCAAAAGTTTTAAGTTCATTATCACTTAAATCATCAAAAGAATTTATAGCTAAAGCAGCAAGGTCATAATCAGAAAACCTAAAAGGTGCCTTAGTGGTTCTTCTATCCCTATCTCTGGCTAACTGATAATCTTCTAATCCCAGGTTTTGAGTCTGATGTTGATTTTCATTTCTAATCTGATTGTAGTTAGAATCATCATCAGAGTCAACAGGTTGAGGAACTTTTAGGAAACTCTGTTCAGTTGGAGTGATAACTACATTATCAGGCTCCACCTCAATTTCTGTATTAGTGGGATTACTATTATCACTTATCTCAGTAGTTTGTTTTAAACAATACAATTCATCTTCTTTAAAAATAACTTCTCTATTGACAGTGGTTTTAAAACCCCCCAAGCTCCTAACCCAAAGTCTATAACCTTTTGTTCCATCAGGATATCCTAAGAACACACACTTTTGAGATCTGGGATCAAGTTTATCATCCTTTAGATGAGAATATGCAGTACAACAAAAAATTCTGAGATTAGAGTAGTCAATAGGCTTACCATGCCATATTTCTTCAGGAGTTTTACCATTTAAGACAGCAGAAAGAGATCTATTAACTAGATAACAAGTTGTAACAACAGCTTTACCCCCAAAAAGGTTTAGATAGACCAGAACTAGAAAGCATACACCTAACTCTTTCAAGAAGAGTTCTAATCATCCTCTCAGCAACACTATTTTGCTGAGGGGAATAAGAAACAGTTCTATGCCTTTTTATACCAGATAAATTACAAAAATCATCAAAGGCCTTATTACAAAGGCCATTATCTATCCTTAAACACTTTAATGTTTTACCAGTTTGATTTTCAAAAAGAGTTTCCAAGTTTTGAACTTATCAAATACTTCAAATTTATTTTTTAAAAGAAAAATCCACAATTTTCTTGAAAAATCCACAATTATAGACAGAAAATACTTGTTTCCTCCATGTGTAGGTGTGCTAGAGGGACCCCACAGATCAAAGTGTACATAATCAAGTATGGAGGAAGATTTATGTAAGCCATCAGTAAATTGAACTCTATGTTGTTTTCTTATGATACAAGTTTCACAAAAAGGGAGATGAGATATTTTATCTTTTCCAAAACACCCTTGATTTTGTAAGATGCTTAGCCCTTTATTACTTAAGTGAGCTAGCCTTTTATGCCAAAGATCAGTATAATCATTATTGACAGAATTAACCATAGCAGTATTTGAAGAAGATTTTTCAGTTTGAGTGAAATATAAGCCATTTCTTTTATATCATTTGATAGCAAGGAGGGCACTCTTTGTTATTTTAAAACAGCCATAACCAAATTTTCCAACAAATTTAGAATCTTCAAGAGTGCCAATAGAAATTAGATTTTTGGATAAATCAGGAATATGTCTCACATTTTCAAGGAGATAAACAAAACCAGTATCAAATTTAACTCTTATATTACCTATTCCATGAATTTTACAGGCAACATTATTTCTCATAACAACTATACCAGAGTTCACCTTAGTATAAAAGCAAAACATATCAATATTAGGAGTCATATGAAAAGTGCATCCTGAATCAAGTAACCAATCATCAAACTGACAAGTAGAAGACACGGAGTTCACATAGGTCTCAGTCTCTTCATTATCAAAGGCTAAATACAGCTCACCAAGAGTTTCAGTATTAGTGGTAGCAACATTACTCTGTTCAGGGGGTTTATTTTTCTGAGAATTGTTATTCAACTTATAACAATCCTTAATATAATGCCCCAACTTACCACAATTGTAACACTTTCTCTCTTTTACTTTTGATTTTGATATAGACTTACCGTTGCCTTTTTTTTGTGACTTTGGCCATTTGGATTATAACCTTCTTGATTATTAGACTGTCTATGCTGTGATCTACCTCTAACATATAAGCCTTTACCATTACTTCTAGTTTCTCTATCATTTTTCAGTTCATGACTCTTACTTCTTAGAGCATTTATGATCATATCAACAGTCAGATCATCCCTACCATATTTGATGTCACTTTTGACATCTTTATAGGCATCAGATATTGAATTTAGCAATATTATTGATTTATACTCATCAATACCTTTATCACCATAGTTCTTTATATCTTGGATCAACTTATTGAATATATCAAAATTTTCATCAAGATTTTTTAAGGGATCTATTTTAAAACTAAAGAATTTTTCCAATAAAAACAATTTATTTGGAAGTGATTTTTCAAGATAAGTTGATTCAAAAGTTTCTCATAAAGATTGAGCATCATCAAGGGTACCAATTTTTCTAAGCACAGAGTCAGACAAATGAAGTATAATAGAGGTATATGCTAACTCATCAGCCTCTATTCTTTGATCATCAGACATAGTATCACGAAAGGTTTTATATATAGCCTTGGAAACTTTTTGTTAAACTAAAATGCCTTTCATTTTTTGTTGTCAGATAGCAAAGTCACCTTTTCCATCAAATTGGTCCAAATGAAAACTTGAAGTAGCCATTTATCACAATTTTTCACACAGATAACAAAGATGATCAGAAAAGAGGTATTTTATTCAAACAACAAAAATCTAAAGACAAGAAGGTAAGAACACCAACAATCAGATACAGGCACATGCAAGTAGGGGTGGCAAAAAAACTCGTCGGCTCGGCTCGTAAAAGCTCGACCCAGCTCGGGCTCGTCGAACCACGAGCACGAGCTAGGGCCGAGCTGGAGAAAAAAAAAGGGCTCGTTGGGCTCTTGGGCTCGTTCCCACGAGCTAATAGACGAGCCACGAACCGGCTCGGCTCGTGGCTCGTCCCCAACGGTCACGATTTCGTGACCGTTGGCCAACGGTCAGTGGACCTTTTTTTTTTCTTTCATTATTTTTCTATAAATACCCATTTTTTAAACTCATTTTTTCACACTTCAATCTCTTATCTCTTATTCAATTACATACTCAATCCATTAAAAATTCTCAAATTACATTCTCTCAAATCTCAATATTAGTGTTCTAATTAGTATCTAGTATCTTATTATCTAGTTATTATGCTATACTTTTCTACTTCTACTAATTCTCTACATTTCTATTTTCTAGTTTTTACGTTCTAGTTCTACTACATTTTTATCTTCTCCTATTTTCTTTATTCTATTATTCCAAATGGCATACAACTGAAGTGATGATGATTTTAGTGGTCTTAATCACATTCCAATTCTAGATGATATTATTGATCAGTTTGGTGGTAGCACTGATCCAATTAATTTGGAAGACATTCATGAAGACGCCGATACACAAACTACCATTGGCTCTAGCACTAAACGAAAAGCCACCAAACAAAAGACTATATGCTGGCAGTATTTTCAATTGGTGCCGACTGGTAAACTAGTAAACAGAGTTCCTGAGTACAAAGCACAATGTAAACACTGTCAAGAGAAGTTTGCTTGGCACAAGGGGATAGGCACGACCCATCTAAACAGACACTTCAAAAAGTGTCAATTCAAACATGGAGGTTTGGATACAAATCAGGCACAACTCCAGTTTGGATTTCCGAGAGCCAGGTCCAGTAGTCCCGTTCTTAACAACTGGATATACTCACAAGAACTCATGCGACACGAAGGACTACCGGAATTGATAGCAAATGTCGAGTTTCTACTATGCTTGGTGGACAATCCTCATTGGACGTCATTCATCCAAAAATATCTACAACCAAAGTACGTTAGTATTTCTAGAAATACACTTCGTAAAGATACTATTGTTAGATATAATACTAAGAAAGAATCTATTATTAATGATATTAATAATTACAACGGTGTTGTATCTTTTACATCAGACTTATGGACAGGTTGTAACAAAAAAGGATACATGGTTGCAACTGCACATTATATTGATGATAGTTGGTCAATGCATAAAAAAGTGATAGCATTTAAACAAATAGACTATCCTTATAATGAAAATAATATTTATCAAGTTTTATTAGGTGTGTTAAATGAATTTAAATGTGATTATAAGGCTCGTAGTTTTACATTTGATAATGCAGGCCCAAATAATATAGTAATTGAAAAATTAATGCAACACTGTAATCCACAATTTGATGGTATTTTATTTCATATTCGTTGTGTGTGTTATGTGTTTAATTTAATTGTACAAGATGGATTAAAATTTATACAACCTCAATTGAAAAAAATTAGATATGCTATTAATTATATTTCGGTTTCACCATCAAGAAAACAAGTTTTTGCTGCTTTATATACAGAAAATGGGCTGCAATCAAAATGTTTTGCAACTGATGTTGCCAATAGGTGGAATTCAATATATCTTATGCTTGAATTGTGTGAAGGTTATGAAGATTGCATTACTGTCTATTATAATAGCCAACACTCACACGGCTCACAATATGATTTAGAATTACATGATTGGGAAATATGTGGTCATGTTAGAAAAATTTTAAAAGTTTTTTTACGACACAACAAATGCATGTTCTGGTATTTATTACCCAACTACTCCACTTGTTTTAAATCATTTCTATTATATTGCTAACAATTTTAATAGGTATAAGAATTTTGCTCTTTTTACTAGTATTATAGATGTTATGGAAGCTAAATTTAGGAAATATTGGGAACAATTACCTATGTTATTTCCATTAGCATGTATCATGGATCCTCGACTTAACTTAGAGGGTACAAAAGTCACAATAATGACAATTTCAGATAAATTAACTTATGGAAATCCAGTCATGTGTGCTAATTTAGAACAAACTTTATATTCTATGTATGAGGTTTATGCTGAAAAAGCCGGTACAAACGTTGTACGACCCCCTAATTCAACATATACTTCGTTATCAACTGATGACATTGACTTATGGAGTTACGTCAGTACACATAGGACCACTCAAGGTCAACATTTAGTTGGTTCTTCTTCTAGTTCTTCCCTTCCCCGTTCTAATGATATACCTGTAGAGTTAGGTAGATATTTTGCTCATGATGTGCTTAGTATGTTAGATAACGAGGAGAGAAAAAACTTTGATATACTTAAATGGTAGAGACAACATCAACGTAGTTACCCAATTCTTTCCAAAATGGCACGAGATCTACTAACACCTCCGGTCTCAACTGTAGCATCGGAGGCTGCATTTAGTATAAGTGGAAGGGTTTTATCTGATATCAGGTCAAGACTCAAAGCTGACATTTTATAAAGTTTACTGTGTCTAAAGGATTGGGATAATGCCGAACTTCGAATTCAAGATAAAGTTGACAGAATAATGTCCGAATAACTTAAAGATTTGAATATGGATTAATCATATTCGTAGTAAGTATTATTTTGCATTAATATTTCTATATTTGAAGAATTTTCATTATTTTAATAAAAAATTGTACACGTAACATCTTGTTCGTGTACAATTTTAACTCCGCCTACTTTTAAAGTAGCCGGTCCCAAGCCCGAAAAAATGAGGAGGATTTTAAATTTTACATTTTTAACATAAAGAATTTTCAATATGGTATTCTTTTTTATTTTCAAATTTTAAAAAATGTAAAACACAAAAAAAAAAATAGGGGTGGATTTTAAATCTTTAATTTTTAACATAAATGTTTTTTTATTTCTACTTTCTCTTTTATTTTCAAATTTCTTTTTTATTTTCAAATTCAAAACAAAAAAAAAACAAAAACATAAGAGTCAAATATGAGGATTTTAAAAAACATAATCAAGATTATTCAATAAAAATTTTAACATAAAGATAAAGGATTCATTTTAAATATTTACATTTTTTTTTTCTTTAACAAAATAAATAGAATGATTTATTTTCAAATTTTAAACCAAAAAAAAACAAACAAAAAAAGGGTCGAGCCGAGCCGGCTCAGCTTGGTTCGTTCGGCCCACGAACCCGTGGGCCGAACCGAGCCCACCTTTTGGAGACGAGCCGAGTTCGTGATTTACGGGCCGAGCCGGCTCAGCTCGGCTCGGCCCATTGCCATGCCTACATGCAAGATCTTACGCGCAGATTTGAGAGAGACCTATAATCAAGACCACCCCAGGATTCCATGAGAATCAGGTTCTCAGGTCAAGGTGTGATCAAGAAAGTCTCAGGGGAGGGGTGTTTCACTTAAGATGACAAGATTGGTTAAGCAGTACACTTTAGAGATATTCTATTTTAAGAACCGGTTCACAATATCTATTGAGAACAAATCATACAACATGTAAAAGTAAAATTTTCTTGTACTTAATACACAACACGAAGTTTATTTGCAAGAAACTTATCATTTCATACTTATATTTAAAGAAATATAGAGGATTATACTTACAGTCCTGAGAATTGTCTCAGTAACAGAGGCGAAAAAAGATTAAGCATCAAGAAACAATTACCCGTGCTCAGATACCACTTGTTGCGACTTTGTTTCTTGAATTAGAAATTCTTTTATGCCAAACAGTTAAACAAGTATGATGAAAGAATAAGCAGAAATGTAAAGATAACACAAGAATATGAGCGTCCCTCTTTAGGGGACATGCAGTTCAGCACGTTAGTGCCTACGTCTGCCTTTGAGGCTCTACAAACGTAGATCTGGCCTCTTTATGCACTATTAGAAACCACAATCATTCAAGATCCAAGATTACAGAAGTTAATCCACTCAGAATATCCCCACTCTCTCCTTCATTACATACTCCTCACAATATCAAGATAAAACCCTCCACAACAGATTTGAGGATATATCACATAGAAATACAGTAATCTCCGGTATGATCAAGTAGATGCAATTTTTTACCCTTTGGATCCGACCCCATCGAGTAATTGAAATCCAGTCATATGCAAATCATGATTCATTTCCTAATAGATATGAATCTCCCATTGTTGCAGATTTGACAAGGACAACGAATTTTGTTCAATCCCATAACATTTTCCTTTTACAAAGTTAAGAAAGGATTCAATGCCCTTCTTGTTCTTCTCCCTGAATCTATATTTTCCATCAATCCAACTTTGACATCTTTTGTCCTATAGAAAATGAAGTTCACATTATCTTCGACAAGAAACGAAAAGGAAACACTATTTTGCAGCAAAACTCTATACACAAGAAACAAAATTCTTCAGATCTAGTTGTAACATGCAAATAAGACAATTTGTAATCAAATTGAAAGGGCTCAGTGAGTAAACCACAATCGCGTTCCGAAGTGAATGTTTCAAGGAGCTATTTGAACTATATTTTATCGGTTGAAAAAGAGCACAAATTTTATTTCCAACTTTCCATAGTTAAAAACTTACCGAGCAATTCAATTTAAAATTATCGAGAATAGAGACAAAAGTATGAACATCGGAGTTTTTTAGTAGAATCAAATGCTCAACATCTCATGGGCATTTAAACAAACATGTAAAGGGATTCCAAAGAAATCTACAATAACTTGAAGATCGTGAAAATCAAAGAAGTGTTTTGAAGGAGAATCAACAAAACAATAAACACAAACAGGAAACAGTACAATGGTGGCAGAAAATAGACATCAAATGGTAATGGTTACCTCAAATGGGAGGAATGCAATGTTTCCTAGCAATACGCGAATTTGAAGCTTATGCGACAGTTAAAACTCGTAACAAAACCAGAGAAGATTTCATACAAAAGTACTTGTGGCGGATTGGCGGTCATTAGCTAAGAATTCAAAATTCTTCATCATGGATAATTAACACATTTCTTCTCTATTGTTTGCTTTACAAAATATTTGTCTTTTGGAATTTTAGCATATTTAAACCCTTAAATAAATGTTAGTTCACTAAAAATATCTCAATCATCCACATAAAATCACATGTCCATTACACTCTCCTAATTTTCTTAAAGGCAAATCGTAAAGACAAAAAAATCTATTTTTCCCACCTAATCCAACGAAAGTAATATTGTATATTTCTACATACTAGTATTTTATCCATGCATCTATGCAATACACGATAGTTGTGTTTTGTTAAAGTGTGCTTGATACAAATATATAAAAGCTTATTGATTGTAATCGAATCAACTAAAAAATTATCAAATAAATAATATTATATTAGAGATTGACACTGGAAAAAAAAAATCAACATAGCTAATTCAAATTTTGAAAAACTTCTTTGAATACCACATTTGTAGTTGAATTGATTGGTTCTTCATCTTTGTCACAAATTAGTATCTTCAATCAAGTACGATTTGTAACTATCGAGATAGCAACATATAGTTGTTCATGGCTGAAAATTGGTCTTTTTAAATATAGTTCAGTGTGCGAAATATATTGGCATTTACTCTTGTTAATAGTCATATCGTATGAAATAATCAAATAAAGTAGCCTTCGTTGAAACTTAAAATGTATTCTTGAGTCTGATGGAGTCAAAGTCATCTTTGGGATGAACACTTTATGCCCTGCATTGTTTCTTGAAATAACCTTGGCTTCCAGAACATGATTCCCAAGCCTCGTAATCAACAATCTGGTCCCATTACATAGTCCAGCAGAATGATCAATATTTCTCAATAACATAACATGAATTCCAACCTTCAACTTCAGCTCATGATTAGGCACCCCATAACATTTGATATCGTTTAAAAACTCTGGAGTATAAAGATCTTCTAGTAAATCAATATTAGAATCTTATTTGGAAGTTGCATCAAAACTTAAATATGTCTTTCCTTAAGTTTTATTAAGGGAAGTCATGTATTCATTCACTAATTCAACAACCTTAAGCATTGGAGCATTGATTTCTCTTCCTTGCAAATATGTTAGATCATCAACATTTTCTAAGAAAAAGTATATGTACTATTCGCAATTGTTGCAACTGAATCATCCGACTCATTTATCAAAAGATCATCAGGTATTTTAATGTTTGCATGACCATCATTTGAACCACTGATTATTCCATCTCCAAAAATTTCAAAACAGAAACAATATAAATATTCATAACAGAAAAATGAAAGAAAAAAAATTAGTTGCTTGTCAAATAATATCTAGTAATTATTTAATCAAATAATTTAAATATGTGTGAGTTTATATATATACGATGACAATATTAAAAAAAAAAATTAGAGATCACACAGTAAACTGTTTTTATTTATGTATATGGATTAGAAAAAAATAATTTAATTATTAAAACAAAAAATCAATACAAACATAGTTTTATAAATTAATCAATGATTTTAACATAAAAGAAAAACATAGCAACAAACTAATCAATAATTTTTACAAAAAAACACGTAGAAACAAAATAATCAATGATTTTTACAAACTATATATACTAATCAAACATATATAATAAATAACGGAATTTTAACGTTAATACAAATAATAAAACATCTTCATCCATGAAGACTATCTCTATGTTATACGTCTTCGCCTTGTTGTTAAAGCACTGATAGCCCAAGAATAACTAACCAAGAGGGGGGTGAATTGGTTTTCTCAAACTTTTTCGAAAAATATTTTCAAAAATGATATTTAAGAAATAAAAATTGATTCACAAAAATATAAGCACGATATAAGTAAATAAAAGAGAAGAGAGAGTGCAAACGATTTTTATGAAGGTTCGATCCAACCAATGATCTACGTCCCCCGTTACCAAGCTCTCCAACACGAGCACGGCCTTTCCACTATTTTGATTGACTTATGGTGCAATCCAAACCCTTACAATGTATCCGGTGACTTACAAACAAGGAGCACCGATCCTTATACAATATTGAGCTTTTTAAGGGACCTCAATATGACCCAAATATATAAAGAGATTGATTTGAGTATTTCTCTCTATATGAATGATAGATACAAGTTTAGTTCTAACAGAGACTAACACTTTAATGAATAGCAATGAATGAGGAAAGCTCAAGTGTTAGAAGAAAACTTTGTTGAAAAAGATGAATCAAATGTTTGATTTAATCAAACAAAGTTTTTCAATAAGAGATATTGAAGATATAAATGCAATGATGCTTTGAATGAAGTATTTCAATATGATTCTCTCTATAAATGCTCTTGTAAGTGTTAGGAGAAAGATAATAAATGAAGTGGTATTTATAAAGATGAATTTTCGTCACTTTCTGTTGAAACGGATGACCAAACAGATGACCAAACGGTCGACCAGTCAGATTGGTCAGAACTAGCCGTTGAACTGTAAAAAGTCAGAACGGACACTTTTTGAAAAGATACGCTCAGACGGTCGACCGGTTCAAAGTAAACGGTCGACCGGTTCATCCGGTTTACCTAACGGATTGTCCGTTTCCACAGTTTTGAAAATCTGATTTTTGGCTTTGATAAAACTAATTTTTATGCAAGTGATAAAAATTATTTTTGAGCTTTCGTTCATTTAATTGCTAAGGATTAAAGAGTTAATACCTTTACAATTTTATCTAGAAATCTATTCTTCAATCTTGATCTTCGAATCTTGAAATTCGGCGGATCTTGAGATGCTTGAACTCTTGTATTGATTTTGACTTTGAACTTGATATTTAATGAGAGTTCGATTTGTAGCGCTTTGAATTTTGCTTGAAAATAAAATGTTAGAAAACATAACCAATTTGTTTGTAATAATCAAAACATTAAGGTTTAAAGTTAACCATATGTCAACAATTTCCCCTTTTTTGATTATGACAAACAATGTGAGAATATAGAATAATGAAATATAATTAATCATGTATATTCCCTATTTCCAAATTCAAGTAAACATGATTTGATAAATTTGTATTACATGATATCAATTTGATTTGCCAATTTCATCTCATTACATGATATCAATTTGATTTGCCAATTTCATCTCATTACATGATATCAATTCCATTTGATCACATCACATATTTCATCACATATTTATTTTCTCCCTTTTGGCATAAACAAAAAGGCAAAAGATAAAACATTAAGGTTTAAAAACATATTCCCCCTAAATGAAACAACATATGCCATTCATTGATAAACTTAAAATTTTAAAACAAGCATAATTTCATAAAAGAAAGATAGAACATATAATTTGTTTCCAAAACATAGCTTCAAAAACAACAAGAAAGAAGTAAATAAACTAAGGCTCTAGGGGCGGCTGTGGAGGAAGCAAAGCATCGAGACGGGAATGAAGATCGCGGAGCAAAGTCGTCATGTCGGCAACTGAGTGCTGGAGAGTCCCCATGGTATGGTGTAGACCCTCGACCGAAGAAGTAAGTGAGTCGTTCCGTCCATGAAGTAGAGTGAATTGGTCCTCGTTGTGGCCGAAAGTGGAGGACGACGGCCTTTGTGATCTTTGCCGTGGAGGGGACGGAGGAGCATCTTCGTCAATATCTTTCCCCTCGAAAGGTAGAGTGGAGGGTCCCGACTCATCATCAAATCCCTTCGACTTTGCCACCCACTGACCATTTTCTTTGAAGATTCTCATTCGTTTGAGTGTAAGAACATTGATGGTGTCAGTGGCTTTTGGAAGGAGGGTCACCGTATCACGAAAAGAGATGTCGAAGTGTTGGAAAATATTGGTGAGAATCATGCCGTAGGGAAGTGCCTTAGATCTCTTACCGCTAAGGACGTAGTGCATGTGTTGGATCATGATGTAAGAAAAATCTAGCTTATGCCCTCGCAGGATAGAGTCGAGCACAAAAACATCAAAATGGTTGACCTCATCTAAATGACCCTTTCGAGGGACAATTATGTGGGTAATGATATTATGGAGGACACGACAAGGAAGAGTGAGTTGATTAGTGCCAAGACGTACGGCAGCCTCAAAATGCTTGCCGGTGACGTTACGACATGCGTCGATCGGATCGTACTCGGCGGTGTGAGGAATTGTTTTGGTGGTATATAGACGCATACCACCGTCCTCAAGATGAAGGATGGATCGAATAAGATCTTGAGTGATCTTAATTCGTTTGTTTCGAACGAAGGAAGAAATACCCGACGTTGGAGAAAAAGCCATGTTTTTGTAAAATTCTTTGACAATGGGGGGGTAGACATTGTCATTGAGAGTAAGAATGGGAACCCACCCCATACCCATAAAAAGGTTTTCAATATTAAAAGATGGTGCATCGTGTGTGAAAGAGGCAAGATCGACATTCTTACCAATGAGGACGGGACACCCATCGATTCGTTTGGATTGAGGGTCTTCTTCGGAGGAGGAGGAGGATGGAGATGGTTGTCTTTCTCTCCTAGGTCGTTTGGCTGCCATTTTCATTCGAGGCATGGTTGTGGAAGCGGATTTGATGAATCTAGGGCTTAGAGATCGTCCGTTTGGGTAGAATTGATGGACAAAAATTGGTGATTTTTCAGTTTTTGGTGTAAAAAGAGTTTTGTGATTTTGAATGTAAATTGGAAAGATTTTGGGAAGATTGGAAGATTGGAAGAAGATTTGGAGAGAAAACCGTGGTTCGCGGGAAGTTGGAATGAAGAAATTTGAAAAAATTCTAACTTAAAACCCTGATTTCCGCTTATACGGACGACCGGAAACCTCAGACGGTCGACCGGTTGGACTGGAATTTTGATGTTCAAACTTTCTGTTCAAACGGATGATCATGCGGATGATGTACGGTCATCCGTTTAAAATCATGCGGACGTCCGTTTAAGTGAGACGGTCAACCGGTTAAACTTTTTAAATTTGGCAAAAGTCTGTGCTCAGACGGATGATCAAACGGATTGAGCAGGGATTCATCCGTTTGATATGAAACGGTCGTCCGGTTTGGGAAACAGTCGACCGGTTGAAAATTTTTAAAAAAATTCACCAAAAGCAATGATTTTGTCTTTTGACAGATAATTTTAGAACATGTTTGTCACATATAAAGCAATCAATCATAGAAAATATAGAGATTTAGCCACATATTTCACATTCATCAATTATGCCTAAATTTCGTCGAATGTATGAAAATCGTTCAAGAGCTAATGGTTTTGTGAGAATATCGGCCAATTGTTTTTCGGTGTTTACAAACTCCAAAGTTATATCTCCCTTTTGTGCATGGTCTCGTAAAAAGTGATGTCTAATCTCGATGTGTTTGGTACGAGAATGCAAGACGGGATTTTTAGATAAATTGATGGCACTAGTATTATCACACATACTAGGAACTTTGTCAAATGAGATGTGATAATCATTTAGAGTTTGCTTCATCCATAGGATTTGAGCACAACAACTAGCGGCAGAGATATACTCGGCTTCGGCGGTTGACAAGGCAACGGAATTTTGTTTCTTACTAAACCATGAAACTAAAGCAAAGCCTAGAAAATGGCACGTTCCACTAGTACTTTTACAATCAATTGTGCAACCGGCCCAATCGGCATCCGAATAGCTAAGTAAATCAAAATGAGTTTCTTTGGGATACCAAAAACCTAGAGATCTAGTTCCACTAAGATAACGAAAAATGCGTTTTACGGCACTAAGATGGGAATTCTTAGGATTAAATTGATATCTAGCACATAAGCATACACTAAACATAATATCGGGTCTACTAGCAGTTAAATAAAGAAGGGATCCGATCATACCTCGATATTTTGTTGTATCAACGGAAGTACCATGCTCATCTTTATCTAGTTTGATTGATGAGCTCATTGGAGTGTTCATATGCTTCAATTCTTCCATTTCAAACTTTTTAAGCATATCCAAGATATACTTGGTTTGACTAATGAATATTCCATCATTAGTTTGTTTGATTTGAAGACCAAGAAAGAACTTGAGTTCACCCATCATGCTCATCTCAAATTCCCTACTCATGCACTTAGAAAATTCTTCACATAGGGAAATGTTAGTAGCACCAAAAATGATATCGTCAACATAAATTTGAACAACTATCATATCATTCTTTTTGGTTTTTATAAATAATGTTGTATCCGCTTTACCCATTAAAAAATCATTTGATAAGAGAAATTTACTTAATCTCTCATACCATGTTCTAGGAGCTTGTTTTAAACCATAAAGGGCTTTTCTAAGTTTGAAAACTTTGTTCGGATACTTATGATTTTTAAAACCGGGTGGTTGCTCAACAAAGACTTCTTCTTGAATGACTCCATTCAAAAATGCACTTTTGACATCCATTTGAAAGAGGGTAAAATTCTTATGACATGCAAAAGCAAGAAGCATACGAATTGACTCTAATCTAGCAACCGGGGCAAAAGTTTCTTCTAAATCGATACCTTCTTCTTGATTGTAACCTTGAGCCACTAATCTAGCTTTGTTACGCACAATTATACCATTTTCATCTCGTTTGTTTCGAAAAACCCATTTTGTGCCAATTACGGTTTGTGAATTTGGTCTAGCAACTAAATCCCAAACATGATTTCTTTCAAATTGATTTAGTTCTTCTTGCATAGCTAGAATCCAAAATTCATCAAACTCTGCTTCTTTAAAATTCTTTGGCTCAATTTGTGAAAGAAATGCACAATTGTTATGAAAATTTCTAGAAGTATTTCTTGTACTTACCCCTTTTGATGGATCACCAATGATGAGATCTTTTGGATGAGAGGGGACAAACCTCCATTCTTTTGGTAATGATAAAGTGTTGAGATCTTCATGAGGTTCTTCTTCATTTTGTTGCATAATTGTTTCCTCCTCATGTTGAATTTCAATGTTATTTGGATTCTCTTTGTCTTGATTTTGAACGCTTAGTTGCTCAAATGGGATTTCCAAATCTTCATCATCAATGACTTTTTCTTGTCCAATTGAGTTAGTTTCATCAAAAACAACATGCATGTATTCTTCAACTACTAAAGTTTTTTTGTTGAAAACTCTAAAAGTTTTGCTAGTAGATGAATATCCAAGAAAAATTCCAATATCGGATTTTGGATCAAATTTTCCCAAGTTTTCTTTTGTGTTTAAAATAAAGCACTTGCAACCAAAAACTTTAAAATATCTAATATTGGAAATTCTATTTTTCCAAAGCTCATATGGAGTTTTGGTTTTCTTTCGACTCACCAAAACTCGATTTAAGATATAGCATGAAGTGTTTACGGCTTCGGCCCAAAAGTATTTTGGTAAATTGTTTTCATTCAACATGGTCCGAGCCATTTCTTGCAATGTTCAATTCTTCTTTTCTACTACACCATTTTGTTGAGGAGTTCTAGGAGCTGAGAAATTATTATGTTCATATCCATTGGATTTGCAAAAATCATCAAAGGCTATATTTTCAAATTCTCCACCATGATCACTCCTAATTGTGGTAATGGTGTATCCTTTTTCATTTTAGACTCTTTTGCAAAAATGTTTAAATGCATTTAAAGCTTCATCTTTTAAATTCAAGAAAATGACCCAAGTATATCTTGAAAAATCATCAACAATAACAAATGCATAATGTTTTCCACTTAAACTAGCGGTTCTAGAAGGTCCAAATAAGTCCATGTGGAGAAGTTGTAAAGGTATTGAAGTAGAAGAGTGTTGTTTAAGTTTGAAAGAACTTTTTACTTGTTTTCCAAATTGACAAGTATCACAAATTTTATCTTTTTCAAACTTTATATTTGGCAACCCTTTTACAAAGTTGTTTTTGGAGATTTTGAAAGTAAGTCCATTCTAACATGACCTAATCTGCTATGCCATAACCAAGAATCATCCTTTATACTTGAAAGACATTTTATTTCTTTTTCAAGTTCAAATTCAATATATATGATGTAAACATCTTTACTTCGGCTCCCCATGAACAATATCTCTTTAGATATAGCATCCTCAATGAGACAATTTGAAGAATCAAATTTAATGAGATAACCTTTATCACACAATTGACTTATACTAAGTAAGTTATGTTTGAGGTTATCAACTAATAAAACATTTTCAATAGATGGATAAGAACGATTACCAATATTTCCAATGCCTATGATTTTTCCTTTGGCATTGTCTCCAAACGTCACATGACCCCCATCTTTTCTTTTGAAATTTGATAGCAAAGATCGAACTCCCGTCATATGTTTCGAACAACCACTATCCAAGAACCAATTGCTCTTGACTTTTTGTGGTACCTACAAAAATAATTTTAATTTTTGATTTTTGGTACCTACATAAGTTTGGGTCCTTGATAGTTAGAGCTCGTGGATTCTTTTATTCACTTGTGTTTCCTTTCAAAGTATAATTTCTTTTTAATTAAACAATTATAAGCAACATGACCATCTTTCTTGCAAAAACTACATGTGATGTTTTGTTGAGAAAAATTGGATGATTTTACAAAAATGGTTTCAAGGGATTTTTGTTTCAAGAGAGGTTTATATCCAATTCCCCCTTTGTTAAACACACATTTTTGCTCACCAACCATTAATTCAAAATTTTTCTTTCCTTGGTTAAATTTGTGAACAATGCTTGTTAAATCAACCACTTTTTCTTTCAATAAAACATTTTCTTTAATTAAGGACTTATTATCATCTTTCTCTTTTTCAAAGTCCTTTTGAGCAATGAAAAGCTTCTTAACTACATTTTTCAACAAAGAGTGTTTATTGTTAAGAATAGTGTATTTTGACATAAGTTTCTCAAATTCTTCAAGAATTTCATCATAAGAAGAAGATAAGTCAATGTAAGAGTCATTGTTATTTGTACTTACCTCATCCTCAATAGCCATGAAGCACATATTAGCGATTTCTTCTTGAATTTCATCTTCTTCTTGATCATCTTCATCACTATCATCCCATGTAACTTGAAGTGCTTTCTTTTTGATGAACTTCTTCTTGTTTGGGCATTCGGTCCTCTTGTGACCGGGTTTGTCACAATCATAGCATATAATCTTTTTGTTCTTTTCTTCACTTTTGTCTTCTTTCTTTTGAAATCGCCTATTGTTTCGAAATCCTCTCCATTTCTTGACAAGAAGAACTAAGTCATCAAGTTCTTCATCACTCATGTTTGTATTGGAGGATCCTTCATCATTTGTTGATTTCAAAGCAATTTGCTTCTTGGGAAGCTCCTGTATTTCTTCTTTGCTTCTCCTCGTTTTCTCCTTTGTTTCGGTATTGTTGAGCTCATACGTCATCAATGTTCCATATAGCTCCTCTAATGGATAAGTGTTGATATCTTTTGTATTTTCTATCAACATCCTCAAGGAGCTCCAATCTTCCGATAAAGACCTAAGCATTTTGCTCACAAGTTCACCATTAGTAAATTTTCGATCAAAGCCCTTAAGGCCATTAATAATATCGGTGAAACGAGTAATCATATCAACAATAGGTTCATCTTGTTTCATAAAGAAATTTTCGAAATCTTTTGTCAAAAGATTTATTTTGGTTTCTTTAACCTTGTTGGTACCTAAGTGAGTTATCTCTAATGCATGCCAAATATCATATGCGGAATCACATGTGCTAATACGATTAAACTCATTTTTGTCTAAAACACAATAAAGTAAATTTTTAGCTCTAGCATTCAAAGACAATTTTCTTTTATCCTCTTCATCATATTCTTCTCTAGGCTTAGAAATAGTTTGGTCCGATTTATCATCAATTTTGATAATTTTTGTAGGCACATATGGACCAAACTCGATGACTTTCCAAATGTTATAATCAATTGATTGAATATAGATCATCACTCTAGTTTTCCAATAATTGTAGTGGGAGCCATTAAAGAAGGGAGGACGATTTGTAGAGTGACCCTCAAGGTTTTGAAAATTTTGGTTAGCCATTACTCAAGATTGTGTAATCTAAAAAATATGAGCACCTTGCTCTGATACCAATTGATAGCCCAAGAATAACTAACCAAGAGGGGGGTGAATTGGTTTTCTCAAACTTTTTCGAAAAATATTTTCAAAATTGATATTTAAGAAATAAAAATTGATTCACAAAAATATAAGCACAATATAAGTAAATAAAAGAGAAGAGAGAGTGCAAACGATTTTTATGAAGGTTCGATCCAACCAATGATCTACGTCCCCCGTTACCAAGCTCTCCAACACGAGCACGGCCTTTCCACTATTTTGATTGACTTATGGTGCAATTCAAACCCTTACAATTTATCCGGTGACTTACAAACAAGGAGCACTGATCCTTATACAATATTGAGCTTTTCAAGGGACCTCAATATGACCCAAATATTTAAATAGATTGATTTGAGTATTTCTCTCTATATGAATGATAGATACAAGTTTAGTTCTAACAGAGACTAACACTTTAATGAATAGCAATGAATGAGGAAAGCTCAAGTGTTAGAAGAAAACTTCGTTGAAAAAGATGAATCAAATGTTTGATTTAATCAAACAAAGTTTTTCAATAAGAGATATTGAAGATATAAATGCAATGATGCTTTGAATGAAGTATTTCAATATAATTCTCTCTATAAATGCTCTTGTAAGTGTTAGGAGAAAGATAATAAATGAAGTGGTATTTATAGAGATGAATTTTCGTCACTTTCTGTTGAAACGGATGACCAAACAGATGATCGGTCAGATTGGTCAGAACTAGCCGTTGAACTGCAAAAAGTCAGAACGGACACTTTTTGAAAAGATATGCTCAGACGGTCGACCGGTTCAAAGTAAACGGTCGACCGGTTCATCCGGTTTACCTAACGGATTGTCCGTTTCCACAGTTTTGAAAATCTGATTTTTGGCTTTGATAAAACTAATTTTTATGCAAGTGATAAAAATTATTTTTGAGCTTTCGTTCATTTAATTGCTAAGGATTAAAGAGTTAATACCTTTACAATTTTATCTAGAAATCTATTCTTCAATCTTGATCTTCGAATCTTGAAATTCGGCGGATCTTGAGATGCTTGAACTCTTGTATTGATTTTGACTTTGAACTTGATATTTAATGAGAGTTCGATTTGTAGCGCTTTGAATTTTGCTTGAAAATAAAATGTTAGAAAACATAACCAATTTGTTTGTAATAATCAAAATATTAAGGTTTAAAGTTAACCATAGGTCAACAAGCACGACATCACCCACAGCCTCACGACCCTAACATTCATTTTCCATCGCGTCTTGGTAGCGTTTATTTCTTTGATGCTGTTAAAACTTTCTTCCATATTGAAAAGCAAGAATGGTTTTGTAATACAAGTTATGATAGGAAAATAATTTGAATTTAGCTTAAGCTTAAGCTATTAGGGAATGCACTTCTAATTTAAAGATCTATTTGTATTTGTAAATGTCAACAATTACTCCAATATATTCAGATTCTGAGGCATGGGTATGATACACGTGCGGGTTTAATTGGAGCTGATGCTGGTGCAATGAATTTAACAGTTCAATGCATTGGAGAGAAAACTTGGCAATATTTTCTCACAGCTATCTTACTTTTATATATTAATAAGATATTTTCATGACTAGAATTATATGCAAAATTATACATAGAAACTCTGCAGTAAAACAACAATGAATTGTCACTTGTGTAGATGTGGAACACAAATTGAGATAAATACCTTGTGGACATAAGCCAATTCTGGTAAACACTTCTTTACGTGCCATCATTGTTTGGAACTTACATAAATAATGAAGAATATTTAGTAACATTGTATATTTAAAACTTACCTATGTGGAGTATTGACGAAATTTGGAGAGTGTAAGGCTAGATTGATTGTTCTTCACTAGTGAACTAACGAACAAAATTTGGGAATTTTATTTCTAATTCTTGGGCTTCTTTTCACTGAATGACAGTTCTTCCATCAATATTTTTCTTAACAAACGCGACGTCTATAATAGATTTTTGTTCTTGATGAAATTTTCCTTAAAAAATTGAGAGAGTATACTGAACGTGTGATTTTAAAACAAATGTTAACGGACGTAGACGATAGGGACATTTTCTGCAAAGAATCGTTTATTTCTTAAGGGCCCAAATGCCAAAATCAAAATAATAAGAACGTTTTGTACAGTGAGAGCAAACAATAAAAATGAAATGTGATGATTACCTTTCATTATTGTTACTACTTTAATAGAATATGATCTTTTTGAATTATTTAAACTTTTTTTACTACACGTCAACAAATTTATTCGTCAAGAAAACTCCAGTACATAACGACGGCATGCTTAGTCTTAATCAAGGCAACATCTCCAATGAGAATTGTGGAAATATATGGAGGGTTGTGGTAGGATATGAGCTTTCTTTAAAGTCGTCATGTCACTTGTGATTTTATGTTTTTTTTTTTCCCTCTCGCCAAGGCGAAGCAAGTTATTCTATTATGGACAAATATTGCCACTTTTCCTTTTATGCTCTTAATCGTATTTTGGAGGAATTTTTTTTTAAAACCCTTATTTTTAAAATAGTTTTGACTTACTTACAATTTCATGGTATTATCTTTAAAGAAATTATTTCATGATCTTATGATATTTTCCATATTTTTTGTAATTACTTTCATAATAGTGTAATTGTGTTTAAGTTCTTATATTTCTTCTAATTTCTATCTCGATTTTAGTTTATAGTTTCTATCTGTAATAAATGTTATTCTACTGTAAAATAGAGAAAATGACATTTTTAAAAAAATAAAAAAGACGTGATTTTATACTAGTTTTGTTGACGTTAGAAAATAGTTTGCACTGATTCTTAGCCAACTTAAAGATAAGTGTTGAGGTCGGTTATGACCGTGATGAGTAGCAGATAGGTAAGCATATGTAGGAAGACTTGATTGTATAATCTTTGTAAGAGTGCTTTTATTAAGCAGTTTAATGTCCCACTTGAAGGACATTTATGTCTCCTATTTATAGAAAAATATACAATGATTTCCTCCATTTAATGCTAAGCTAAGCATTAAATGGTCAAGCTAGACTAGGTATTAAATGGCTAAGCTAGGTATTTAATGCTTGCAAGACATTCTCTTTTTGGGGGCATTTAATGTCAAGTGACGTCTGACATATAAATAGGACAAGCCATGCCGATGACGTGAGTATGACGTCGGACATGATAGGTCCAACCTGGAGATCCATGGACTAGGTCCGAGCTGAATTGAAGACCAAGCTGGGCTCGAAGCCAAAATTAGGAATGAGGTATGAACTGTAAAGCTCCACTATAGGTCAGTCATATCACACTGGACTGTTGAGTAAAGTAGCATCTGACGTGACAGAACTAGATCGGAGGCCAACAATTGCCCCTCAAGACCTGTTTTGACCTTGGACAAAAGAGGTTTTCAGATCTTATTACGGTTCAGACTCGTGCTGATCTGAGTTCTACAACATTGATGTGATATTTCTGGCGACCCACCTCGTTGGTTGACACGTGGAATGAGCTTAGTGGTGATGTCAGGCTTTTGTGTGGCTTGAGGACACACTTTTCTGGTGTCATCATTACGACATTGATGGTGCTGACTCTTTGTCTTCCTCGTCTATAAATAGGGAGTGAGAGAGTCATTTGGAACTCCTACCTTAAACGCTTTCTCCTTTTTTGAGTTTTCTTTGTCCGAGATGAGCATCAGAGCGGTAGGATACTTCCGATCTAAGGGTCACTGCGGTTGTTGGATTCGAACTGGGGCTCAGAACGATCAGTACCCACTCCTTTTTTCACGCTATTCCTTGTCTTTCTTTGTTTCTCTAAGCTCATTTGCTAGGATGTCTAGTAAGGTCGGTAGTGATAGCGGAAGAGAAGCCATGTCCTGGGATAGGGGTCAAGAGGATGAAGAAGTTAGCTCGAGTAGAATGGTAAAGGGAATAGATGAGGATGAGGTCATCAGTCCGGCTCTGCTAACCGCTGTTCCTCCTCTAAATAGGTCATCTCCACAGGCCGAGACGAGTGGTGAGGGAGAAGTTGGGCCTAAAACTTTAGGTCGGAGGGCGGCGAATGTGAGGCAGGGCTTAGGACGGCCCTGGTTTGGAAATGCAGATTTTTTCCTTCCGAAGTAAACGAGAAACAATTTCGAGACTGGCATAGGACTTATAGAATCCTGGATGAGATAGAGTTCTTCGTCCCTAGTCCCAAAGACCAAGCTGATGATCCACTGTTGGGCTGTGTGGCCTTGAACCAGGCCGTTCTGGCTGTCGAACTCAGACTTCCCTTCCCTAAAATAATCAGGAAGTACTTGCGCGAGTGGAGAATAGCTCCAACCCAGCTCTGTCCCAACGGTTGGAAGATTATGATAGGTTTTCTTATCCTCTGGGACAAGCTCGGCTTCCCTCGTCCGTCAATTAGGAAATTTAATAGTCTGTATTCTTTTAAATCGGATGGGAAGAGGTCGTGCTGGTTGTATGTGTCGGTGAAGGCGAAGATAGGGGATAGTGTCATCACCCAGACCCCGGACTCAATTAAAAATTGGAAGAAGTTCTGGTTCTTTGTCCGAGGTCCCTGGCAATTCTCCGTGAATGATGCTAGGCCAGATGTGAACATTCCAGTTCGTTACCACTAACTAAGTAAGTGTATTTCTTTACTTGTTGAGTTTGGTTAACTTGATTCCATACTGAACTGGTTTATTTACCTCGCTTCCCAGGGTATAATTCTTAAGACCCAACACAAGAATCTTCAGATAGAGCTCGGAGGGCCAGAGATATCAGTGAGGATCTCCGATCTAGCAGTGCACTGATAACTGAAGAGAACTTGGTATTAGCTCGTCTCTCTCCGTCTAGTTCAGATCATCCGCAAACCTGTGAGCTATTCTAAACTCGTTACTTGTGATTTCTTTTCATGCTAATTTGTTCAGTTCTGACTTCCATCATTTTTAGATCAATCCGACGAAGGGATGAAAGATATATCAGCCCTCCTTAAGAAGAAAAGTCAGGCTGGAAAGGGCAAGAGAAAAACTCCGATTGACGATCAAGTGCCTCCTGCTCGACCTCGTCCTTAGCCTGAGCCTGTTCTCCAGAGCGTTCCAAGCCCAACTCGAAGCGTCGAAGAGATAACCTCATTCCCAGTTCGTGATGGGCCATCCTCATCCCAGCCTCCTCGGCCTCTCCCATTGACATCGTAGATTCTGCCCGTATACTTGGGCTCGACTCCAGAGAAGGATAAGGAATACATGAGTCTCCGCGGTACTCTTCCCAAACCAATTCGTGACTTCTTTAGGTCGAACTCCTCCACCATGGAGGATATTACTGGCCCTCCCTCTTCGTTAAAAAGGGCCATAACTGTGATTGGAAAGAGCTGGACTCCAGTCCAGTAGAGATACTTGGACAGCATAGGGACCGTAGAGTCCATCATCGCGGCGTCGATCAATTCCTCCAGGGCGGCCATTCAGCTTACTTCAGCCGCGAAGAAGATGGAGAGGATGTTGACTGATGTCCAAGTTATGAGGGAGGAGAAAAAGAATGTCCTGGTCGAACTGACTGAGGAAAAGAATCTCAGGGCCATCTCCGAAGATGTCCTCATGAGACGGGATGAGGAGCTTAGGGAGAAGGAGGCCGAGTTGAAGGCGTTGGCGACGGAGCTGGAGGCAGAGAAGATGAGTAAGGCCGAACTGAGGCAGGAGCTGGAGGCTGAGAGAAACAGTCGGGCTGAGCTCAGGGCTGCCTTGGATACAACTATTGGCCGAGATGAGGCCGTGGTCAAATTCAAGTCCTTCGACGCCTATCTGGCTGACCAAGAGAATGTCTACTTCTTGACGATGGAGGAGCTGATTAAGACAGCGGCTGAGAAGCATCCGGACTAGGACGTTCAGTTCCTGAAGGAATAGCTTACCAAGATGAAGAGAAATTCTACATTCAATCCTCAATTGCCTAAAGAAGTAGATCAGTCCGGCACTGAGGAATGAAGTCTTCTTTTTAATGTTTTTTGTCGTACTGTACTTAATTTTGATTGTACTGAACTGAAGTATCAATGAAAGTATGTCGTTCTGTTAACTTGTGTTCATTTTTTATCATTGTACTGCTGACTTCGGATTTCTAACTTCGAAGATCTGACTTCTGACTTTGAAGATCTAACTTCGAGCTTTCGCTTTCTACTTCAAAGTCGGACTTTTGATTTTCGATATGACTTTTTCCTTTGAGTTTCTGACTTTTGATTTCAAAACTCTGACTTCTGACTTCTGATTTTGAAGATCCGACTTCGAGCTTTGGCTTTCTAATTTGAAGTCGGACTTTTGATTTCAGCGACTTTCGAGATCTGACCTCTGATTCTATCGTTTGTAAGGTGGGCGAGCTGAAACTGGGGATATTAGCGTCTTTGTGTTGAGGTCCAGACCAAGGATGAGGTTTGACCTGGGATACATGGTAGTTTAGATGTATGCCCCCCCCCCTACTCCAAAAAAAAAGTGTATAGCTCAGCCTCGCGTATAAATCGTAAGGTCGGTATATAGGACAAACTAAAAGTTGTTTCACCGCAAAAGTAGGAATGTAGTTCAGTCGCTTGGACGAACTGTATTCCTTTGAATTACTATGTCCTTGGGATGAAGAGATTTTAGTTTTGGAGTTGGTGTCATAACACTTACGCTATCCAATGCTAGTCTCAGCCTTGTGAGACTTATGTGTCAAAAGGATTGTGACCTTGATCAACCCTTGTTAGCTTGGACTATGTCTAGACCTGTGGTTTTCAATGTAAGTCTTAACTTACAAAGCATCCTTCATTTTATAAGTGCGAGAAATTTTTACAAGGTGAAAGCCATGGCTTCTCTTAACAAAAGTAGCTCGTACCCGTGGGCCTTTGGAGATAAGTTTCATTAGTAGTACTTCTTGAGATGTTCATCATTCCACGGGTGTGCGAGTGATAGACCTTCTGTATTCCAGAGCTTGTAAGCTCTGTTTTTTAGAACTGTGACGATCTTGTAAGGTCCTTCCCAGTTCGGAGCAAGTGTCCCTGCTTGGCTCTCTTTTGTTGTCAGGAAAACATTTCTTAAGACTAAGTCCCCAGCTTTGAATTTCTGCTATTTGACTTTGCTGTTGTAATACCTTACACTTCTTTGTTTGTAAATTGCATTTTTTAATTCTACCCCTAGCCTCTTTTCTTCTAGTAGGTTGAGCTCGGCTCTCATGGCATCGATGCTGCAATTTTCATCAAAAGTCCGAACCCTAAATGATGGGAGTTCGAGCTCTACCGAAATGACGGCTTCGGTTCCAAAGGCTAGGGAGAAAGGCGTTTCTCCTGTGCTGGATCAGCATGTTGTGCGGTAAGACCATAGTACGCTTGGGAGTTCTTCCGCCCAGGCTCCTTTTAGTTCATCCAATCATGTCTTCAAGGTGTGCTTGATGATTTTGTTAACGGCCTCGACTTGCCCGTTGGCCTGGGGGTGGTTTGGAGTGGAGAAGTGTTTCCTGATATTCGGTTCTTCGCATAATGATCTAAGCTTCGAATTGTTGAATTGCTTGCCATTGTCCGTAATGATTGAATAGGGGACTCCAAACCTACAGACGATCGATGTCCATATGAAATCAGTGGTTTTCTGTTCTGTTATTTTGGCTAGCAGTTTTGCTTCTGCCCATTTAGTGAATTAGTCTACAGCGACTATGGCATATTTAGTTCCACCTTTTCCTATTGGCATGGGTCCGATTAGGTCAATCTCCCACTTTGAGAACAGCCACGGGCTGAGGATTGAGGTCAGCCCTTCCGGATGAGTTTTAATGGCTGGGCCAAACCTCTGGCATTTGTCACTTTTTCTGGCGAATTTGATGGAGTCTTTCTTCAGTGATTGCCAGAAGTACTCATGTCTCAGGATTTTTTGAGCCAGTGACTGCCCCCCAATGTGGTTGCTACATACTCTTTCGTGAACTTCACTGAGGATGTACTTGGTATTGTTTTCCTTAAACACCTCAGCAGAGGGAGCGAGAAACCTTTCTTGAATAGGACGTTGTCGATGATTGTATATCTAGCTGCTCTGATCCTTAATTTTCTTGCTTCTGTGCTATCTGGAGGCACCTTACCATTCCTTAGAAATTGGATAATCTCGTCCGTCCAGTTGGAGTTCAGCTCGGCTGTGGTGAGGAGATGCTCGGGCTGACTGATTGCTGCACTACTGATTCTTTCAATCGGGATGTTCTCTAGTTTTTCTATTCCCTCGCTGGTAGCGAGTCATGCTAGAGCTTCGGCAAGGCTGTTTTGGGTTCTTGGGATTTGTCTGACCTCGAAGGTGTTGAATGACTTGAGATTTTGTTCCACTATCTCCAAGTAAGACGCCATCCTCTCGTCTTTGGTTTGGTAGGACTTGTTGATATGATTGACCACTAGCTGGGAGCAACTGTACACAAGTAGTTTGAGTGCATCCATGCCTTTTGCAAACCTCAAGCCAGCGATTAGGGCCTCGTATTCAGCCATGTTGTTAGAGGCATGGAAATCAAATCGCAGAGACTAACATAGCGGTTTCATGTCTGGGCTCATTAGCACAACTCCAACTCCAGCGTGTGTTTCGGTTGATGATCCATCTACGAAGAGAATCCAACGTTCTTCTTGTTTCGTGCTAGGCTTGTGCTCCGGGCTAAACTCGGCAACGAAATCGGCTAAAGCTTGACCTTTGATCGAAGTCCGGGGTCTAAAGTGGAGTTCAAACTAGCCGAGCTCTACTGCCCATTTCACAAGTCTTCCAGAAGTGTCTGGATTTTGGAGAACCTGTCTGAGATGGTAGTTTGAGAGAACTTCTATTGGATGTTGCAAGAAGTATGGTCTGAGTTTCCTTGCAGACATGACAAGGGCATATGCCAGCTTTTCCATTGGGATGTACCTAAGTTCGGCATCATGCAGTGTCTGGCTGACGTAGTACACCTGGTGTTGGATTCCTTCGTCCGACCTGATTAGCACAGAGCTAATTGAGTGTTTTGAGGCCGCCAGGTAGAGGGTAAAGACTTCCTCAATCAGTGGTTTGACAACTACGGGGGTTGTGCTAATTTTTGTTTTTTCAGTTCTTCAAAGGCTAGCTGGCATACCTCACTCCACTTGAACTCTTTGCCACCTCGTAGAGTGTCGAAAAAGGGTTTGCACTTGTCGGTTGATTTTGAAACAAAACGACTAAGTGCTGCTATTCGTCTAATTAGGCTTTGTACCTCTTTGATTTTGGTAGGAGGTCTCATTTCTTGGAGAGCTCTAATTTTCTCTGGATTGGCCTCAATACCCCTCTGGTGAACCATGTAGCCCAAAAAATTTTCTGACCCCACACCGAAAGAGCATTTGTTAGGATTGAGCTTCATCATGTACCTTCTTAGTATGGAGAACATCTCGACAAGGTGTTGGATGTGATCTGTTGCTCTGGTTCTTTTGACAAGCATATCATCAACGTATACCTCCATGGTCTTTCCAATGAGTTTGGAAAACATTGAGTTGACTAGCCATTGATAAGTTTCTTCGCAATTCTTCAGTCCGAAAGGCATAACTCGATAGCAGTACAGACCTCGGTCAGTAATGAAAGAGGTATTCTCTTGGTCACTTTCGTGCATTACGATTTGGTTGTATCCGGAGTATGCGTTCATAAAGCTCAGAAGTTCGTGCCCAGCTATGGCATCCACCATTTGGTCTATTCAGAGGAGTGGAAAGTTGTCCTTAGGGCATGCTTTGTTCAAGTCGGTGAAGTCAATACATACCCTCTAAGTTTCGTTGCTCTTTTTTCCCAGGACGGGATTGGCCACCCATCGTGGGTAAAGTGATTCCCTGATGAAGCCGCACTTGAGTAGCTTGTCGACTTCTTTGGCTAGGGCTTCGTACCTCTCTGGATTAAGAGGATGTCGGCGATGCTGCCTTGGTTTGACGTCCGGGCTGGTGTTCAACCTGTGGCATGAGATTTTGGGATCTATTCCTTCCATGTCTGCGTGTTCCCATGCGAAGACATCAGTTTTGTCTTTCAAGAAAGTCGTGAATTGAGATTTCATTGATCCATTGAGCTCTTTCCCGATGCGAAAGACTTTCTCATGATGGTTGAGGTCGACCTCAATTAGTTCCAGCTCTTCTACTGGCTCGGCCTTCTGCTCGCGTAGGTCCGACCTGGGGTCGAGACGTCTCAGGTCTTCCATTGGGCTCTCCTCTAGTTCATCCATGTCCAACCTACTTGCTAGATGTTCAAGCTCTGCCTAGAGCATGTCTACTCCTACTCGGAGGAAGGTGATGTTGCAGCTTCTGGCTACCAGCTGTTTTTTCCGTACTATCCCTACTCCGTGGACAGTGGAGAATTTGATAGCAAAGTGGTAAATGGATGCGGCTACTTTGAGTTCATGTAGTATTGGTCATCCCAAAATAGCATTGTAATTAGACGAGAGATCTACAATTACGAAGTCTGCAATGATTCTCATGTGGCATGGAGGTAGTCCAAGCTCGACTACGAGGGCGATCTATCCTTTCGAATCCACGTAGTCCCCTGTGAATCCCTGTAGAGGCTTCGGAAAAGGCCTAACATGTCGGACGTCAATCTCCATTTGTTTGAACGTTCTTAGGTATAGAACATTCACGGAGCTCCCGTCGTCTACTAGTGTTTGATGAATATCGATTCTGGAGACTGGCATAGTAATGACGAGTACATCTGAATGTGGTTACAGTACGTGGGACGCATCTTCCTCAGAGAAAGAGAACTTCTCTGCGTCTGGATTAGTTATGGCGCCTGACAGCACTTGGTAGCTGGTATGAGCTTCTCTAGAGAGCTTGCGGCGCTGCCTCCTTGACCCTTCCAGGTATTGACTTCCTCCGAGTATCATGTGAATTTCACCTCGCCCATGTTGAGGTGGAGGTGGTAGTTCAGTCCAGTCTTGCGGTTGGGGTAGCTCACCTCCTCCAGATGGTCGTGCTAAGAACTCTTTCAGGTGACCTCGCCTGATGAGGCTTTCTATTTCTCCTTCCAAGTCTCGGCAATCGTCGGTGTCGTGTCCAGCAGACCGATGATAGCTGCAGTTCTTCCTTTGGTTCAGCTCGGATGAGCTTGTTCTCATAAGAGCAGGTTTTTTGAGGATGTCCTTGCCTCTAGTTTATATCAGGACGTTCTCAAGCGAGGTGTTCAAGATATGGCATTCCTGGAACCTCAGCAGAGCTGGTCTCGTCCGACCTGGGTGCTAAAATTCCAGTACTTTCTTGGGGCTTTCTTTCTTTTCTGGTTTGAGGTCTTTCTCTTTGCTCTTTATGTTGTCTCTCTGATCGGATCTGTCATTCTCCTGGTTGGAGGTGGCTTCCTCGTCGCTGATGTGCTTCTTAGCTCTAGCCAAGAATTCTTAGTATGTTGCAGGTCCGTCCTCGTGAACGGACCACCAGAACTGAGTTTTGGTTCATAAACCCGATAAGACTACCATCAGAGTAGCGTCATCAGAAATTTTGTCCACCTCTACTATTCTCTTGCTAAATCGGTCCATGTAGGATCTTAAGGACTCAATTCGGCCTTGCTTGATGCTGACAAGGCGTTCTTTTGGAGTAGATCGAGTTCTTGCCCCCATGAAAGTGGAGACGAACTGAGCTAACAGGTCATTCCAGCTCTGAATGGAGCACAGTGGTAATTTTTTGAACCACCTGATTGCTCTGTTTCCGAAGGTTAGAGGAAAAGCTCTGCATATGATTGCGTTACTGGCTCCTTGGAGTTCCATCCAGGAAGTGTATCTGTCGAGATGACCAACAGGATCGTTACCGTCTTCATAGCTAGTTAGTTGTGGCATTTTTAGCTTTTTTGGTAGAGGTTTTGCCAAGATATCCTCCGTAAATGGATAGTGTCTATCCGTGGTGTATTCCTCCGGAGTGTTCTTTTACCTCGCCTCCAGTTCAGCCAGGCGTTGCTTCATCAGTTCAAACTCATCCGGAGTGTTTTGTACACTTGATGCCGCCATGGATGGAGCTCCTTCCTTTCTCTGCACTTTCTGCTCACGTGGGATTCGAGAGGGTTGACCTAGATGATCGAAGACGCTGGCTGATCGCTGCGTGGCAGCTTTCCTAGGAGGACTAGGGAGTATGCTCTTTCCTCTCTTGCTTTCTGATGAACTTTTATTACCAAACTCTAGTCTTCTCTTCACGCGACGATCTCCGGATTTGTCACGTGCTAGCGACTCTGCTTCCGAGTCTGAAACTTGTCTAGGAAACATAAATGTCATTCAGGTGGGACATTAAACTGCTTAATAAAAGCACTCTTACAAAGATTATACAATCAGGTCTTCCTACATATACTTACCTATCTGCTACTCATCATGGTCATAACTGACTTCAACACTTATCCTTAAGTTGGCTAGGAATGAGTGCAAACCATTTTCCAATGTCAACAGTTTGACGCTAGAAAGAGGGCCCCCTTAAAAAGGCTCTCCATATTCCACAAACTCACCTAATTATCATACATAAACACTTCAACCTATAAAAAGCCTGCAAACATGAGCCGCAGTCATGACTCAAGGGTTCGGAGAAAGGAAGAACTGGAAGCCAACATGTTGACCTTCCCCAGGTCTTCCGTCGTAGACAACAAGGAGAAACTTCAGCTCAAACACGTACACTCGAAAGAGATGCAGTCCTACAAAAACTTGAGTAGCTAACTTATGCTATTGAACGGCTTGAGAAGAATCAAGCCACCACTTATAAAAAAATATGCAATGATTTCCTCCATTTAATGCTAAGGTATGCATTAAATGGTCAAGCTAGACTAGGTATTAAATGGCCAAATTAAATATTTAATGCTTACAAGACATTCCCTTTTTGGGGGCATTTAATGCGAAGTGACGTCTGACATATGAATAGAACAAGCCATGCCGATGACGTGAGTATAATGTCGGACCTGATAGGTCCGACCTGGAAATCCATGGACGAGGTCCGAACTGAATTGAAGAACAAGCTGGGCTCGAAGCCAGGATTAGGAATGAGGTCCGAATTGTAAAGCTCCACTATAGGTCAATCATATCACACTGGACTGTTGAATAAAATAGCATCTGACGTGGCAGAACTAGACCGGAAGCTCACAAGTTTGAACCTTATTTTGTTAAGAACATAGAATTCTAATGAGAAAAGATCGAAGTAAATGTACAATTGCCAGAGCTTTCTTTCTTGTAAAACTAATAGCACTAGAAACTACAATTCTCGTAAAGGTAAGCATGTTAAAGTGCATAAAATGGCTTTCTCAGATTTCTACGAATCCCCTAGATATTACAAGACGAGGCTAGACCTATATACAGAGAACTCCAAGGGTAATGGCCTTGATGCAGCTCTGGCAGGTACAACTTTCAATTTTGAACAATAAATTTAAATCGACTATATGATTTTTTCACTCCACTTCATTGGTTATTGCCACGTCTAAGGGAAGATTTAAATATAATAAATCATAACAAGTACAACAAGATTGTTAATTTTAGTCTACACCTTTCTCATTTGACTCGTGTTGTGCTTACTAGACCAAAAGTCATGCATAATAAAAATGAATTTATAGTATCCAATCTAACAAATTCATGTTATCATTCATCCAAAATATTTTCGTTTGTTGTCATATCCGTTTTAGTATGACCGTACACTCACGTGGAACATCTAAATCCAATTGATTCTTGTACTTGGAAGTGCAGCTCTAAACCCAGTGAGAAATGTAGAGATGCAGGCCATCATTGGACAACAGGAATCAATCATATGCCAACTTTGTTATTAATCTGGTACATGCCACGAACGTAAGTCTGCAGGAGACTATATTCTTTGAGAAAACATTCCGAGAAAATCCAAGCCTACTTTTGTCTCCTATTATTCAGAGGGCTGAGGGAAGAATTACATGGTGCACAAATTGAATATAAATTTTTTTTAAAAAAAAAAATAATAATATAACTTACTCAGTCACCCAAACAATAAAAATAAAAATTAACTTCATGATTAAAAAATAAGATTCATAACCTTATCGTCTATTTCAAAAAAAATAAAAAATCATAGATTTAGCTAAACACAATACATTCAATTTTCATTACTCTTCATTCATATCGTTAACCGCACTCACTCAGAGCATAAAGTATTTCCTGGGCCTTCAGCAAAGCTTCGGATGGTAGGGGATCCATGCATCTAAAAATCCACAAGTTCGATTATGTAGAATTTGACCAATTTTTCTTCTCATTCAATGAAGAGTACGAAATCAATCTAATTGATAATTAAAACAAAACTATACTCCAGGAGAATGAAGTTATATACATAAAATTCCTGAGATCTATATACGTAATAACAATACTATAGGTGAAGAGTAGCCATTACGAACCAACAGCACCCCAAAGTTTGACAGAGATGATAGAACACAACAAAAACAGATGAAATTTATTTATAAAGGTTCTGTGCAGGGCACATCTTTTATTGCATTTTGATTATTCAAATTTAACTAAAGTAAATTACAGAGTCAACCATACATAAAGATTTGCAGAAGAGTGTTTTGAGAAAAATTCAGCTGTACGTACGGGAACTCTACCATGGCGGAAAGGAAAGGTCGGTCCTCTATACAGATTTCTGCTGGCTGTAACGTATAATTCCATGGACATCAATAATGCCAGGAGGAAAAACAGGGTCAGTCGCTGCTCGTACAGCAACCTTTGCAACTGCTGTAACATTAACAGGAGGAGTGAAAAGGGGTCCGACAAAGGGGACCTGGCTCAGTGGTTTTGCATGTTGGAGAATCTGCACACAAGGGAGAAATTATAGCATATACCTCAGTTGGAAAACAATTCAGCTGACTAAATGATTTAGTACTAGTGAAAGTCATCAAATGTGTGATATGCTTCATTTAATTACAGAAGGCAGTAGCTACACATCAGATATCCTACTCTTTCGCTATATATATAGACATGGACGCATGCATACACACATACATGCATATGTACACACACACATATATACCTGACATGGACGCATGCATATGTACACACACACATGCATATGTACACACACACATGTATATGTACCTGACGTACAAGTTGGACCTAAGATTTTGGGTGGCCCCGTACGGAACTTAAAAGAGTGCATTTTTCCCCTAAATTTTGTGCCCTTCAACTTGACAAAAAAATTTCCCTTACAAAAGTTGTTCTTTAAATTAACAAAAAATTATAAATACACATAACTAATTATATATCTAGGGTGCCCCTATAATTATGTGGCCCTGCGTACACACGCCTATGCTCCTAAATATATTACCATTTCATTTGATAAACATGTACATGTATCATACATACACTCTTACACACATGCCCGCAGACGCACGTGCACACATATATAACTTACCATTTCCAGGGGAGAACCAATGACACCTAGTGGCAACTTCATACTGCCAACACGACGAGTTCCGTATATAAACCCCGGCCTCAGGATTACTCCTGAAACAACACGAACTCTGGTTAGAATTGAAAACCATCCTATTCAATTCTCAATAAGTGCCAAATTGATAGATTTTAGGAACAGATAAAATGAAGCCCAACAGTTCTAATATCTGAACAAACATATATCAGAAAGTTACAAGAAGGTGCCTTGGCCATCAGTTGGTTCTTCTCAGTTCAAAAGTGTTACATAAGCTATACAATACTATCATTCAAAATCCAGTAGAGAATTGAGAAGAAGAGTAAGGAGGAAAACCTAACTATTCGTCCAAACAGTGACAAATTATTTTCTCCTTGTTTAAATGAAGAGCAGGTAAACAAGCTACCCAAAAAGTTGTTTGCTAAATGAAGATTGCTGGGAATAGCATAGAAGAAAACCTCACCTCCATAGGTATACCTAGTCAATAGCTCCGTCTCAGCAGCTCTCTGCATCATAATACATAAGAGTAAAATAGATATCAAGCGAACAGCATACACTTCGAGTTCTTGCTTTGCCATGGGTTATCAAATGCTTGTTTTCCTCGACCATCACTTAGAACCAACTATAAATGTATCTCTATTAAATGTAAAATATGTCAATATTACCTTTCCTTCAAAATATCCTTGTAGCACATAGTTTACCACACCAAAGTCAGCAGCAGAGATGTAAACAAATCTCTTCACGCCTGCAGGTGAAAAGGAAAGATAACTAAAAATATGTAATAAGGAAAGAGAAAAAAAAAATGTAGAAAGTCCAAACCATAATCGGCTTTAGCTTCATGGGATAAGTTACATCCATCAAAATTAGGAAGTCATATAGATTGTCTAGACAATACGAACAATGCAGAAACCAAGAAATGAAAAATCCCAATTATTATGCAATCACGATATGTAAATCTCAAAATGCTTTGACTTATAAATGACTCAGGCAATAGAGCTATTACAGAAATAAAAAGCAAAATTACCAAAAAAACACCTACCAAGTACCAACAATAAAACCACCCACTTTTCCACCTAATTCCTGGGTTTTTTCTGGTTCATATGTCTATCTAAACAGCAATAGGATTTATAAAATAGTTTGCAACTTCTACATAGAAAGATAAACTTGGGTTTCAAACATGTTTGCACTTAAATGATCACGATTTGCACGAAATCTGAAAACCCGTGATTTTCCCTTCATTTATTTTTTTACCAATTAAGGGAGCCCCAAACTAGAGACAAATCGCATATACAAGGCCAAAGTTATGAAGCCATCGTGCAAATTATTTACATGTTGCTGATGATACTATTGTAATATCTAGAAAGAAAATATCTCAAACCTGTTGCTGAGTTCAGATACTATTTTTATATTTAAAATAATTAAGAAATCATCCAAGGAAATCTTCATGTGAATTCTAACATCTACCATGCCCTTCGGATGCTCATTAAATATTATCATATCAAGAAGGCAAGGATAAGTGATCTGTCATTATATATGGAAAAAAAGTATGAATCGAGTACCTTCTTCTGCAGCAGCTCTAATAGCATTGATATTTGCAGTCCCATTGATTTTATACATGTTAGAGTTGGAACCAAAACCACCAACACAAGAAATCTGCAACCAAAAACAACGCACATATAAGAACAATAGTCATCAGGAAACAAATAAAAATCACCAGAGGAAGAGTAAACAAAATTCTGAAACCATAGGTTAGCTAGTTGTTACGGGATTAGGCAACCTACAAATGTTGCAACTTCGGCACAATACTTTTAGGTGATTACTTTTAATCCCACCCATTAAATCAATATTAATGGTCGTGATGAGTCCCCAAACTGGAAGTAAGCTGATATGTGAATATAATATATTGTCGAGAATTAAATTCACTAACATGAAAATACCCTACAACAGTACAATTGGAGGCACTTCTTTTCCTTATATTCATTGATTATCACTTTCTGATGTCATACAAACTAAATCCGCTCATAATTGGGTCCAACCATGGAAATATTCACTCTCTTCAAAAGCAAATTTGTGCTCAGTTATAACTTTTCTATCTGTGAAAGGAAAAACTCCAAAGAAGTTATTTCAGCATGTAGGTGTGGATTAAGTTCTTTATGCTACAACAGTGCTGTACAATAGTGAAGTGTATTTGACTGGTGGATGAGCGTAGATTGCAACAAAAGATGACTTGTAAACTGAGTGTACCAGGATCTTCTGTAAAGCTATATTTTTGGTGAACATGCTTGGGACACATACCCAGTTTGACATGTGGCTGCTGAGTCCATGTAACATAACATAGACTTGTGACATAATGGAACAGTCAATCAGTTAAAAGTGGGTTTTACAAGTAATCATTCACTCTCAAATATCAGAGAGTTATCATAACTCAATGCTGCATGCTATCAAACTTTTTCATTCTCTTTCCACATATACTTCATTTCAACTGGCCGTCACATTGCAAAACTAATGCATGAACAATCAGCACTGCTCCCACCCCATCCAAAAAATTGGACAACAACAAGAAGCTAAGCTTTATTTCCAGGAAGTTAGGGGTCTAATACAGGTTCCTTTTGATAGGTACTCTATTTTTGGTGAATGCGCAGATGCTATGGTGGTGGTTTTCAAGCTGGAGATCTCAAATCCTATTGCAAGTCTCAGCAGAAATTGTATTTGTGTAACTACTTCGTATTGTAAACAATGAATGGAAACAGGAATGGAAATTGTATTGTATTTAACTGCAACTGGTTTCTGTAACAAAGCAGATTACAATCAAATGAAATGAAAGAAAAATTGCATTGACAGTTCCAAGTATTCGAGAGACTTGGACTCTCCTCACCTCACTCTCTAACCGAATCAATGATCCCCATATTCTCCCCACCCTTCCATTTATTTCTGACTCCACATTTGTCCTACAAGTTACTACTATACCTCTCTAACTAAGAAACAACTAAACAAATAAAGTCACCCTTTAATTCCTCCTTCAAAACGTGGCCGAATCCATGCATCCAGTGACTGAGTTCAACGTGCTCTTAACTGGCTTCTTGCTGAGTCTGGAATATGTAAACATGATGGATGGCTTATCACCTTTATTGCCACTGTGTTCAATTCAGCGTCTAATATACTAACAGGCACAAAGAAATACATCTTCATCAACCACTTATAGACCATGTTAATCTTGATCTACATCTACCTTTTCCAATCTCTTCTAATGGAGTCGTGTACCTCTTGAGAGCAATAAAGCCTATGAAAGACGTATGCCGACCATCTGAATCGTACATCCCTTAATTTATCATCAACCGTTCCACGTCAACTTCTTGGTATATATAATTCTTATTTTACACATCCAACTTTTCTTTATCAGCTCTTATATGTTCATCTTATTGATATTCTGACCTTTTGCAGACAAAATTCTAAGACGTATAGCTGGTCTAATAACCATTCTATAGAACTTGCCTTCTAACTCAATGGGATTCTATGATCACATGGTATCCATATAGCAGTTCTCTACTTTGACTAAGTCGCTCTAATCCTAGCATTACGTCCCCTTCACAACTTCCTTTCTTACCAATAATCAAACAAAAATACTTAACAATCACTCTTTCGATTAACAAAATCCGTTCCAGCTATGACTAAATGGACATTATGCGTATTCTTAAACTTTCTCATTCTTTTTTTCACTTAACTAGTGGAGTGAGCAATATAGATCCCTCCCACACCCAAACCCTACAGAAACTAAAAGAAACAAAATAAAAAATAAAAAAGAAGATGAGAGAATAAATGAAGCCATAAGGTCATAATTATATAACTTTTCTTTTATTAAAAAATAACTGTGATAAAACCAATGTTCATCCATTCTCTGTTAATATACTCATATGAGTTTAAAGGTCAGGTAATACGCACAACTGAAGTTACTCCCTTCAGTACATCCTTCCACGAGTCAGTTGAAAGAAGATTTCCTGAAAGAAGGAAAAAGGGAAATTGAAATGATTACAAGTTTCAGTTACTCAAATGATAAAAACTACCATGGCACTGCAACTAGCAGACCTTGATGCCAAGTCACGCTGTTAGCCCAAGGTTCTTGTATGGATGACCTACCAGATCTACAAAAGGCAAAAACCAGTTCTTGAGCATCAAAATTGAAGCAAACCATAATCACATAGCATAGCCAATAGGCAGAGGCAAGAAATATCCACAGTAAATGAATTAACAAATAGTTACTACTGGAAATACTGATACATAAAAACCATAAAGTCAGCGACACACAGTTTTTTATCCTTTTAGCAGGAAACTTATGTTGTATATCTCAAACAATACCTATCCTCCTTTGGAACTCGATTTTTATGTCCCACTTGTTGAAACTTGGTAACATGCGTGGGTGCATAAGAAGGTCAAAGGTAACCTCTCATCAAAACAGATAGTTTACCCGGATCGATCGCAGATCACATCTCCATTTTTAGATTTTTTGTAGAAATTGACTAGCTCAGCCAGTTTTTCGCAGAATGTTAACATTCATCACATTATAATGAATAGTAAGAACAGAAGATTGGAGAAATGTGACAAATTTTCTATTCAAACCTTTTGTATAATTTACTTGTAAAATCAAGAAAGAAAGCACTGTGTTCAATGGTATAGTTATATGTTACTAAACAGAGAAGATAAGGCAATAATCATACACGTTAGCTCAGTGTTTCACCTAATACGTGTCATTGAAGAATGCAAATATCATCATGAATCATGGTTTTAACAATATATTCTTCAGTAACTGAGCTGCTAAATAGTTCCCCGTGTTAATGCCAAATAAAATGATGATTGCATTTATTCATTCCTTGAGGCAAAGCAAATGGGAAACATTCTGAGAAAAGATTGTCTTCAATACATACTCAAGCAATCAGATAGCCAGAAGAATTTTATAGAGCTTAATAAACACCAGAAGTTGACAGATGCATCAAACTATCTGCAGTCGGATAATAATTATAAAAAATGAGACATATACCTGCTGAGACTAGCAACAGCTAAACCACGATCTAAAGCTTCCTTGCAAACGTGTGAACCGACAAATCCATTTCCACCCAGCACAAGTAACTAAATTAAAAGCAAAAGAAATACATCTAACCATTCTGAGGACAAATAACCGGATTCAAAGGGCATGTAATTTTATGAAACAGTTGCAGAATACCTTCTCTGTTGGAGGTGGGGGGACATGTACTGTCTCTGCTTCCTCAACCTTAAAGGGTTCATCAGTTTTATTAGAATCTTTACCAACAGTAGTTTTGTTAGAATCAGTAGATAAAAACCGTCCACTTCTTGAGGCGGCTATATTTCTGTTTCAATAAGAGAGAAGAATTAGGTTAAATGATACAGACGAACACACCGAGAACAGGATATAATAGAGAAGGGGGAGAAGGAAAATGAGTAAAAGAAACTAAAAGTAACACGATTCAAGCATCTGAAGGTGATAAGAACCATACACCAGTCTACTCAACCATACCCATAATTTATAGAAAGATCTTGATCTGATGCATGCTGCGGCACCTGCATCTCTGTCAACAATATCTCCCCTTTAATTTCAACTCCCACCTCGGCATCATCTAGATTCCTCGATGGATATCCAAAAGTGTTATTTTTTTCAACATGACCAGGAATAACTCAACTAGTCAAACCATTTGTCTCTAAGTGAATGGAGATTTCAGAAAACTTGTGCTTCCTCAATATCCAAGCTAGAAAACAACTTTCAAGATTTCATCTCTTCCGCTTTTCCCTTGCCATTCAGGTAGTAATGGCTCATTTCTTTCTTCCTCTACCAATATTTGGCATTTACACTAGTATTTACCTAGTTGAACTAAGAGTTTGGCCAAGTTCCTTGCCAGGACTTGTTCTTTGTTTTTTACCTATTCAAGGAGCTCTGAAGAGTTAAAAGCTACTTTCATGAGGAAAACAGATTCCTCTAACAAATATCATTATTACTGTTAATAAAATTTTGTCTAATAAGTAATAACTCAAACTACTACCAAGTAATGCTAAATTTTCTTCTCCTCCCTGGTATTTCTATTCTCTTAAGTATTTAGGGCCATTTAATGTAACTGAGACGTCGATCTTAAGTATTTAGGGCCATTTAATGTAACTGAGACGTCGATCTCCTTCTGTCAAGAACGTGAGTCTCATCTGAGGCACTTCATTCCTTGTGGGAAATTAGGCCTCTTGTGGATAAAAATATTATTTCCGGTTCGTCGGAACAATCACATTGCAAATGCTTTTAGATTCAACCATCTACCACGATGCCAATAGATATGGAAGTTTTAGTATGATAGCCACCAGGTTTTGAGGTACTTATCATTCCATTTATGGGTAGATTCAGAGGAAGTATATATGAATTTGAAAACTTCTCTTCATCAAATTTCTCATACAACTAGTATGGATTTCATACAACATCTATAGTAAGATGAACTGATGAACTTCAATACCAATTACTGTGTATAAATGGCCTCGAAAGATGATAAGAAACAAATTATTCCAAAGTCCTAATGGCGTTAGCTTGTGAAAGCAGCGTAAGGCATTGAAAGCATTTAGAGTAACTTACTTTTTCCTGAAAAAAACGATAGCTAGTAGTTCATCAATTTGTCAATTATTTTTTCCATCGTCCCACGTGAAATACATCTATACACATTCGCAACTTTTGTTTCAAATGTAATTGCATTTCATCAGTTTACTAGGCTGATCACAGACATCCAAAAGAGGTTCAGCTTTGATACACTAATTCACATTTCAGGCATCTTTCCCTCAAAAGCTACTTAGCATGATAATCCTTCATAACACTTCAGTACTTCTTATCTTATAGCTACTAAAGACTTAAATCGGTATGGAAACTATTCATCCAAAACCTCTACTTAAGAAAGCCTGAGAAAACAAAATCAGCAACTCATCTTTTCTCTTGTCTTTTCCTATTGTTTCATATTTTTCGTTGTGAGTATTGCCCGGGGAGGTGGGGTAGAGGTTGCTAGGTAGTGTGCTCAATTATCCTTTAATTAAAAAACTAGCTAAATTTTCGGACATTTTTTTTCCATTTTTAAGGTTATCTGGTTGTCTTAAAAAAATATAACATGAACAAAATTAAAATGTCTTGGTTCTTGAGTAAGTAATGCCACATTCTCTTCTATTTCTTGGAAATTAAGAAAACATATATTCCCCCCACTCAACGTTTCTTCTTACTTAAATATCTGACATCCGAAATGGTATTTCTCTCATTTCAACACAGAAAGTCATCCTCTAGAGCAGAACTCACACTGAGCCTTAACAAAGTACAACATATTCAGCACGACGTACAACATTGTCTTATTTTTGCTTGTACATCCCGCTACAGGATCACCACAAAGATCAAAATCAATCTCCAGGGACTGTCATTCTTCTCAATGTTGTCAAGAAAATGCAGTATTTAGTACACAACTTAAAAAACAAAACAACCCATGTTCCCATTTTGATTCAACAAAAAATAAAAATAGGACATTTGCATGATACGTTTACGAAGACCCATTATTACGATAATTTTGCAGTCCCAATTACTCATTTCTCATTAAACCATTTTTTCATTTTTTTTTTATCCCCAAGTGCTAAACCGGACTTGACGCAATCCAACTAAACAAAAATTAAAGAGGGGATTAAAAAAAGGACACTAAATTCAAGCACTTACGAGAGTCTGGAGGCAAAGAATTTTGAATTATGAATCAAGCGTGACATGATCGGCTTATTTTCTAAAGCAATAGAAATTGAAATTTTCCGTAGTCGCTGTATATGTAAGTAAAGAGAAGGCTCTGGCTTTTTTTCTCTCTTCGCTCTTTAAGATTTAGAGTGCAGATGTGTTATTTAAGGTGAAGGACACGTGGCGAGTGATGGTGGCGACAGGTAGAGAGTAAATGTGGCTTAATTTGCGCCTAAAGATACTCATTTCATAAGGACAAGCCTTACTGTATTTTAATTGGTGCCTCCAAATATATTGTCATGCCTCACTCGCTGTTTCTTTTGCACTTACACTCTGAACGACTACCTGCCTGAATGGTGTATTGGCTGAAAAAGTGATCCATACAAAATTTTATATATAAGGAGTAGTAAAATTAAAACATAATTTTATTCTACAAAGCTTAAAGAGAAAAACTCTCTTTAATTTATTTAATTACAAAGGTTGATCCAATAGATCTAATGTATCTAATGTAATTTAATTACAACTCATGGAGATATAAACCCCCCCCCCCCAACATGACATGTGTCATGTGGGCATTGGATCACTTTTTCTTCTCTCCAATTCCCACATGACATGTGTTATGTGGGTTTTTTATCTCCTCTCCACTATGAGGAGGAGATCATTACCGTTCAACAAGGATAAAATGGGCCGGTTAGGCCACTTTGGCTAAAAGGTAGGTAACAATCGAAAAAGTGCCTAATCTATACAATTTAAATTGAAATGCATCACTTACATAAAAAGATTTAAAATACCCTCATTAATAAGATATGTTAACAGACTAGAAGGTAAATTTAATAAATATTCACTGAACTTTCACCATGTTAATGCTTACTTACTGTACTTTAAAGTGTCACTATAACTCACTCAACTTTGGAATTTGTCTACCATCCATCACCTGTTAAAAAACTGTTAGAAGTGGATGACGGAAAATGTCTACGTGTCCAACGGCAAACACGTGGCACCAATCAGATATTGACATTTATCTAACTCAACAAAAGGGTGCCACGTCAGCAAATTCCTAAAGTGATGAGAACCAATCTTCATCACTTTCAACTAATACAGGGACCGAAGCTGTAATTTGTCAAAATCCTAGCCCTTAACTTTGTCGCCTTCGCTGGAGATGGAAAGCGACCGGAGATGCAATTTACAGCTCGGCTGGTATGGCGGCCGTTGTGGCAGAGGCGATTTCTTTGGCAAAGTTCATGTGGTACTTCGACTGGGACGTCTTTGATTGGTGGGGTGTTTTTAATTTTGACGTTGGTGTTGGAGCCATACTAAAGAGAAAAAGAAAATCAAAATCCAGAATTTTTCTACTGTAATATTTCTTTGTAATATAACAGAAAATTCAAAAACTTCTTGATATTTGTAATCTCTCCACAAATTCAAGAAAATCAGAGATAGATAATTCAAGAAAACAAAAACAATATTCAAATGCAGAGAGAAAGATAGAGGAGAAGAGATTCATAAAACAAAATGGTGCTTCAATCATATAATGTAATTCAGAAAATTCAAGATTTTTACTTGCTATGAGACAGAGGAGTTATAGGAATGAAAATAGATTTTATTTGATTTTTTAACTGAAAGGGGAGAAGAAGGGTATTATGTTGGCGGTCTGGGAGCGAGCCCGAAAACAAAACGACTGCCGCTCGTTTTCTCAGCTACTTGTCGGTGCCATGTCGTCTCCCACCGCGGTTCCGAACGTCAGGCGTGACTTTCTCCGTCGCAGGAGGTGCCGGAGTATAAGGACTTCGTTGGTGAAGGCGGTGGAAAATTGCAGCTCTGGTCCCTGTGTTAGTTGAAGGTGATAAAGATTGGTCCTCATTACTTTTGGAATTTGCTGACGTGGTACCTCTTTTGTTGAGTTGGATAAATGCCAACATCTGATTGGTGCCACGTGTTTGCCGTTGAACACGTAGGTATTTTCCGTCATCCTCTTCTAACAATTTTTTAACAGACGATGGATGGTAGACAAATTTCAAAGTTGAGTGAGTTATTAGTGACACTTCAAAGTACAGTGAGTAAGTATTGACATGGTGAAAGTTCAATAAGTATTTGTTAAATTTACCCACATACTAGATGTATGGTCTATTAATTGACCAAATCTTAAGATGAGTTTACACATTTTAAACTGATTTTTCAATTAACTCACTTCAAATAAACTCAGATTTTCATTTAAATAAACTCAGATTTTCATAAATTTAAAGTAAAAATCACAATTCATACTCAAAATTGATAGAGAATTTGGTGCAAATGGTTCAATACCAATTAAGCAAAAATCACAATTCAAAGGGAATTTAGTACAAATTGTTCATAACTTTTTTTTAATTGAGACTTTATTGATCAAATTGTTAATATATGTGAATTATTTTTTATATTTTAAAATCGATATAAAATAACTAAAATTTAATATCATAATTATTAACAAACGTGTTAAATAAAATTATTAATTTTATTATTAAGTAATTACATTATTTAAAATTAAAACTTTTATTTATGGATATAATGAAAATTAAAAATAAATTTATCACAAAATTGATCCTCAAATACTTTTATTTAATTGTGTTGTTTGTTTATTCACTACAAATAAAAGTTCCAAATGTATTCTTTATATTTTAATTTATCATTTTACTATCATTCAAAAACAAAGAACACATAATTTGTAAATTAATTTTTATTAGTATTTTTATATTAAATAAAAATATAATAAGATTGATTCAATGTCATGAAATTATGTACATTATTTTATTATTTATTTATCAATTTTCATTCAAAAATTTTACATCACTTATCAATTACATACACTTAAAACACAATAATTTAATATTTTTTCTTTAATAAAAAATTTAATTAACACAACTATAATAATATATTAAGTACACTAAATTAATAATTATTAAATAAAGTTACTAAACACATTTGCACATTTTACAAAGGTTATTAATCTAATTGCAAATTTTTCTAATTAAAGTTAAGGGTATATTGATCTTTTATCAAATAAAGACCAATTACGCACCAAAACACATAATTCAGAAATGTTTGTACCAACAAATAAACGTTAAGGATTATTTCCACACTGAATGCAAAAATTATGAACCATTTGCAACATATTCCCTATAAACATTTTACTTCAAATCTGTACAACCATTGGGACTTGTAGATACATTCCACTTTTTAGCATTGTGGCACAAGTAAAGGCATAATATGGGTCCATCTGAGCAAGATGAGAGCTCACTCTTTTTTAAGTTGTTCACTATGGATCGACTTTCTAATCATATCAAAATGACTCGTGCGAAAAAGTGTTAATAAATGGTTGTCTTCCTCACAACACCCACCCAACCCCGATTGCATCAGTCATCCTCTCTAAGGAAAAGGTCAATGCAGATGTCGATGTGCGTGATGGTGGCGATGTAGAGTCTTTCTAGATGGATGGTGGTGATGGAATCTGATGATGGAGGCAGCAGAAGTGATGATGGTTGCAATAGTGGCGAAAGATATATGTGGTGGTGGTGGTGGTGGTGGTGGTGGTGGTGGTGGTTGTTGTTCAATATATGAATTGCAATTGATGAGTCGACGGCTATGGTGGTTTTAGCTATGGGTGATGTTAAGGTTTGGTGACTTCTTTTGTTTATTGATGGAGGCGGTATGGCAGAGCTAGTGGTAAAAATAAAATATAGAAAAAATAAATAAATACTTATTGAGAGAAGTAAAATAAAATGTTAAAAATAAAGAAGATGTTGGGGTACTTCAAAAATTTTACTTTCTAAATTTATATACACTCTTTATAAATAAAGATTCCCTTTGAGATGGTCTTACCGTGTTATATTTTTGTAACACAACATCTTACAAATATAACACAGTATTTCTGAAATAGTTTATTTTCTACTATATTTATGAAAATTGATGTTAATTATATGTCATAATTAGAGCTGGCAAATAGATTAAATTGGGCCGGCTTGGCCCACCAAAGTAAAGCCACACTTGAAAGTGGATTGGGCCGGGCCGACCCAGTTTTGTGTAGGCCAGAAATATGCTTGCCCAGTCTAGCCCATCGGACCAAATCGATCTTAATTTTATTATTTTTTTAAAATAAATTTTTTATACAATCTAATACATTGCATCAAATATAATCTTAGACAAACTTAGACAATATATATTTTGAAATTTTTAAAGAGATTAATTTATAAAATTAGGACTATCATGTATTAGTCAATAGATAAACATCAATTTTATTTCAAAATAATAATATTTTTTTGATTAATTGTAAATTATTTGTTGACATATTTTTTTTTAAAAATATAAATAGTAAAAGCATGTCAATCTTATTATTTTGAGATATAAGTATGTTTGGCTTAAATTAAAAAGTTTATTTATAAGTAAATTTAAAATAAATAATTTAATTTTCACACCAAACATAATTTAGATTGAAACTTTAATTAAACTAAATTTTAACTAAATCTAAACAATTTTAATGTGGAGCTTGGGATTCCTGGACTAATATTTCAAAAAAAAAAAGACAATTTAAATTAGAGACTTGGGCATAGATCATTTTAGATTGATATTATTTAGATTATGTATTGGAGCTATTCACAAAATGAGTTATTAGTGTTAAAGAGTAAACAAAAAAGTCAGCCCGACTAGCTCGGCGGGCTAGACGAGCTAGGCTATATAGACCCGATTTTGTTTGGCCCAAGGCCACGGCCAGCCCAACCCAAAATCGGGGTTATATGGATCGGCATACGGGTCGGACCAGTTTTGCAACCTCTAGACTCTAGTTATAATGTAGTGTTAACATAAAAATTAAAGGGAAAATTGCATATAAGTCACCTGTAGGTGACTTGTTCCAAATTAGGTCAAAATATTTTTCAAAATTGTGATTAAGCCATACTCTTTAGCAATATTTCAAATTAATCCCAAAATTACCCTTTGATCCTTATTTTCTATATCTGCATTTTTCCACCTCCACCTTGAATTTACCCTAAATAAACCCACTTCCACCACAACTCATGGGAACCAACTGCAACACCCCGGAAACGCCCAGCGCAGCCTACTCTGGCTCTGGCGCCGACGACGACGTCACCCAAGCAAAAGCAGATCACAACTATGGAAGAAGAGGATTTCGATGAAGACGTGTTCCTCAAGTAAACCCTTCTTCAGCCTCAAAACATTAGTAAGTAATGAAATCAAACTCAAAACACTTCACCTCTGTTGTCACTATAAAAAGATAGCACACAATCTCTCCTATTTCCAATTAGAGTTTGATTGCATGTATCCTCTTGTATGGAAGTTTTGTAGTGGCTAAGCATGTAATTTTGCATCATTTCATTTAGGATAATCATCTTTTTGAAAAATCCTTTCCTTAATAAATCGTCTCAGTTTTTCGGATTTGATTAGCCATGCTCCTAAAGGAGATTTCTCAAAGATGGTGCCATTTCACATATTAAGTTTTGACATTGAGTGTGTTGGTCGTAAAAGGTCTTTTTCCCGAGCTCACTCATGATCCTGTCATCCAAGTTTATAGCGACTTCATCTTTTAATATATATTTGCAGGACTAGTTTTATATGGAATTACATGGTACGATGCTATCCTTGAGCTTTTGTTGCTTACCTAATTTTTTTATTTTCCAGCCAATCAGGTTACGTTACAAGGAGATGATCAGCCATTTGTTCGTAATGTGATGACCCTAAAGTCTTGCTCACCAATTGTTGGTATTGATGTCATGTCATTTGAGACAGAAAGAGAAGTTCTATTAGTTTGAAGGGTAACATTTTTAGCTGAAATTTTGTGCTTGGATAAAAATATCGTACCCAAAGCAAAATTATAGCAGATACTGTTTTATCTGTAAGTGTATTGTTTGTGATGGGATGAGCATATAGGTGAATGTTTAGGACGTATATTAATTGTGACCATAATTTGTTTATGTAAATAGCAGTTTGAATTTCTGTATGGATGATACTGTATTATAGAAAACAGTATCATAGAAAATAGTATTATTATATTAGTTGTGGCCATGATTTGCTGCTGTAAATAGTAGCTTGATATTGTATTATAGAAAACAATTTGATATTGTATTATAGAATAACTGTTTGATATTTTTTTAGTAGGTGAATTCTCTATATTAATCTGACCACTACTTTTGGAGAAGGCTTTCAGGATGATATTATATATTGTGGAATTCTGTGTAAAATATTGCAAAATTAAGGTGGGTATGAGAATTTGAAGGATTTGACATTTGTGGTATAAGAAATAGTATCATAAACACATTTATATCATGATACTGTATTATATAATATAATAGATGGGTTTGACCTTTGCCATGATTTGTTGCTGTAAAGAGCAGCTTGAATTTCTATAGGAATGAAAAAGTTTAATATGGACATGCTATAACGAAAGTTGGCCATTAGATTATTATCTGTGTTGTTAGTCATGTGTGTTGTTTGATATTGTATTATAGAAAAACAGTATCACATAAAACAGTATCATAACAAAATTGGACATAGAATTCGCATACGTACTCAAAATTTTTATCATAATATGTTTTCGGAATTGTCTCAACAAGCCGATCAAGACCAGTCGCCTGTTGACGATGAATTTTAACCCTTTGAAGTCGTCTCTTTAGCTTAAAATAACAATCTTTAATTTTTTTAATCTAAACAGTATCATAGATAAATATATCTTAACATATCAGTATCATACATAAAAGTATCTTAATAAAACAACATCACATAGATAAAATATAACCCAATAAAATAACAATATCATAGATTGAAACATTATCGTAATAAAACAGTATCAAAGATAAAAATATGATATAAGTATCATAGATAAAACTAAATGTAGAGATGTTTTATTGGTTGAAGTAATAATATTGTTCTTAAAATGCTCGATTAGTAGTATAAGACCATTAATATTGTTTGCATTAAATAACACTATCATAGATTGAAACAGTATCATAGGTCGAAATATTATTATAATAAAACAGTATCAAAGATAAAAACATAGATAAAACAATATTATATATAAAACTAAGTAGAAGATATTTTTAATGATTGAAGTAATGATACAGTATCATATATAACACATTATACAAATAAAACAATATGATAGATAAAACATTATCATATATAAAATTAAGTACAAGATGTTTTAATGGTTGAAGTAATTATATTATTCTTAAAATACTCCATTAGTAGTACAAGATTATTGATATTGTTTGCATTCAATAACAGTATTGTAGGTTGAAAATATTATTATAATAAAACAATATCAAAGATAAAAATGTAGTATAAATATACCAAAACAGTATCATAGATAAAACAATATCATACAAAATATTATCATACAAAAACAGTATCATATAAAACAGTATCATAATAAAACAATATCATTGAATTAGCACTTTTTTGAAAATTTTAAGGGTATGTTGATCTTTTAGCGCTAAAATTTGTTTTTTGTCGATAACTTCAGACCAATCAATCGAATAATGATTAATACGTAATCGATCGAACCTTCAAGTCCTCGTGCCGAAACTAAGAGATTCACTTGAGTGTTCCATAGGGAAAAAAGGCCGAAAAGGAAGAAGGGGCCTAGCTTGCACTAGGTCTTTTCTTTCCCCTGATGTGGAATAGTTTTTCCTGAGTCCGGTCCTATAAGAATAGTTCTGACGACATCAACTCATGGTACATCAAATTCAGGCATAGCCTACAAGACCCGCTTTCCAATAAAATTGAATTAAATTTTGACCATATGACTTTAAAGCCCGTAAGTACAACAACAGTGACTGGCCTTGAATTTACCCAAAAATTAATTAATTAATAATGTAACATGGGAATAGAAGAATTGAGAGGGCACTAAGAAGGCAAGAACTATGAATAATCGTCTTCACTATTAAGACTTTAGCCCATCTACAAGTCATAGGCCGCCCATACAAAGCTCAAGATCCAAGTACAAGAATGAGCCGAATTACCAAGTTGGATTGCAGCCCATCTCTGCTTTCTTTTTATTCAGGAAAATTACATATATGACTAATATATATATACCAAAACTGCAATTTTACTGGATTAAAAAACAAAAGACACAAATACTATTTTCTATTCCAAATTAATCAATATTCCTGGATATTATATGAAAATGATTATTGCTCAATTTACCATTTTCGTTTAGCCGTTTCATCAGTTACAAAATGGATATCCCCAAATCTCATAATCATCTCATGAATTTATTTGAATCCCAACAGCATCATATATCATCCCATCCGCCGAAAGAAGTATCAAAGTCATCACCGAGATCCAAGATTCTTGTCAAACAGATAAATTTGGGAAAAAGATTAGTATCTTCCATTATCATCAAGAAGAATTATCATCGAACACCGTCATCAAGAATAGTTATCATATTCCGAAATCTCTAATTTTCTTTCCATTTTTCGAATTCGCGAACAGGTCAGTAATCTATAATTAGATTTGAAATGAAAATGTAATTTTTTTGTGAAATTATGAATACATTTGTGACTGAATCATCTGAAACGTGTTAACGAATAAAATGTTCAATACTTTTGAAAATGTAGGAGTTACTAACTAATTGAATATTCTTATTTCTAGATCAATTTCTTGGGGAAAACACCGGTAATTTGATTCTCATGGTGGTTAGTTTCCTAAACTTATTGGTATCAATTATACTGCCATTTTTGGAATTGCCTAGTTTTTTTAATGCAAGAGAAATAGAATATATGTTCTTCAAATGTATACTTATTATTAATGAATTATTACAGATACGTGGATTTGTGTAAAAATAACGAGTAATTTGAAAATCAATGTTTCCATTAATTAGATTGTTTAATATCAAACCTCGTAAGATTATCTGATGCATAAACTTTATGGTGATGTATGAAAGAACAAATGTAACAACTGATATAGAGTTTGTGATTAGATATTATCATGGACATTTGTAATTAACGACATATATTTGATCATTGCAACTTTTGGTGTCTAGGACTTTTATAAACTATATTCATTTACTTTTACTTGTGAATTATTCTTTACAAATCATGATTTAATTCCAAAACAAGTTTTGCCTTCAAGCGATACTACGTATCAGGTAAACGACGAAAAATCATTGTATATGGTGAGAATCAATGAGAAGTCTTGCTCGTGCAGACGTTTCCACATTGATGAAATGCTATGTCCACGTGCAATCACACTAATTGGTAGAAACAACTTGTCTGTGTATGACTATTGTTCCTCTTACTATAGCAGGGAATCGTATCTTGGGGCATATAGTGGTACTGTTTATCCTCATTGTAACAAATGTGACTAGAATGTACGATAAGTTGTGGAGAATATGGTGGTGCTTGCTCCTGAATCAAAGAAAAGATCTGAAAGACCACAAGAAAATCGATTTTGTTCAGTGTGTGTGTCTAAGAGCAAATCAAGATGTAGTCGTTTCTCGCAATGTGGTCGCAACCGAACTAAATGCAGAAATCTGTGACCGGTGAAGTCTAACACATGCAGAAAAATGAAGGCAAACTTTAATTGATTTGGAGGTACACATTCAAGCTATCTGATTACTATTAATTAACACAACATTAATCTATAATTCTTGAAGTACTTTGTTTCTACTCAAGTAAATAACAATAAACGAGTTGCCATTGAAGATACTATTGAAGTGGGTTCTATTAAGTACTTTCAATGTAATATTTTTTTTGGGAGACATATAGATTTTAGTTTAGAAACAGCCAATTATGTATTTGAAAATAAGGCTGTCCATTCTTGTTAATTTATAGTTGAATTCATTATCTTTGTATATATTTCTATTTGGTTTGTACACATAATTAAATTTTGTGACATTGTTAAGTAGTTGTTATATATGTTATTCTTGCATGTTTCTTGTTGATTTGTATTGAATATCCTGCAATACAAAACAATGATTCAATTTGTTTGAGGCTTCGAAGTCGTTTTTATTTTTAAAAAATTGATTGCTACTGACTGTTAAATTTTTACAAATTGTCCAAACAAGTAGTAGTGTGGATAAGACGGAAGGTTAATTTCTGTGTTCATGTTGTGTTTGTTGATTGATGTTGAATGTTGTATTGAAAATTTAGCAACACAGTGTGGCAGGGGTTGTATTAAAAATTCAGCAACTTATGTTTTGTGTATTTGTTGATGAAATAGAAATTGTTTACAACACTTCATCAATTCATTCCATGATGCTTCTATTAATATTTAATGATGTGCTTAATCAGTGCTTGGGTGAAAGGGTATGATACGTTACATGTTTTAACCAATCTGTTAATAAAGCTAGTAAAGAAATGAGGACATAATTGATATGTCGATAATACAAAAACCGTAAGTAACAACTGGTACACATAGTCCAAATGTACTGCCTCAAAAAACTTTGCATAAACTTCATTTAACGAAATGTACAAGAATAGTGTCACAGCACAGTCTAAATGCATGGAAATGAACAAACATTTTCGATAATACACACTGTTAAGGCAATACTAATTTGTATTTGGATCGTTTCAAAAGCCTAGATAACATATACCCTACTCGAATTAAGGATTTCCAGTCAGTCGTTGTTAATCATATTTGTAAGACATATAACCAACACAGTAGACTGCCGCTACTTCTTGAGACCAAGGAAACGTTGGTCAGGCTTCTCGATTGCAAACTTTAATAGTTGCACTGCCATGTTATCTTGATGGTCCATTAACTTTCCCGAGGCACCACTGGCTAGGGTGGAACAAGTATTCCCACAACTGTATCAAATTAATAGAAGAAATATAATGTGTTATCATGTAGTTATTGAATAAGAGCAGGTAAGTGCATTCAAATTAATAAGATTGACGTACATTCATCTCCATTATATATATATATATATATATATATATATATATATATATATATATATATATATATAACATCTAACTATATGTCGACAACTCATGAAATAACTATAAAAAGATGACATCGGTTATCGAAGAAGAATATCGACAAAACGTATCACTGAATTGATAACAGTTATTATTATCGTTGAAACTAAATGTGGTTATCAATACACGGTAACTACAAAATATGAATAACGTGTAACACCGTCACCATTGATTAACGATAAATTTTTAGTACGTAGCATAGTGACACCTTAACATTTAATATTTTAAGACATTTATTAGTGTTCAGCCAAATTCAGTAGCACATGCACCCAAGTATAAAACGATGAGTGTTATCGATAGAACCATATGTGGTTATCGGTACACAGTAACTACAAAAATATCAATAACGTGTATCACCGTGACTAATGAATAACGATAAATTGTTAGCACATCAATATAAAATAATTTATTGGTGTTCAGGCAAGTACATTAACACGTACATATTGATAGAAAACGATAAGTGTAACTATATTGCATAAGTTATCAGACATAGGTACGGCGCACATGTATCAATAACATAATTTAACAATTCACGTATTTTTCTGATACTTCATAATTACATACTAAAGTATCAAATTCCTAAGCATGATCATGTACATGCAACAACAGTTTTAAAGCAAAAATATAGGTTTACAATTGATTGAAACCCAAATTAGTCTTTTTAACGATTTAAATAATTAAGTAAAGTGAAAAAATATTCTAAATGCAACTATATGTCTAACAACTCATAATCATTATAAAAAGATGGGGATGCGACTTGCATAAAATTATTTGGGTATTTTTATCTTGATGCCATAATAATGTCAGGTATCATACGTTTGTTGAGAAAATTAATAAAATTATAAAATATATAGATAAACATAATGTGTATTTCGAAAACTTCTGCAATGTGATAAAAAATAAGAGGGAAGATCTGGACCCCGATTCGGGGTCCAGGTCATTTCTCCGAATTTTGACATGTAGCCAATTTTAAAAATAATGGCCCCTTTCTCTCTTCCCAAAAGCCCCTCCCTCTCTGCAAAAACAGCACCCCACCCCACCCCACAGACCCCCAAAATCTATTTATTTTTTTCAATCTCTCACTTATTTATACCACCAAATTTACACTCACATTATTAATATAATTAAATTTATTAAATAAAAAATAAATATTTTATTATTATTATATTCATTGTATTTTTTTTAAAAAAAATAATATATAATATATTTATTAAGTTAATTATTACTTATATCATATAATAAATAATATCACCACGTTAATTTTATTATTAAGATTAAAGTGAGACTAATTAATTAGTTTATATTTAAGTAACAAATTAAATTTTGCATAAAAAATAAAAATAAATGAAGCGTGCATAATAACGTACATGTCCACAATTGTTATTTTACCACCGATAATCTAGCATTGCACCCATTACTCTCTCTTTTTTTTTTTTTTAACTATTTTCTATTCGCGTACTAAATCCCGTTTCACATACATATTGATTGTAAAAATTGTACGTCTCATCGGATGATTCGAATTCATGACCAACATGGGAAATAACACTGATAGTCACTTGAGGAACAAATAATAAAATTAACGTGGTGATATTATTTATTATATGATATAAGTAATAATTAACTTAATAAATATTATTATATATTATTTTTTAAAAAAACAAATACAATGAATATAATAATAATAAAATATTTATTTTTTATTTAATAAATTTAATTATATTCATAATGTAAATATAAATTTGGTGGTATAAATTAGTGAGAGATTGAAAAAAATAAATGGATTCTGGGGTGGGGGTGTGTGGGTTAAAATAGGGGTGGGGGTTAAAGTAAATGGGGTGGAATGGAGTGGGGATGGGGGGGAGCTGGGGTGCTGTTTTTGTAGAGGGGGAGGGGCTTTTGGAAAGGGAGAAAGGGGCATTATTTTTAAAATTGGCTGCGTGTCAAAATTAGGGGAAATGACCTGGACCCCGATTCGGGGTCCAAATCCTTCCTCTAAAAAATAATAGAAATAAGTATTTTGATTCAAAAAGTAAACTGTAACCTAGATACTGATAATTCTTATATAGCCCACATAAAAATAAAAATCTTGATCATTATCCATACATGAAATGAATGAAAATCAAAATATATTCGTAGCCATAAGATTATGTTTATAAAAAATAATAAATCTTGAAAAAACATAAATAATATATGTTTCAAAAAGATAAGAGGATCAATCTTAAATGGTAAATAACAGGAGTGATCTACTCCCCACTAGTGGGGAGCTTATGCTCCCCACTAGTCCACTTGTCCAACATTGGTTGGACAAGTATAAAATTTAACTTTATACTTGTCCAACCAATGTTGGACAAGTGGACAAGTGGGGAGCATAAGCTCTCCACTTGTGGGGAGGAGATCAAGGGTCTGGTAAATAATTGTACCTTTTTTTCTTGTGAAACATGAAGGTTGTACTTCTTTCTTCTGTATCTTTTTACGTGCTTCACTTCCTTGACGAATTCTCTTATGTAATAAATTATTACGCCTATATTTGTTTTTCCTCTTCGATTTGATGTTACTATGAGACAGAACCATATTCTATTTTTGCAAGATGAGCAAAAAATTAATTGTGAATATATCAAAAATCAAATTTTATGTTGTTCAATAACCAAATTAAAGTAATTGTACTCACTTGATTGAAATTTGTGTGATAGTGTGTGATTTGACAAGAATTCCAAGCAGATAAGGTAAATTGGGTGTCGGTTGATTGAGGAGATATAACAGGATTGAAATGGGGTTTTCTTGTATCTAAGAGGGAGACTAGAATGTTGTGGAAGAAGTTTCGAGAAATGTGAAAGTATGGAGGGTATTTTCATAAATAACGTTGATTGATCATATAATTAACGTTGATAAAGACTAATACCTTAAATTTAGCAGATTTGTTGTTAATCATATTTGAATTCAAAATATATAAATGTGTTATTTATTTTTAGATATAGTAAAATTATATGAAAAATGGTAATTTCAAAAAAAATATTATTTATACAGCAAATGTCTAATTTTTTAAAAAAAAGTTGGTATAGCTCCTAATTAACACTTTTTTTTCTTTGTTTGAAATTATACCCACTATTTACTATTATAATAATATTTTTACTTTTACAAACTTAACTTTTTTATTTCAAGAATACTGTTTTTATAATATTATATTAACAAATAAAATAATAGTTTAAAATTAAAATAAAATATAATTTATACACAACTGTTTTTATAACTATCATTGGAATTCACACAGAAAATGAAAACTACTTCTAAATTAGGCGAAAATTTTTTATTTTCAAACCCACAAAAATCTTCTATTTTTTATATTTAAATGTTCTTGATTGAATTGTTACTCGAAAATATAGATTATATTACACAATTTTTTATTCTGTAACAGACTGCTAAAGATGTTATAACTTGTTATTGGTTAATTGCATGTAACACGTTATGTTGATACACTGTTTTGTAACACTGGTGTTAATATGACGTTTTGATTGAGCACTCTATTATTTATATTTAAATATTCTTGATTGAATTGTTACACGGGAATACAGATTATGTAACACAATTTGTTATTATGTAACACTGACTGCTAAATATGTTACAACTTGTTATCGGTTAATTGATGTTTAATATGATGTTTGTAACATTGATGTTTAATATGATGTTTTGATTCTTAATACAGATTATGTTACTCCCAATTGATATTTTGTATCACTGATTGATACATATGATATAATTGAGTATATCGTAAGTTTTTTTTTTTTTTTTAAAAAACTGGTATTATATGTTACATCTCAATTTGTAACACAGTTCGTTACAAATGTTGAAATTGAAATGATCATGAGTTCTGTTTGTGGTTTTTACATCTATTTTTTATACAAATCATATATATTTGACAGTTATAATAACAAAGATTATGTAATATATATATATTCCAATCAATTCTGATTTTTAAATATTCGGCTACTATAACAACAAAAGATTCTGTAATATAATAAAAGTATTTCTATCAAATCCAGTTTTTAATAATTCAGTTACTAAATTTAATATATAATATAATAAATTGAAATAATAGTTTTTAAAAAAACAGTATTTTTAGAATATATGTAACAATAATAGATTTTCGCAATTCTTTTCAAAAAGTGGTTTATTTATTAAATAAATCCCTATTTCTTTAGTTTCTTTTTTAATTAAAAAATTGGCACGCAAGTTTAGTATTTATTTGTAGCTAGAGCTGTCAAATGAACTGGGTTGGGACAGTCCAGTCCAGTCCGTCAGAGCAATGCGACAACTTGTATTTGTAGCATTGACCCAACTTGGTCTTAATTTTTTTTTAAATAATTTTTTATACAATTTAATACATTACATCAAATACAATTTTAGATAAATTTAGACAATATATATTTTGAAATTTTTAAAGAGATTAATAGATAAAATTGAACTCTCATGTATTAGACAATAAATAAACATCAACTTTCTTTCAAAATAATAATTTTTTTTGGTTAACGGTAAACTATTTGTAATAATTCAGTCAAACTTAGAATTTTCTTGGTCAAAAATGTCATGCCAACTTTAAAAAAAAAAGGGGAGGTGGAGGTGGAGGTGGAGGTGGAGGGATTTGCCGATTTGGAATACAAATCCATTTTATTCTCATTTTAGTATTTTATTTTCTTTTCACTTACCATCTTCAGCAAAAAGAAAAAACAATTGTCCTCTCTTTTTTCTTTCTTTCTCACACTTAAATTCATATTAAAAAAATTTGAAATCATAGAGAAAATTTGAAAAGTGAAAAAGTAATGAAACTTTAAGCTTGGAAGGAATTAATTTCCTGGTTTGGCTACGATACGAGGTAAGAAGAGAAACTTTAATTTTAAGAATTAGTTTAATTGTGTATTTATAGTGAGTTAAGAATTAGTAATTCAATTCCTAGCTTCAATTATTGAATTTTACAAGAAAGAGATTCGTAAGTGAGTTTTGATTTGGATAATTCTATTATTATCTTAGGGAGCGATTCAAATATCGGGATAATCTATCAGTTGAGTTAGTCTCCAATAGATAATTCTGTGAGTGGAAAATATATTTTAGAAAATTTAAATTTAAATTATAAGATATTATATCACTAAATGTTAAATTACGTGATTTCTTATAATTGTTTATTGTATTATGTTATCTTGTAAATTCTAAAGATTGTGAAATTGCCTATTATGAAATTAAATGTGAATTGAGATGGCATTTAAATCCATAAAAGGTACCATGCTAATTCATTGATTGTTCTACTATACTGAGGGGTCTTGGCCGTGTATTTGTACGCTGAGAGGTCTTGACCGTGTATAATATACACTGAGGGGTATTGGCCGTATACTAGAAAGCTTAGCCCTTTGAAACAGTCCATACACGCATGCTGAGATTATATAAAATGGGTATATTTTGGTAAGATTTTTCAATAAACTGTGATATGATAAAGTAATGGTATATATATTTTAGTTGATAAATATTCTACGAATACGAGCTAATATTACTTGTTAAAATTAATGTGATGTAAATGTTGGTTTAGATGTTGAGTTCATTTACGATATAAGAATGTCTCCAAATCTTTATTATTATTATTATTATTATTATGAGAAGTTATAATGTGAATTGTTAAGTGACGTGAGTTCGTTTTCGATAGTATTTATAAATGAAAATAATATAATTATTTTTGAAAATCCCCACTCACTGAGCCTATCAACTCATGTATTTTCCAACAATGATTTTTCTTATCAGGTAGCGGTTGAGTTTTTGGGCAGCTTTTGGATATAAAGCTTTTGAGTTTAAAGTCGGAGCCACACGACAGAGTTAGTTAGTATGACTCATTTCATAGAGCATGTAGTTATTATTTTGAGACGCATGTTCATTTTTTGATATCATTTTGTATCACTTGTAAATAGTTAGGTGGGTTCACTATGTATTTTGTCATCTATATGTACAGTTAATGTAAATTAAATAGTAATAGGTTTATGATTCAGCTAGTCTCTACTGCATTGTTTTATTGTGAGTATTGGAAGGGCAAATGGTCCCATTTAATTGTGAATAAGTTTGTATGGAATTGTGGCATCTTATTTTAGGTTGACTAATTTAAATTACAGGGGAGATAATGTTGAAATTTTCTTAAAATGAGTAATCACGACTAGTAATGGTAGTAGCCTTGATAGTAGGTCCAACCCTTAGTTGGTATCCACCATCGGCGCAAGTCACTTCTCGGGTATATAAATATTGTTTGGGACGGGTCGTGTCACTATTTGTAGACACTTTTTAAAAAATACAAATACAATAATTAAAAGCATACTAGTCTTATTCATTTGAGATATACGTATGTTTGGCTTAAATAAAAAAATTTACTTATAAGTAAATTTAAAATAAATAATTTACTTGTCACACCAAATATATTTTGGATTGAAACTTAAATTAAACTAATTGTTAATTAAATCTAAACAATTTTATGTTGGAACTTGAGATTTTTGGACTAATGTTTATTGGAGACTTAAGCTTAGATCATTTTAGATTGATATTATTTGGATTATGTATTGGGATTATTCACAAAATAAGTTATTAGTGTTAAGGAGGGAAAAAAAAAAAAAACCAGCCCGACTAGCTCACGGGCTAGATGGGCCGGGCCATATTGGCCCGATTTTATTTGGGCCAAGGGTAGCCCAACCTAAAAATCTAGGTTATATTGGCCGGGCTAGATGGGCCGGGCCATATTGGCCCGGTTTTATTTGGGCCAAGGGTAGCCCAACCTAAAAATCTAGGTTATATGTGCCAGTCCGCGAGCCAGGCCAGTTTTACCATCTCTATTTGTAGCCCATGTCCTCTTTTGATGCTTACTGCTATGTGATAATTTTGTTGTATACTTAATTTTTTTTTATAAAATTTCACAATTACTTTTCAATATTTTAAATTTAAAAAATAAAAAATGTAACACACATTTTTTATAAGAAATGTAACAAATGTAACAACAAGTATTACAAAAATAAAAACATTATTTTAAAAATAAAAAAAATTAGATATTATTTTCTAAATTATTTTATATTTTGTGGTGTATGGTAAAACTATTCCTACTACTTAGATGGGGCAAAATTGGCTCGGCCCGCAGGCCGGCCCATGTAGCTCGCCTTCCTGGGTTGGGTTGGCCCTAGCCCAAATAAAATCGGGCCAAGATGGCCCGGCCCATCTAGCCTGCGGGTTAGTTGGGCCGGCCCAATTTTGATTTTGATTTTGATTTTTTTTTTTTTTTTTAAATTTTTTGCTCTTTAACACTAATTAACTCATTTTGTGAATAGCCCCAATACATAATTCAAATAATATCTCTCTAAAATGATCTAAGCCAAAGTCACCAATAAACATTGGTCCAAAAATGTTAGGATCCAACATAAAATTGTTTAGATTTAATTAAAATTTAGTTTAATTTAAGTTTCAATCCAAAATATAGTTGGTGTGACAAGTAAATTATTTATTTTAAATTTACTTATAAGTAAACTTTTTTATTTAAGCAAAACATGCTTATATCTTAAAACAATAAGACCAACATGCTTTTAATATTTGTATTTTTTTTTTAAAAAGTGTCTACAAATAATTTATTACTAAAAAAAAATTATTATTTTGAAAGAAAATTGACGTTTATCTATTAACTAATACATGAGAGCCCCAATTTTATAAATTAATCTTTTTAAAAATATCTATATAGTTTAAATTTTTCTAAGATTGTATTTGATGTAATGTATTAGATTGTATAAAAAATTTATTTAAAAAAAAGGGGAAAAAAAAAGAAAATTAAGATAAGTTAGGCCAATGGATTGGACTGGACTAGCATATTTCTGGCTCATACAAAACTGGGTTGGGCCAGCCCAGTCCAATTTTATGTGTGGTCCTATTTTGACGGGTTAGGATGGCTCAACCCAGCCCATTTACCAGCTCTACTACTACTATTGCATATTTATTATAAAGAAGATGTCTTTCGACGACCCAATGGATGCCTCAACCACTTAGACACGTTAAGTTGATGATTGAGAAGCAACAATAAGCTTTTTATAAGCAATAACAAGACTAGACTCGCCAGTCACAAATGAAATATTGCTCAAGTTAGGTTATTGCACATTGTGACATGTTTGTTACGTTAGACTTAACATATTTGATACAATTATAGACAACAAAATAAAGTTAAATTTTTGTTTATTATCTTGTTTAAGTCCAGTACCAAGCATATGCCCCAATAAGTATAAATAGTTTTGAATTGAAAGGCTGTAGATTAGTAGGGGACTTGACAGGGCTGGCCCTGGCCCTAGGTGGCCAGGCAACCGCCTAGGGCCCTCGGCCATGTAGGGCTTAATTTTGGCCCAATTTTTTTTTTTTTAAAAGTAAAGATCAACCTATTTAAATGTGAAATAAGTCTAAATAGAAAATAAATTCAAATCTAACATACATTATCCATCTTAATGTAGTTATTAAATTGTAAACCGTGCAATTTTCTCTTTAAACCTCCTTTTAGACACTTTTATCTTGAATAAAAACGATTTTCCAAATTGTTAAGATTTGAAAAATAAATAAAAGGGAAAATAATAAAGAACACAAGGATTTATATAATCCTATAAAAAATGATGATTTTTGTTTACAATAGATTAGTCCTATATATAATAAAATAATGAAAGTTTTCCAATTATAACGAAACTCTAAAGCAAAATTTCGAAAAACACCGTTACTTAAAAAAATACAAATACCGTATACCTTTCGGGAGCCCCCGAGAGGGGGGACCACTTGCCCCCCTTCCAACCCCCACGACGACCTTATCGCGAAGGTCGATCCACGCTCAGCTCTGCGTAGCGTAACATATTAGGTTCTACATCTTAATACAAATTCTAATAATTTTTTAATTGTATCTCAAAAATTTATAATTTAAAAATATATCAATATATTAAGAGCCCTATTTTAATTTCGCATATGGCCCCAAATCACAGGTCCGGCGTTGGGACTTGAGCATCTCTTTAGTATTTTAAAATTATGAGATGTTTGATTCATTGAGTTAGTTGTGATTGGACATATTAAAAATAAAAATATATGATGAAATTGGTTAGTTATCTATTTGTTCATTTTGACGTCCGAATATGTTGTGACGCAACACTCTCCAAATTGAGGAACAACATTTTGTGGGCACGAAGCCAACATGAGTTTTGAGTGGATAGAATAGTGTAAATTGATATGATACTACGTAGAATTGATATAGACAGATAGAGATGCCTAGTGCATTACGAACGTGCATAGAATTTTTGGCATATACATGGTTTTGATCCTTTAGCTAAGCATCAACACAAATTTTTTTTTTTTTTTTTTTTTCTTTCCCTTATAACAATGGTTGCTAATCGATTAACGAGTTCATTGCATAAAATATCTAATTAACAAAATGATCGGAGGTATGTAAAAAAGATCTGTAAAAAATCAAATTGTAAAACAAAATATGTAACTAATTAGGAAATTTTATATCTTACGTTCTTGAACCGAAAACCAGCTTTCAGCTAACCTAGCATCTTTCGTCCCTCGGGACCAACAAAGGTTAGTACACGAATATTCACATGTTGTCCATTGACTACGCCTTTTAGCCTAATCTTATGCCCTTACTCACTCTCTGTGGACGAACTGGAATACTCTTAAAATACATGCTTCGTGCACAATCTTACCTTAATTATTATTAGAGAATCAAGAAATATTTTCTTTTCAAAACTAGCTCAAAAAAAGATTTGGCGAGTTCAATTTCGACTTCATTACATATATTACCTTTCAAAAAATGCTCGTACTTACTTCTTTTTTAATTGTTATAATTGAGTTTTAACAAGTTTTCAACACAGAGAAATAAAATCGAGTTTTAAGACTTGGTTGACTTAAAAGTGAATATAATTAGTTGATTTTCTTACTGTTCCACGCATCAAGGTTGGAAGGCTCAGCACTATGATGTAAAAAATTAAAATTGTGCAGGGTCGTAGATAGGGGCTGCCCAACTTCTTCTTTTTTACATGTCCAAATACAAGAAAAAATATTATATATTAATTCAGTCAGAAAAAAGAAATAGCCCACTTCAATGAACATATCTAATAATATGAAATCTAATAATATGAAAGGAATCATTATAAATGAGAAGTGGAATCAATGGAAGGTGATGAAATCTTGGGCCCTCGGGCCCTGATATGATACACTATCAAGATATGATTTAGGGTTCAAACTTCCAAATCAAGATCAATAGTGCTTGTCCATTCACTTTATGTTATGGCCATTTATGCTTTATTCCAAGAGCTAGGTGGAGTTTGATTTAATATCTCATTGAAAAGGGAACTATCATCTATGATTCTCAATTTATAAGTAAATATGCAATTTAATTTCTTTACGATTGTTTTAGTAAACGAATCAGATCTACAACGATCACTTTTTGTAAAAGAATCATTAATATTGAGTTCCATCTAGAAGTGCATAAAAACTACACGTGATCTGCACATGAGACATTGTTTTAAAGATATAATGATGATTAAATAAGTAAGATCGAAACATAATTATCGTAACTAAGAATACAGTTCAAAAATATTGAGCGTTCTTTTTGCATTACAGGCGAATGATCATCATGCTTTTTAATTGATGTTAAAGCAAGAAATGTAGTTTTGTTTTTTTTGTGCATTGTTCGAGTCGTTAAGATCGCATTGTGTTGTAGTTAAAGTGTAAATCATGATATTTCGAATGATTGAGTTAGGTATGCTTGGTCATTATATTTGTTCGACGTCGCACATCCAAATAATTTTTTACTTACAACAACTCACAACTATACTTGACTAGCAACAATGGTGTATACAAATGCTAGCTAGTACATCATTATGATTGGTCGTATTAGAGCATCTCTAGTGCTAATGCGAATTGCTTTAAAAAATTACCACGTAAGAAAAAATATAGTGTTTAAAAAAATCATTTCAAATACTATGTAACAGGGACTCCTCAAGTTGATATGCCAAAATAACAAATAAAGACATTTTTTAGTACTATCCACGTTCAAAGGCCATGTTAGACATGTAGCTTCAACAATTTATTTGATTTTGTTTCTATTTTTATAGCATTTGATTTTTTATCTCTTTCTTTTCATTTTATTTATTTTTAATTTCGAATAGATAAAAGATACATACAGTAGTATTGAGCTGTAAATAGAATATATTGAAAACTAATTTTAAATTTAACTACTTATTCATTAAAAATTAATACCACGTTGTATCTGCCATCACATCAACAGTAATACATAAAATACGTTGAAGATGCTCTTTACGGCTTTACCTATAGTCTAATCTTGGAACCTGAACATATCCATAATATTAATAGGAAAAAAAGGAGTAAGCAAACCTTAAAAATAGCTGCATATGTTTCATTTATAAAACTGAGAAAATTCATTAATCTTAACTACAAAACATGAAATTGTTATGTCCAAATTAAAATGAAACTTCTCATTCACTGTTCACATGTAAATAATATTTTGGCTAAATTCCTTCAGGAGTCTTCAATTTTCATTTGTGTGACAGTCATATTCTTAACTTTTTATTCTTAACTTTTTATTTATGACATACATACTAAAATATATTTGTAGAGATATTTTTTTAAAAAAAAAAAAATTTAAGTAAAAAAATTATTGACAAGTGTGAACTTTTGACTAAAAAATAAATAAATATTTATTTCAAAATTTATTTACTCATAAGTAAACTTACTGTAATAGCAAAATTAGTATTGGGGAAAAATTCAAATATGGGTTTTTTCCCCCTCATTATTCCACTTCTATTAAGTGGCATGTAGACGGGGGTGGGTTGGGGGTGGGGGGGGGGTGGTGGGGGGAATAATCCTATTTGTGGGGTGGGGAAATGTCTTGGCCGTGTGAGCTCTTTTATTTATTGTCAAGAGATGAAATTAGATGGCAATTAAAATCCAACTGTATGTCTTCAACGGCTAGTTAACATAAATGTTATGAAAAAATCAATAACAGCTATTTTTTTGCTCTAAAAACTTGTGAATTTTTTTTAAAAAAATCCATAAATATGGATGAAAAAATTTCTATAAATAACCACATTTTTTACTCTAATTATTCACACAAAAATTTTCAATCTCTCCTTTCATATGATTCTTTCATTTGCTTATTTAATTTTTCCATTCACAATCTTATAAAACAACAATGACGGAGAATTCTAATTCCAAAAAATCATCTAGAGGGCCAAATTGAAAAAAAATAAGAAATGGAGGCATTGTATCGGGCTTGAAAATTGGCCATTGAAGATGCAATTGTATGCAAAAATCAAATTAGGAGACATTTTTAATCAAAATGTACGGGTTTTACAAGTTGGAGATCAATTGACGGTGTCGATTTCAAGTGGAAAGAGTTGAATACTATAATTACAAAATGGCATGAGTGTTTGTTGAGAGCCTCAAGATATGTTAAAAGTGTGGTTTATATAAACTAGTATAGATAAAAAATAGAAGCAATATGAATCGTCCAAAGTGTCGGTATATAAGTTAAAAAATGAAAAATAATTCACGGTGCTATAAATTTGGCACTTTATTTCAATTAACGTGTAATCTAAAAAATCAAAAAACATATACCCAAATTTCCCCCCAGATTTTTCCCCCTAAACACTATTTGAGAATGAGTTTTTCTTGGAAACTGGCACGAGAATTAGCCAGAAAATTAAAATTTTCTTTAATTCAATAAAACCAGGATCTTTGCTAGGCGTTCACGTATTTATTATAATTAAAATACTAATGGATTAGTATTATACCTGAATCGATAATCGATATTGATCTGGATCTGATTCACGAACTTGCTGCTTTTGATTCACGAACTTGGTGCTCCTAACGTTCAAACCTTCTATGGTATTCTCCCAAGTCTGGATTACACCGGCGTGTGGGCACCCTTTTAATTTTAACCAAAAACTAAAACTAATTTCTGGACTGGTCAGATCTAGAAAACTGAGAAACTTAATTTCTTCTCTTTTCTTGATTGAATCAATTGAATGAATTGGGATCAATTTACATCACAACCAATGTGATATAAATAACGGCAAGTGATCTGATTGCAAACAACGACAAGAGTCCTGATTGCATCCAAGTCCAATTAGTTTAGGATTGATTTAATTACACGTGTAATCCCTGAACTTATATTACAATTACAATTAAGTCTGAAACTTTTATAGTAACTGTGATTAAGTCCAAAACTTTATAGAGCTACCACAGAGACCTGATCGGACATATATTTTCCAAGCTCCAATAATTAGATTCCGTCTAGTCGACCATAGACTTCTCAATCTAATTATTAGTCTTTTGCTTTTTCCACTAAAGGCAAGAGACTGCACTCTCGGAATATATAAATTTACAGAAGTTGTAATACTTTCTTCTGACCTACCGTATATGTAATTCATCCCTGTCTGAGATCCGATAATTAGGTATGAGCATAAATGACCGTTTTGCCCCTCTAATTATTCTCACTAACTTTAAGTTACATTTTCTTCAACGGTCCTCTGAACTAATCACAGATGTCGAAGTTTAGCCGTCGCTAAACACTGAGCTCAGATTTATAACCGTTCAACAGAAAATACTTAAGTTGTCACTCGACCCATTTTTCAGGGCGACAGTTCCCGACACGAATTCGTGTTCTCTACTTCGCTTATTCTCAAGCTCCCAACTCACCGAGATATTTGATCAATTAAATTGATCTCACCCATTGGTGAATCAAAGAACCATTAAACTAACGAAAATGTATACACAATCCTGTCAAAGGATTTAGATGAAATATTCGGTGATCAAGTGGAACTTAATTATTCACACGGTCATGCTATATAATTAAATTCGACACGTGGTCCGTTCAATACACTCTTAGTGTACTAGTGTCACCATTAATCCATTTCTGCGATAAGGACAAATCGCAAACCCGAATGATTAAATAGTCAACACTACAACCTTCCGGTACAAGGCGCCAACCCTTATACATTAGTTGTGAACAATTTTTAAAATTGATGATCAAAATATAAGTTGTGTCACACTATGCTTCTCAACGCAAGCATCCAACTTATATTGTCACAAGTGATCATTGGCACTTTGTTTACATACTCAATATCAAACAAATGCAATAATAATAAATGAATACAAACTAAAGTTTTATTCAATATAAAATTGTCATTTCATCATAGCAAAATTATACTATTTGGGCATACAACCCAACAGTTTTTTCCCCTAGTTTTTCCCCTTGGGTTTTTTCCTCCAACGCTAGTTTTGGTAAAGCTCAAAACAATTATTAGGGTAAATTCTTCCAAGCTCCTTCACCTTTCATAAACGTGACAGTTATATCCCTAACTTTCTATTTATGCAGCCATGTCTCCAACCTTCTCTTTGGGGGATCGAGCAATGTTCTCAATATTTTAATAATGTGTGCACACTATCCCCGCTTAATGAAAATATATCTATTTAAACTTTAAATATTCACGCGACATGCTCGTGATGTTTGTATGAGAGGGTAAAATTGTTTAAAAGAGATTTTCAAAAAAACAAATGGTGACAGTTGAAATTACACTAAGGGCATGTTTGGTGTAATTTTTTTAGAAAAAAAAATGGGGGTTTTTTGGATACTTTATTGATTTTTTAAACTTTTTTGTAGTGTAAAAAGTTTGAAAAGTCAAAAATTGTAGACAAAAAAATGGTTACCAAACATGTCCTAAATGTTGTTCTTTTTAAGATAACTAGTATGTAAAACGTGCGTTGCACGTGATTTAATAATGGTGTTGTGAGATATATGTTTATTTAAATATCTAAATAATTATAACTTAATTTAATACTGCATTAAAATATAAAAATCTAACATTAGAAAATACGGTGAAATATAATATTTGTGTCGTATTCAAACAAAGTACTTTCTACAATTGTGTGGCCAGTATTGAACATCTATTTTTTAAAGTCTGTAATATAGTCAAATAATGTCAATTAAATAAGACAAACAAAAAGAATAAAAAATAGTGTACATAAGTTCTTAAATATATCGAGCACTCAATTCCATTGAATTTTCTTGCTTTATGAGATGCAAATGACTTATAACAAATCTTTGTAATTTAATATAGCTCTTCAACTATGAAGAGGTTTTAACCCAAAATATCACATACAATTTGAGCTCGTACTACCTCAAGTTAGGTAGATTTATCAATCAATATTTAAAAGAAAACAAAATAACATTTACATTAGAAATTGGCAAAATTAAACATTCTCGTTTGCACAATTCAGTGCACAGATGTCTTCACGTGATCTTATCCAAATTGTAATGGGGAAATAAAATAATATTACCAAAACTAAATATTCTAGCGATTTAAGCGTCTTATTCACGTTGGAGCATAAATAGTTAAGAAAAATTAGTTTAAGCAAAATAAATAACAATTCAATTCAAAAGCATAAAAAAGAATAATAGAAATAACATCCGTATCAATAGTGGATTGAAACCATTGTTGAAGTTAGCTACAAAGTTTTTTTTCGTCTATAAAATCTAAAGCCATTAGATATGTAAACAATATACAAATACGTATGAGCATTCACAATAATTAAAAATACACCGTAACATTTATAGTCCAACGCAAATTATTATTATTATTTTTTTGAAAATAACTAACAAAATACAAATCTTCAAATGAAATCTTTATGACATCGCAAACCATAATTAATTACCTTCAAATAAAACAACCTTAAACTTGACTATATAATATTGTACATTTGTTGTATATCTCTTTCTAAAAATCTACTTATCTTGCTCTGAAAGTGAAATGTCTTTCGCTAGCAAATTAGTTGGATCAAAATTTTATGACAAATCACCAAGAGAGATAATGTCATCTCCAAGTGTTGATTTGTTAAATCGACATGAAAGAATATTGTATGGTAGGTCGGAACCCATTTTATCATGACGAAAGTGAAGAATCACTGGAAATATAGTTAGAAGAGATTGACTTGTAGGCATCAAACTGGAACAGATTCAACCCTTTTTCTCCAAGAGGCAAGGAATAATTAAGAATTGACATTACTAAGGTTGAAAATAAATAGGCTGGATTCTTAGTGAAAAGACACGACTTGATTAAAGTTCATAAATATAGTCAATTTGGTTTAAGGGTATGCAAAAAAAGGTCACTTGTTTGTGATTTTTCCTTGTATTCTTTGCTTACACATGCTAACAATGCAAGTAGGTAACATCTTTGTTTATTCTTTGATGGATTCCAAGCAACATGCCTATCTTTTAATTATATTTTTTTCATAAAAAAAGTAACAATAATTTTATGGGTATTTTAGTTAGAATAATATAAGATTTGATGGTGAAATCGTATCTAATCTTCTTGAAAATTAAGTGTGTTGGTGATGATATTTTAGACCACGGTTTAGTAATTTGAATAATCGTTCCACTCGTCTACTAGTTGTTAAATAAAACTTTCAAATATAATATAATAATTTATAATAATCTAAATATATTTACAAGATAGTAAAACTAGTTAACGAGTTATTAAAACCAAGCCAAATAGTTATTGAAATGTGTACGGACACTTCATCAGAGTTAAGTAACACGAAACTTCATCTATTGATGTGAATAAGTACATTTACTTAGCCTCCGTTTGGTATAGATTATAAACTGGTTTATGGTTTATTTGACTATTTTTTGGTCAAAAATATCATGCTGTACACACAAAAATTTTGGTCAAATAAACTGTTTTTGGTCAAATAAACTCTTTTGGTCAAATAAACTAGTTTATAATCTATACCAAACGAGAAATAAATATTAATCAATATTAAGTCATTTTTTAACTTCATTTGTTGATGTGAATAAGTACATTTATTTAATCAATATTGAGTCATTTTTTGGGTGGACAAATAAAGACAACTAATTATATTCAATGAACGTCTATTTCATTTATAAATTATTGTGTTTTAAATCTATATTGTGTGTATGTCGAGAAGTTAATTATTATAACACTAAAATAGCTCATACATGTATACAAGACCTAAAGTCTAAAGGTCTACGTGTGTGAAACTTTTTGCTATTGGCAAATAGTCATAAAGAGAAAGTTTGCATAATGGATAATAGTTTGATAATTTTATAGGAGACACAATTAGATCAAATCATAAAGCATATTATGATAAATAAGCTAAAATTAGCCAAAATAATTGATTATCACTTTAACCACAATTAAGAATTGTATTCTCCTTAATGATTGTGGTCTCTTTCATGATAGATAAACACAGCTAAATTACACTCAATTATATGTGCGTTTCCTCTGTAGCTAGGATGTGACTATTTTTCATTTCTCCCCTTAAACCACACAAACTGATCTACAATTAAAATTTAATTAATTTTGAGTATTAAAATCCAGAATAAGATTTTTTTTGTTCTATATGTGAATAATCTGTTGGAAATTGGTTTAAAATGTCGAGAAATTAACTAAGTGACTCCGTGTCAACTTAGCCAAATATACAAGTCCCGACCCAATCCGTTTAGGCAAATTTGTTTGCCACTTCGACGCACGCTTCGGGGGCAACGCCCCCGGAACGGGGATCGACCTGCCCGGTCAGGTCGCGGGGTTCGACCTGCCCGGTCAGGTCGCGGGGGTCGAGGGGGCAGCGCCCCTCGTGGGGGCTCGGGGGCAACGCCCCCGGACGAAAATTCAGATTTATCTGTATGTTTAAAGGGTATATTTGGCATCTCGAAACCAATATCGAATGAATGAGAAATTACGAAAAAGGACAAAATCGGGTCAAATGTTTGACCATGCGATCGCACAGGTATGTAAACCTGCGATCGCAATATGGCTAAAATTTTAGCAGAACGTATTTTGGTCCTTCCATGCGATCGCAGGAGTCAAAGCCTTGCGATCGCATGGTTATTCTGGGCGAAGTCTTGTTCTAATTTTTGTTCTGTGCGATCGCATCTTGGTTAAACCATGCGATCGCATGGGTTTGCGTGAACAGACATATCCTTTTGAAGAGTTGCACGTTTTGGTTGATTCATTTTCGTTTTCCAACCAACTCTCCAACATTAAAAAGGGCTGTGGACGTCCATTCTGCATAGGAATTGATACAGAAACATATTGCAAACATAAATCAATCATTCTTTTCATCTTTAAACCAAATTTATTGCATTAAGGTTGCACAAAATCTGGTTTCTCATTTCCATTCATCCATTGGAGTACAAAACCTTCCTTGGTTCGCTGTACTTGAGTGTTTGTTGTGCTACAAAACTCAAGCGAAACCGTTGTATCTTGGGAGTCATTTGCCAAGGACCGAAAGCACCTTAGCGGGGCAATTTTGACTTAAGGACAAAGAGTTCAACTCTTGCCTCGGTGTATATTTTCATCATTTCCATTTTCGGTTTGATCATTGTTTTAAAGTCACTTCCACAGAATTCCGCCAACATAATCATCATTTTTGTCGCCTCGAATAGTAAACATAAAAGTGAGACGAACAAATATATGCAATAATTTACACTTCTAATTTTTTTTAAAAGCACAAAAAAAAAAAAAAAAAAAAAAAAAATTGAACTAGAATCGATCAATTCTAGTCTAATTTGATTATGTGTATAGAATTCTAATTGATATAGTCCTGATCTCCTGCGTCTTTGGAGGCAGTATATTCTGCCCACATGCTGATGTGTCAGCATGTGGGCAGTTGATCAGCATGTGGGTAGGATATACTGTCCACTTGAGGGACATGAGATCAATAAGGCTAATTGATAATTAACTTGTTATAAATTCACAAAAATTAAACTCAACTGAACCATACATGTCGCTATGACATTCCTCCTCACATTTCGAACTTAAAAAAGAGATCGGAAAATAGGAGATAGAAGTTGACAAAATTAAGAAATGAAAATTAATGTTTCGGTATATGTGTTACATAAATACGGGGTAACATGACCACATCTACCCAAAGACAAACTCATTTTACTTGACCTAAAAAGAACAAAATTTAATTCAAATTAACCAAAAACTATCATATATTTACATATTTAAGTTGCAATCGGATAGAATCATGAAATAATTAATTTTCTCACTAGCTGAAATTAATCGATGAGGAAAACTACAAATCTAATTATAGGTAGGAGATCATTACTCTTAATTGTATATACGGAATCCTTCTTTAACAACTTAACTTTTAGCTGAGATGATTAATTATCGTGATACTAAAAATCTTGAAATCAAGTTTTGTCGTTGTTCATTTATTAAAAATTATGAACGTCTTAAATTTTGATAGAAAAATGAACTGACTTACGTGTGATCCATTAAAAATAAGATTTAAATTAATATGCGTACATGACGCATCTTCCTTTCTATAAATACATATATTTCTTCTCTCCACTTGTGAAGCCCAAATAAGCACAATTATCTCTTGATTTCTACTTTCTACCTGCTGCTTAGGTACTATAATAAAACGACAGAAAATGAGAACTGGTGGCACCTTCGAAACTACTCCATCATCTATGACACCAATACCGCCACCGGCGGCCACCGTACAACGCTCGCCATGGCACTCTCCGGTACCCTACCTATTCGGAGGCCTCGCTACCATGCTAGGACTAATAGCCTTTGCACTCTTGATCTTGGCTTGCTCCTACTGGAAGCTCTCTGGCCAGATGAACACTGCAGAGGGACAAGGTGGTGAAGGAGATGTGGAGGCTGGTGATGAGAAAAAAGGTGGCGCCTCCGTCAAACGGCCTCTGCCGGTTTTCGAAGAGAAGATAGTGGTGATAATGGCGGGTGATGTGAAGCCAACTTTCTTGGCCACTCCCATGTTCAGTACCAACAGAGATTCTTCATTTGGAAGGAGTGGTCAGAATGAAGAAAATGAGATGGATCAGAAGCCAAAACATCAAATCACTGATCGTTTTGATCAAGGAATAACAGAAAATACAGATCAACAGATTGATAGAGAGGTTCAACAAATTACCCAAAACCGGTGATCTTTACTTCTTTCTTCTTCTTCTTGTTTTTTTTCCCCTTGTTTTTTTTTTTTTTTTGCTCTTTTTCCACATGATTTTCAAATTTTTGGTCCGGGAAAATGTAAATTCTTCTAGTAAGATCAAATATAATTTGACAAATTTTCAAGGGTTCGTAGTTGATAGTTCATCAAATTACACATAAATAATTTGTCTCGTCTCAAAAACTTAAGTTTTTCGAGACTAGATAAATTTATTTATATGAATTATATCTTCAACATATATGATATATCCGACACGCAAAATGTAATTTTTATAAATGAGTGACAATGAGAGTTTAACTCTTGACATTTACACTATAACATTTCAATCACTTTATTGAATTAAGAGAACTTAAATGAAATTAGGATAGGACGTGTTTGCTAAAAGAACACCACAAAAATAAAGTGTATATTTGATAGATTTTAAAAGTAGTTTTTTTAAGAAATTTTGAAAAAAGTTAATAAAATGTGTGATTAAAAAATTTATAAAAATTATGAATTCCACGAAATATGTGATTAAAAATGAGTTAAAAAAAATTATTTTAAATCCTACCAAACATGTACTAAACTTCTGCCTTTGCAATTTGAAAAGAATGTTGCATGAAACTAAAGAAATCATTGAAAACTCACTTTTCCATCAAAGAGTTTGTTTGATTGAGTTTTTATAGCAAATTTTGATAAAATATTGATGAAATGTGTGGTTAAAAAGTTAATAAAAATTGTGGATCTTATAAAATGTATGTTTGAAAGTAATTTTTGACTTTTGACCACATTTTTTGAAAGATTAAAATCTAAACAAAACAAGCACTAAATTGCATTTTTGGTCTTTAAACTATTGTTCTAGTAACAAGTTGTTTTTCAACTTTTTAAAAGAGTGAGTTAATATGAAAGTATTTCATTAAAATGTCACGTTGTACTCATAGGAACAAGTTCCATTGCAAAATTCTAAGCATGTTGAAATGCAAAGTCTCACTAATAAAATTGGACGAGCATGTTTGTTAGTACTTATAAGATAGTCAAACATAATTTTTATTCAACACATTTCATATAACTCAAAACTTGTATTTATTTTTTATCCACACGTTTTGTATAATCTATAAAATTTTTTTATCAAACTAATATATATTTGAACGATTTTCACGTCAGATGAAAGATGCAACTATAACAAAAAGCTAGAGATCAATTTGCTTGAGGACTAATTTTCTATAAGATAAATAAATTGGGTACCAATAGTGAAATTTTCCCAAACACAATTATGATGGAAGTATATATTCTTCTTTAATTAATGGGAGTTGAAAAGTACAAAAAGCTCCAATACTCTAGATACACAATTTCTTTAACAAATGGTCGCCGGATACGGTTTCCTGCCGGTGACATAGCCAGAGACAGGTGGGGTCAGTGGGGACCACTACAGCCACCGGTGACTAGCATTGAAGAATGAGATCATCATAATTTCTTTCTTGGGAGGTGATATATTTGGTGTGTGATTAGAAAGCTACGTGTGAACCACTCTGGGAGAGAGCAGCAATTAGGTGCGGCGACTCGACCTGGTATTGCATTTGAATGCACCTGTTACTGCAATTATATTACTGTTGCACCTCGTGATTATGGTCCCCGTTTTGTATAGACTCCCAACAAAATTGGCCGTTTTGGTTAAGGGGCCGAGTCAAACAAGACCAATCATAAAATAGTCTAATTTATAAAATTTAAGTTATAAATAGTTCTTTTATAAATAAAAAATTTAAATACTTTTGTTGATAAGATCTGTTAACAAATAGTCCGTTAACAAACATTAACAAAAATTTGTTAACAGATTCTTGTTAAAGTCTGTTAACGGACCAAACCGTAATAGACATATGGTTTATTAAGGTAGGTTTACACCTATCAAACTGGTTTTTAATTAACCTATATCAAATGGATTCAAATTTACAGAAATTTAAAGCAGAAAATACAATATCTATACATATTCTCATGATTTATACCATAAATTAAAAGAAAAAGAAATAACTACACATTTTGCAGGAATTTAGATGGGTTAAATTCTAACATTGAAATGTAATTTCTTGTTTGACCTTGTTTCGAGATTAAAGAAATATTAATTTCTTTGCAAAATAGCAAAATTTAAAATTCTCTTTTTTTGGAAGTAGCGTATAAGTAATATAGATGAATTTAAAATTGTTTGAAATGGAATAAGCATAAAACTTGTAATATGGGGCAATGACTATTCACATACAATGGTCGGGTCATGACCACTATTCCCACCAACAAAAGTACACGTACGAGTCTTATCAAGAAGCTTCAATAAAATTAATCCACATCTAAACAAACGTTATTATTCTTAGTGTTCGTTTGATTTAGTTTAAAATTTTGGTACAAAATTGAGGTTACAATTAATTATTGTGTTTAACTACACAATACATTGAACCCACTACTGTTATCAAATTTTCAACTACACGTTTCATCAACTTTTATTAAAATATAATAAATTTTTTATATAAAACTTTGTTAAACATACTTTTAATACAAATTTTGTAATTGAGTGAGTGGATAAAGCAATGTCAGAAAGTTTGAAAACACTTTGCGTACTTCTTAACGTAACATATTTTTGTCAACTAGTGTTTAACAAATCTTTCAAAAAAACAAACTAATTAATAGTATTGTTTGAATTTTACTTTAACAAGTTTTGTTTTATGTGCTATATATTATGCGTTGAAATTCATCTTGATTTATGCTAATCTAATCAAATTTGAGTCGATAAAATCTAAAATTTTTGTTTAAGAACATGTTAGGACATGCTTAAATTATAATTTCAGTTGGTTAAACTGGTCAAACATACTTCGTATCTACACATTTTATAGGACCTACAACTTACAACTCACTTTTTATCTATACATTCACCAACAATTTATATTATAAACACTTAAAAAATAATTTCAACACTACCAAACATGCGCAGAGGGAGGGGGATGCCCGTAGGACAATCCCAAAAAATGTTTTATTCTATCTATAAATAAATAATAATAAATATATATTAATCTAATCTAAATTTTTTTAAACTCATCCAATTTTTGCCCATTAATAGTAAGAATAATAATTATTTTTGTTTAAAATAAAGAGAATAGAAAAGAGTTTTTTTTAGAGTACTAAAATCAAGTGTGCATTATTTAGAACAGAGACATCATATATATAAATTAGGTATGAATTCAAATATTATAAGACGAAGTAAAAAGAGTCAAAAGGTTGAAGTAAAGTTGATTCAATAATTTTTAAAAAATTTAAAAATAGAATTTATTTTTCATTCTTTAAATTCACTTCGTACACACACACACACACACACACACACAGATGAAATTCAATAGTCAGTTATAATTAATTATGGAAAAAAATTATTTTTAAAATTGGTAAAATTAAGAATGGTTCAACGGGTTTTTGTGCGGATTTTTAAATAAATAGTTTTTTGCATAACCAACATGGTTTTGGGCCCGATTCCCTATTATATCGGTTGAATTGGAGGGGCCATGGCCGATTCTAATAGTATTGGATTAAAATGATGCTTGAATAGCTTATAAACAATTTAAAGCAATCTCAAATATGCTATTAGATCCCCAAATTCACGCATGATGATTTTATATTATTTCACTCATGCTACTCCTTGAAGCATTTTCAATACAATAATGTGGATTATTGTATGTGTGACATATAAAATAGAAACAGAAGATTATCTCCAATTATATTTGTGAATTGGAAAAATTATGGCCCAATTATACAAAAGAGAGTGTAAATAAATTATAAAAAATTTAATAAGGAATAATTAACACACATTTTAATAGAAATAAACTATGAAAAATTAGTAAAAGAGGTTTAAACACATTACGATGAACATAAATTATTACAAAATAAATGGAAAATGTCTAGTAGACCGTACAAAAACAATGGAGCATGTAACACTTTCCTCACCAAAAACAATGTAGCAGATCGTGTTACTCTTGGATTACAACAAATAAGAAGATTTTCTAACAATTAGCTCAAAAAAAAATGTAACGAAAGAAGAAGAAAAAAATAGAATCTCCAAATAATTAAATCATTGTTTGATATTCTAATTTAAAGATAACATTGTCACTTTATATTTGAACATGACACTTCACGTTATAATGCAGACCATACAACAATATAACATTGTTGTTACACAATAGATGTAAGGGCGGATTCAGGAATTTTTTGAGCCTGGACTACTACTGAAAAAAAAAAAAATTCGCACGGATTGTTATTAAGAAATTTTTTTTTCACACTGTAAAAAACGGCTTTTTAGCCCGGGCCCGCCCCCCCAATCCGCCCATGAATAGATGTATCACATGGTGTTATAGATCATGTGAACATAGAAATATTTGATTTAATGCATAACTATAGCCGTGATTAAAAAAAGATTAGTAGTTCAATGTAAACACTTCAACGTATTTTTCAAAGAAAATGAAAATTGCGGACAAAGTATATGGCCAAATTCTCGTCTTCTAAAAACGTGAAGGAAACAATATTGTAATTTGATTTGGTAGTTTATTGCATTCTTGCTTTTTTTTGTGGTGTGTTTTCTAAAATAATGATTTATGATATTCAAGTTATTTCAAAAACATATTTAGAATATACAGTATTTTTAAAATTAAAAAATTACAACAGTATTTTTGAATTTTGTTTTATTGGCTTATTTGTGTAAATTACTGACCAATCAGGGCGGAACCAGCCCAAAAAAATGATTTTGTCCATTATACTGACCCAAGCCCAAACCCCAAAGCCCAGCCCCAAATTCAACCTGAATCAAAGCATTCAAACCTGAAACACCATCTCGGCCCTTCCCTGCTCTCTGTAAATCTGGTATTGATCTCTTCGGCTCTTCCGCTCGAAATCTAGCTCCAGTTAAAGTAGGAATCTTTATCTTCTAATTGCGTTTCTGCTTCTTCTCTGTGAGTATTTATAGCTTATTCGTCGAGTTTTTGTTTTTGGTGGCTGATTTTTGTTATTTCTTGCACCATATGTTAGTTGTGTCCGCTTGAAAAAACGCTGGGGTTTTTACATTCAGGATGGAAAATAGCACTTCACACTTATGTTTTCTTCTTATTCTGATGCATATCTATTGAGAAATAATTTTATATGTGCTGTTTAAGTAGCTCCCACGGTTAAATCTTTGCATTATTCGTTTCATGTTGGCTGGTGACCTCAATAATAAGACCGTAATCTTGTCAGCAGTCATTTAGGATGGAGTAATTTTGAGGGAAGTTACCAGTGGAGGAACATTTTGCATTGCCATCCTCAATTTGTGTTTGTGGTCTGATTTTTGAGAGATTGGGTTCTCCTAATTATTGAAAGTGTATGTCTCTCTTTAATTCATTTCCTAATATTATTTCATTTAATTTCTCGTTTTAAGAATATCCTCTGTTTATAAACTTGAGAGATTGGGAATCTTGTATTGCTTTTAAAATTGGTTTATCAGTCCATATTATGGGGGAGATAATCACGATTATTTTTAAAGACATTAGAGTCAGAAACAGGTCATAGTTAGTATTGTTGCTGGATTTGCCCCCTAATTAGGCGTGTTCTAGTTTTTGAATAAATAAAATTTTCTTTTTCGCTTAAAAAAGTATTTCAAACCGCCCCCTCCCACCGGTCGTAAATTTCTGGATCCACCCTTGTGTCCAATACAGCTAATATTGCATACCAAACATACACTTGATTTGTTAAACTGAACAAGAGAACAAGATAACAAACAAAGATCTCACTGAAGTTGATGTAAAAAAGAGAAATTGACATAGCCTCAAATATGTCAAATTTTTACAGTAAGGCCCAAATTACAGTTTTGTTGCCCCGATTAGTCCTATATTTCACATCTGAACTCTGATTCGGAGCCCACATGGGCCACATCTACTCTGCCTCAATAACAATGCCCACTGCCCATTCATCAATACCCCAAATCTCCCCAAACTTTTCAATCCCCAACCAATTTTTCCAACCATATTGCTCCCACCTGCTATCTCTTTTTTCGGCTCCATCTCTCATTCTCCGAGACTCTGCTGGTGCTGGAGATGTATTTATGTCTTCAACGTGATTTTGTTGGTTTAGTGGGCAGTGCTGGATGTTATAATTAGTAGAATAATTGTGATTATTAATTTATTGTTGTAGTTTTTGACTTTTATGTTTACTGGGCAATCGATTTTTTCTCTCTAAGAGAAGCAATCAGGTGCAGTGAACCTCTTCGCATTCTCTTCAGATTTGTTTGTCCAGAGTTTTGCAGCGGCCAGGTGAGTCTTTTTGCCTTCTTCCTTCCCAAGGTTGCTTATGAATATTTGAATAATCGACTGGGAAAGTGTTTAGAAATTAATTGATTTTTCATGAACCTCGTAGATAACTTGACATAATTATTGGCTTATGTCTTTGTGAAGAATTAGTTGTTATTACATGTCATTACGTGTCTCTGTGGATTTTTGTTGCTAAATCCTGGAATTGTTGATGTGGTTGACTTGCTATGGAGCTTGCTTTGATTTAGGGATTTTGGTGATGTGGGTTCTATTTTATCTGCTGCCTTCTTGTTGAAATTGAAATTTGTGTGAGATGTGGGTTTGAACATTTGAATTGATTTAATCCTAGAGAAAGTTTGCCTAAGCCTATTCATATTCTCATATGAAATCACACTTGTAATTAGTCTTTTCTCTTTTTCTTCTCCTCCTTTAATAGACTACCTAATTATATCAATATTAATGAAATCAATGATATAGAGTACGCTCAATTAGACTCACGAGCCTGTGAGCCTAGTATGAACTATGAAGCTTGAACTTTGACAAGAATCTAGTAGAATTAAACAACGAGTCAAGTTGAGCACAAGTATCTTGCTAGCCAGCTTGGCTCATTTGCATCCAAAAGTCTCTGAAAATCCTTTTAAGTGGTTGTTGATTACTCATAGCCTCATAATTGGTCTCTACTGTGTCCTTCTAGTGTCATGCGTTTGTACTTTGGAAGCAGTTTAATAGTAGGAAGGGGTACAAATGTACAACATGTGTTCATAGAAAGGCAATCAAAACATCCAAAACTTTTTCCTATTCTGTAATGCTTTTTTTCAACCCTTTTGCTTGACCCCCATTATAACTTATGGAACTATATAGCTCTTGAGTCCTTGTCTTTCATAAATGCCCATACATCATGAACACATGTTTGCAGTTTTCACCTAAGTAGCTAGAATGTCATCAATCATAAATATTAAACAAGATACACTGAGAGAAGAAATTGGTATTCTTAAGTTGAGATGTATTGGGAGAAGAAATTGGTTTATTTTCCTCCATGTGCTTGTAAGCACTCTTTTTCTATTTAAAGTAACTCTTTGCTTTCCTTTATTGAAATATATTGTTTTGTAACGAGTTATCGAAATATGTTGTTTTGTAACGAGTTATCGAAACATTTTCATTATTGTTATGTTGTTTCAAAGTTGTTTTTTACAACTTAATATGTGCCCCCAGAGTAAAATGTCTAGCTCCGCTACTGACCCACCTTGCTTTCTCCCTAGTCTCCGCAGCTGAGAGCCGCCGCCTCATCGCGCCGGCTCTTTCAACGGCATACCAAACGCATCGTTTCACCCAATATTTCTCAAGGAGAAATGCAATCTGTAAGTCTTCTAATTAGTTTTCTATTATGTTTAATTTTTCACTGCTAATTTTGATTAGTGACATTTTTTTTTGTCCGGCCATTTTTGAATTCTCAGCTCTTAATAGCTACAGAAGAATCCCATTTTCTTCTCCGAATATTAAACGGCAGCTTCCAAACCCTCAACTTGTTAAAAGATCAGATTTCCCATATATTTACCGATTTTTTCTGCTCGAAATCCAACCTCAACTTGACTGACCCAATGTAAGTATTTATCTTTTTATTTATTCATAAATATGGAATTATTATGTTTTTAAGTCCGTTTACTGAGTGTGGAAATAGGAGTGTAAATGTCGACCAATATGAGCTAAGGGCAAAAGAGTGGTCGTCGGAAAAGAAGGAATTCTCGGATGGGAAAGGGAAGTCAGGTGGCGCGGTTTTTAATGCATTGGATGCCATGTTAAAGACCAGTTTGGATCGTTTAAAAGACATGAGGTTGGTTTGGTGATTAATTGGTTGCTCTCTTAGTGATTTATTTTAATTTTTTTCTTTTTGTTTCATATTGTTCAGTCAATGTATTTGTTTCCAATTTTTCCTGATATTTGTTAGAGGAAATATTTGTTTTTGGTGAAATTAAAACCGTATAGTGTGAAAATTGCATTGCTTGTGGACCATGATATTTGAATATATTTGATTAGGTGTGGTGTTAGCATTTAGAATCTAATGGATGATTTGTGTTTAGATTTAAATGTTTTTAAGTGCTCAAGGTAATTTCTAAGAATGCAGAAGCTTATTTCTTATACCAATGGCTAAAGCAAAGGAGGGGTGGGAGGGGTCAGCTTTCAACTTCAAGAATTCTTTATATAGTAGAGACTTTCAACTTTTTGTAATGTCATTGTGGAACATTGTTTGAAACATGATCAGAAAGAAAACACTATTAATGACAAGAAGAGAATAACATGACTGAAAAAGGTGTTGCATAACATATTTTATTGTTCTCAGACAACCCAGGTCCTTCGCAGGGAGTGAAGAAGGGGGGGGTGCAGCAGCTTATAGCCTACCTTCTTCTCAAGATTATATCTGTGTGGACACGTGTTAGTAACACTCATTTTCTGCAGCTCTAGCTTTTGCCTTGAACAATTGACTCAAATCGCTTGAATCTGGACCACCTTCAGTTATCCGTCTTAGTTTTTGAGTACGAAACTGAAGATTAAAAATGTTTTTAAATTCATTTAGCTCGCTCTTAATTCATTTATCCTATAAACAGGGAATCTGCATTTCTTCATTTTGTTTCCTTTTACTAATCAAAGAATTTGTTTTTTCTCCTGTGAGGGAATTAATCAGAAGATAGGGGCATTGTGATAGTATTTGAGAGCATTGTAATAGAGGATCATAAGAAACTTAATATTGATGAAATTTTTTATGAGTAAGATTGTAATATTCAGTTGTTAATGGGTATGATTTTAAAATGATGTCTGGAATTCTGCAGGGAAAGCATATCTTGGGGCCATAGTGGCACAGTACCAGAAACAAATTATCGTAAAGATGTAACTTTGATAAGAGCTTTGTGTTTGCAAGGTAAAGTAGGTGCAGCTTTATCTCTTTGGAATAAGATGGTTCAGAAGTGTGCAATTCCTGATATTCTCACGCACAATTACCTTATAAATGCACTTTGCAAAAGTGGTGACCTGGGAAGGGCAGAGTGGCTTGTTACTGAGATGTTAGACCGGGGTCCTTTTCCCACCCGTGCTACCTACAACAAGTTAATGAAGGGTTATTGTATTTGGAATTATGTGGATAAAGCTCTGGATCTTTTTTCTACCATGGCTAATCGTGGGATTACACCAAACATAGTTTCATGTAATATTCTTGTTCACGGACTTTGCAAGAAGGGTTTGTTGGAGGATGCAAGAAAGCTTCTTGAGAAAATATTGGGTGATGATCAGGATGGAAAAACCTCAAATTTGATAACCTCGACTATCCTAATGGATGGTTACTTCAAAACTGGAAATATGGTGGAAGCCCTCACTTGTTTGGAGGAGATATTCCAAAGGGGCATAGGGATGAATGTCGTTGCATATAATGTCATCATACATGGATTCTGTTTGAATGGACACATGAACCTTGCGTATAAGTACATAAATGAAATGTTTAAATGTGGTTTCCTTCCAGATGTGTTTACATACAATATCCTTATTGGCATGCTTTGCAAAGAAGGAAAGACAAATGATGCTTGCTATCTCTTTAATGTGATGTCAAGAATGGGTGTGACCCCTGATCGCATCACATACAAAGTGTTAATCCAAGGTTTGTGTATTAGTGGAGATGTAGATAAAGCTAATGATTACCTTCGCTGCATGTTAGAAAATTCAATAATACCCGAGCCACTCATTTGGAATGTCGTAATTGATGGCTATGGGAGGCATGGAGATGTACAAAAAGCATTCTTTGTGAGAGACCAAATGGTTGCATATGGTGTTCTGCCAAATGTATATACATATAATATCATGATTCACACAGTAATAAGAAATGGAAGTATTTATGACACTCATTATCTGAGGAAGGAGATGCTCTTACACGGTCTTTTTCCCGATTTAGTCACTTACAATCTGTTTGTGGGTGCTGCTTGTAATATTGGTCATATTAATTCTGCACTCCAGCTGTATGACGAAATGCTGAGAAGTGGGAATTATCCAGATATAATAACTTATACTGTTATGCTTAAGTGTTATTGTCTGAGAGGTAGAGTGAAGGAGGCAGAAGAGCTCTTTTTCAAGGTATGGGAGTCAGGTTTACCAATTGATCACGTTCCATTTCTGATACTCATGAAGAAGTACTGCAAGATGGGAGATCTTGACAAAGCATATGAACTTTATCAAATGTGGTTAAAGAGGGGTAAATGAAAATAGCTCTATTACAAGGCACAGTGCTCAAGTTTACCTGTTGATCAGGTTCTCTAATACCCTTGAAGACGTATCGCAAGATGTGAGAGAGAGAAAGCATTTGACCTTTGTCAAATATGGTTTAAGAGGGAAAAATGAGAACACTGTCATTGTGGATCAATCACTTCTCAGTTTTTTGATCCAGAATGTCTCTAGTTGTTCACCGCATTCTCTAATTTGTAAGTGGTAGAAGCTTTCTGCTCATTGGGTTATGGACGGGATCTGCTTTGGAGGTATGGTCTTTTATTTCTGTTCTTTTCTGCCTTCTTGCAAGTTTTGATATCTTAATTCTCATTTTCTTTCTGTTTCCGCCTCTCTTTTTATCTCTATGTTGTTGCATTAAATATTTCTATCGAAAATGAGAAGATTTTTTATTTAGGAAGCCTTTTCCTTCAAGCATTAAATGCTGAGAGTGAATGAGGATTTTTCATTTTTCCTGGTCAGAATTTAGCATTTTGCTATATATGGTTCATTTGTCTGGCAGCTTTTTACTGAAATCTGGACTCGAATATAGTCTACGTGAGCACTCTTTCTTATGTTTTCTGTGTAAAAGGTAGGCTGATTTAAAAGTTGTAACTGTTTTACTGAAATCTGGACTCGAATATAGTCTACGTGGTCACTCTTTCTTACGTTTCCTGTGTAGAAGGTAGGCTGATTTGAAAGTTGTATGTTGGACAACGAGGAATTTCATTTCAACTTGATAATATTGATGTTGATAATGGTTAGATCACTCATACTTCTCATAAACACGATATAATACTATTGAAGTTGACATTTTTGATCAATCATTGTATTATATATTAGATCATATATAAGGATGCAATATTGTGACCTGTGAAGATCGTAGTTCTTCAACAGACCAGTTTTTGCTTCACTTCACATTTCATACCTGCTATAGAAATTTTGTGCATTGAATCACATATTTCATATTTTTCTTGTCAAATTTATAACATTATCATCTTATATTTCTTTTACATTTCTCTTTCTTATATCATGAACTTAAGCCCTGCTTGTTTGACACTCAGTTCTGCAGATAATAATTGATGGTTGAGCATGCCACTTAAAAGGGCCTGTTGCACCCCATGAAGAGAACATTCCTGGTGATGTTTGCCTATGAAAGACGAGCCTTGTGCCTGGCGAGCAAGAGGTGGAAAACTGGAAGGAAAAAAAATGTATGAGTTCTTCTTACTCACACTTCACTGGTCCCTGTGCGATTTGGGTGATCTTATTTTGTCGAGAAGACTGTGCATGTTAGAAACGAGACATATATCCCTTATGTTCCCAATGGAATTTCATTTAGCCTGCTTTGTACAGGGTGCAAGTTCACATTATTGGTTAGTAACCTCTTGCCTCCCCAGGCTTGGTACTGGCGACTTTGATTAAGCTAGATGATCAAGCTTCCATACAACAGTGAGTTCATGGGCTTTATATGTTGGAAACTTCTGATTTTTCATTTATTTTCTTTAACTTTTATTGCTGAACAGCGATGTTTTCTTCATTGTGTTACTCAGGAATTTGTGGCATTTTTTATCAAACATTGTCGAGATGTGCTCACTTGAGGGCTTTCAGATGCCTGTAAATTCAAGACCTGGATGGTGTAACAAAAACGATCCAACCAGCACACGAGAGCAAGAAAATATTGCAGAAAAATAAATGAACACATGATATTTTTATCCGAAGGTCCGGATGTTCAGCCACTTAGGCTTACTCACTTGTTGAGCATCCACACAGAGATAAAGCTATAGCACTAAGCACAACTCAAAATGGAGTGGCGAATACACAATTTGTTACAAACTTCTTCAGATAAAACACTTTCTTCCTCACAACAAAACCTCTCTATAAGTTCAAGTTACTGTTCGTCAATGATAGCCAAAACCTTCCCCCTACAGAAGTTAACACTCAAAAAACCATGAACCCTAGTTTCGTAAGAGAAGAAAGTGAAGAAGATGAAAAAACTCTTGAGAGGAGAGGGAATGTGTTGTGTATGTTGCAACTGATCGAAAATGAGTCACATTCGCTCTTAGCAGAAGGCTCAAGAAGACATCCATCCAACCATACAAAATGCCACGTGTCATTATTCAGATAAGGTGCTACTCTGATATAAGTTTTTAACTTTTGAAGACACGCTTTAATCAGGACCAAGCATCTTCATATTGGATCAAATAGTCAGCACAATCTAACATGCTCCATTGTGCTAGAGGTGTCAAGACGGACGGGCCGACCGAACCGGCATCGGCCCACCCGCCTCGACCCGGAACCGCGGGCCGGCCCGTGAACCGGGCGGGCTGTTCACGGGCCGAGAAGGCTAACCCGCGGGCCGTTCACGGGCCGAAGAGGCCAACCTGCGGGCCGGCCCGCGAACCGCTTTGATTTTTAAAAAAAAAAAAAAAGGACAGAAAATTCAAACTTTCATATTTGAAATGATATTTTAAAAAAAAAATAAAGAAAACAAATGGCAGAAAGCCGTTTAAAGTGAAAGATGTGACACATGTATTCACGTTTTAGTCTTTAAATATATAAATAAAAAATAGAAATTGAATTAAAAAATTAACAAATGTGAATTTATCATTGTTATTTATTTTTTATTTAGTAATTTAACACATTTTTTGTTATATATGTAAACATTTTTTTTTTGAATTACAATAAGTAATTAAATTTTTCTAGTAATTTCAAAAAAAACTAATTTTTTATTCATACGGGCCGAACCGGATCGAACCGCGGCCCATATGGGCTCGACCTGTATGGGCCAATGGGTGGGCTGGGCTTTTGAAAAAATTTCGTGGGCTGGGCCGACCCGACCTGCAACCCGCAGTGGTGCGGGTTTTTTCGAACGCGGGCTGTTATCGGGCCTCATCGGAGGCGAGCCGACCCGGCCCGCCTGACCCGGATTAATACCACTACATTGTGCTGTCATTTGAGCCATACCAGTAGTGCTAGAGATTACCAGCAACTTAGCTTCATTTGCTTTTGTTCCTGCACTTAAGAAGACAAGTTGGTCACGATCAATATTCAAAAGATTTAAGCAACTTTCTAAATTTGTTTTAAGGTTAAAATTTTGGTTCCTATATTTGCAGGATTACAAGGTTGAGATTTTATTTAACTTAATAAACCCATTTTGAGATTTGTGGGACTAAATATTTGTTTCTCATTTTCATTGCAAAGTACACTAACAGAATTTCGGACGAAAACTATCATTTGAGATACGATGTGTTAATAATTAATAGAAAGATAAAAATGCAATGACAAAATATTAAGGATGAAAAAAATTAGGGATTAACATGTGATAATGAATAAAGTTTAAGGACTTTTAATACAATTAAAATGTGATGCATTTGTAAAATAGTTAGGTGTTGATATAACCACCACCCGAAATATATCATAAAACTTATTCATCCCTAAAAAACCAATAAAAGTCGACGAGTTCACATGAAACTAAAATAGCAATTTTAAACGACAATTTCGACTTGATTTTAGAGTTACACCTTTTTTTTTTTTCCTTTCACTACTACTTGCAACAATTTTCCTCTTTGAATATTTTGAAGGGTAAATTTAAGGTCGGTCATTATTTTGAATTTATAGGTTCTAAAGTCATATGATCAAAACTTAATTCAATTAAAGTCACATTTTAGAGCTAAAAGACCAATACACTTTTACAATTGTAAAAAAAAACGTTAATTTAATAATACTGTTTTGTATAATACTATTTTGTATGATACTGTTTTATTTAAATAATGTACATTAGTATATTTATACCATCATTTTATCTTTTGATACTGTTTTATTATGACAATGTTTAAACCTATGATCTTGTACTACTAATGGAGCATTTTAAGAACAGTATTATTATTTCAACCATTAAAATATCTTGTACTTAATTTTATATATGATACAGTTTTGTCTATGATACTGTTTTATATAGATAATGTGCTATGATACACTTACATCATGCTTTTATCTTTAATACTGTTTTATTATGATAATGTTTCAACATATGATATTGTTTTAATATATGATAATGTTATTGAATGCAAACAATATCAATGGTCTTATACTATTAATGGAGCATTTTAAGAACAATATAATTACTTCAACTAGTAAAACATATATGATACTGTTTTAATCTATGATAATATTATTGAATGCAAACAATATCAATGGTCTTGTACTACTAATGAAATATTTTAAGAACAATATAACTACTTAAACCAATAAAACATATCTATGATACTGTTTTATATAGATAAATTGATATGATATACTTATACTATGTTTTTATCTTTGATACTGTTTTATTATTATAATGTTTCAACCTATGATACTGTTATTTAATCTATGATACTGTTATTTTATTGGGTTGTAATTTGTGTATGTGATACTGTTTTATTAAGATATTTTCACGTATGATACTAATATATTAAAATACATTTATCTGTGATACTGTTTTAGTATGTATGATACTGTTTTGACAAGAAAAATTAAAGATTGCCATTTTAAGTTAAATAGACGACTTCAAACGTCTAAAATCTACGCAGTGGCAAAGCAACTGGTGTTAACCGGCTCGTCGAAACGATTTCGAAAACATATTATAATAGAAATTCTGAGCACGTATGCGAATTTTATGCCCGTTTCTTTTATGATACTGTTTTATTCTAATATATTATCAAACAACACATATGATTAACAACACAAAAAATAATCTAATGGCCAACTTAATACAGTATCAAGCTGTTTTCTATAATACAATATCAAACTGCTATTTACAGTATCAAAATATAATTAGCCTAATTTAACTGTCCGACTCAGATCATCCTTCGATTCCAGCAACTTCTCCTAATCAATTTTCCCCTCCTTTACTTCCTCCCTCTCAACACCTCCAATATCCTACTTGTCTTTTTCTTCCCACACTCACTTCTTGTTTTCTCTACCTTTTCCAGTGTTTCTTCAGCCCCAGCCTCCTTTGCCAACCCCTTGAACCGCAGTCCGCCATAACTCAGCCCATACAACACTGCTAATAAGCTCTCACGAGTCTTCGCCAAGTCAAACTCGTCCTAGCTCAGCATATTCACTCAACACTCTACCGCACCACCGTCCAGCATTGCCACTTTCCCCTCAGCACTGGCAGCCATATTATAGAGAACCAAAAGAACACGACCCGTCATGTGCCCGGATTTCACCATGCCCAACAAAATCTAAAACCGGTGACAGTTTCAAATTTGTGGTAGAACATGCCAAAATTGAAAAACCTTTTGCAATATCTTAAATTAGTGTGTTAGATGTTGAAAATATCATAGTGCTATTTACAGTATCAAAATATCAAACCTCTTCTCCTCGAGCATCGGCTTCTCTCCAGCCCTGACCTTGAGTGAGTAAACTATGGCCTCTTGTGCTGGATTTTGGAAAGTTGAAATTGACAATCTGTAATAGGAGTTCACAACAAAAAATTTGCCCATAATAAAGTCGATGGGGAGCTCCGGGCAAAAAGCACTTGTCGGAGGTCGCTAGAGGTGGAGGCGGTTTGTGGAGGTGGAAGAAGGGCGGCTGATGGAAAATATGGATCACAATGGGTGATTTTGGAATTAATTTAAAATATTGCTGAAAGTATGACTTAATCACAATTTAGAAAACTATTTTGACTTAATTTAAAACAAGTAATGTGCAAGTGACTTGTAGACAATTTTTCCTATTTGAAATGTAATCGGATTGTGTATCTCCATCCATCCATGTCTGGGCCATTATTACACGGCCCATGCTGGAATGTGTATAGCCACACATCTCTTAGCTAACGTCTTTTTGATTTTGACACCATGTCTTGTTGACATAAAAATCGATGCTATATACCTATTTTGTTTTCTAATTTTCATCCTCATCCTATTTTGACCTCAATTATGTGCTGGCTACCGACAACTGGGTGCGTTAGTGAGTTTGTAAGCGTGTTGAAAATGGTCACCTTTTAAGCTAGTTTTAAGAATGATTTTGTATTGAATGTATTCGTAATGGTACTATCAAAGACAACTTCTAGCAGAAAACGAGTATCTTGAAGTTACTCAACTGGAGTCTTGAAAGTCGCATTGATTCGAAACGAAGTAGATTGTAATACCTATTTTTGAGTAGCATATAATTTATAGAAAATTATAGTAACAAACTATATAAAGTTATAGTTTACATAATTCACGTCTCGCGAATCCCTTGAAACTTGAAATAGACCTACCAACTGAAATAATAGATGCAACCATTATTAGGATTAAATTGAAGAAATTATGAAACGAGGATGAGGGAGACAAAAGGGAGTCACGAAACGTGGGTGTTACACGACTTTTCTATGTGGCCCAACTAATAGAAGTTAGACCCCACTTCATTTGGCCACATTTGTGTTTTCTACTCATCACCCATGTGTGCTTGTAATGGGATCTAATTACAATAAAACAATCACGCGTAGGCTCTACACGGAATAGGTAAGAGTGTCGTATCATCTTCGCTTCATGAGTGAATCCAACATATTTAATGTAGTTTAGAATTGATCGATCCGACTGGAAAATCAACCATGCAACTCTTTTCTAGCTCAAGATCGATCAACGGGGCTATCTTGAGAGCATTAAATGATCTATTAGAAATAAATTTTATACGGTATATCTGTACAATTTTAATTTTAGCTATGCATATTCTTCTTGGAAGCTAAAAAGGAATGCATTTATACAGATAAGAAAAAAGGTTCACGGAATTATTGTTTGTGGAGAAGCATCTTTCTCTTATTGTGGATGGGAGATATGCTCTAGATTGCATCTTGTGAACTTCCAACTTGACAAAAGTAACTTGTCCTCGCTCTTCTATGAAGTTGGTGTTCAACTTTTTATTATAGTTGTACAATTAGTCTTCGACAATCGAAACGTTTTAAAGTTCTGTTAAAGTGTCACGTAGTTCTGATAAAAATACTCCCATCTCAAATTTTTGAGATTTAATTCGAATGACAAACTAAACCTACCTTTCATTTCATAAAATAGCTTGACTAAGAATAAAACTATTTAAAAAACGTTCATCTTAAAATTTTTTCATCAAAACAACAACTACATTTTCTACTATGTATACTTTATAGAGCGAGTGTTGGATCGTTGAAAAATGAAACGGCGAGTGTTGGATCGTTAAAAAATGAAACGTTTACTTTTTATTATCAATTACTTTGTAAGAATTGAGTCGTTAAAAGATAAAAAGACCGTAAAATAAGCATAATAAACATGCAGATAATAAGTCCTATTACAGGCACAGAAAGAACGGGGCACGTGGGGAAGGGGCTGATTGGTTGCTTGGAGAGGTAGGTGGCTGGCTGGTTGGCGGGTTTTTTGGTAAAAAAAAAAAAAATTCGTTTTTTTTTTATAGAGATAGTATGTGTAACACACACCTTTTTTGGGGGGGTCTAAAATAAGCTTAAAAATTGTAAGGATGCTTTTGTGAAAAATAAATTAAAAGAGAGGTATTACAATTAAGCCTTAATCAATTAGATAGAACTCATGTTTAAAACTGATTTGTAAGAAAAAGGTGGCTGATTGTTTATAAACGTACAAATTAAGCCTTAATCTAGCCACGTAAGATACGATTAGAGTCATTACATTCCACTCCTCTTTTTTGAATCGATGTCCATGATGGCCCGTATTTCTAGTAAGACGACTTCACAGAACTAGTTTTCTACACCCTCTCCAAGTCGCACCTTTGGCAACGAAGGTCATCCCATAAAGGTGTCTATTTTGATACTAACTGTAACAATCACATTAAGTAGAACTCACTTTTAAAATCGACTTGTAAGAAAAAAAAAAAAAAACTAACTTGGTTATAAACACACAAACTAAGCCTTAGCCTAGCAATATAAGATACAACTAGGGTCATTAAATAATTGTAATCGTTCTTAATGAAGATGCAAACTAATTGAAGAAGAAGAGATAAATTAAAAATGACCTTAAGACTTGTGTGACAATAGAGTCTGATTCACATGTTTCTTTACTAGATAGAGAAAATTAAATGCAAACCCAAATTTGTCCTTTCAACATTTTTTTTTTTTAAAAAACTTGGAATATATGGCTTTCTGAATATAAATAAGGTCAAACTAATCTAAATTGGACCACATATTTAAAAAATAAATAGATAAATAGCTAGTATTTCCAAGATGCCTTTCCCACTTCCACAACTAGACCCATACTCCCATGTCCCTTTCCAGCCAAGGATTGGTATGAAAAATTTGAGAGGTCGAAAATTTACAATCGCACTATTATGAACCCTAATCGTCGAATTTTGGATACAATTATTAACAACCTAAATAGACCTTTGCTCTATTTCTAATCCCATACAAAGTGGTCATGCTCTCATTGATCATATCGTGTTAGTGCTTGTTTGATAATTTTTTTTTTTTGTAGATTATAAACATTGAATTTTATACTATTTGGATAAAAATTGTAAATCGTCATATAAAATGTGTGGACAAAAATGATGATATACCAACTCTTAAGTGCTCGTAAACTTAAAAAATATTTTCAAATCTAGAAAAATAGATTTTTTTTTGAATAAAATAGACACCGAACAAACCCTAAATGCACAACACATATTTAAATTTTTGTCTTAGGGTGTGTTTGATAACTTTCATTTTCCATGGAAAATGAAAATTTTCCACCCATTTTCTAGCTTTGGTCTGTTTGATTGGCAAAATTTTCCATGGAAAATGCATTTTCTTACCTATTTTCCATCTTTCGTTTGATTGAAACTTTTATTTTTCCATGGAAAATGTTTTCCATATTTTCCACTTTTGACCATATTTTCCTTGTTTTCAAGGAAAATATTTTCTTTGTGGGATAGGAGAATTTATTTTCCATGGAAAATTTGTTAACCTTTTCCAACCCATTTATTTTCCATGGAAAATTTGTTAACATTTTCCAATTCAAATTTTCTTGATAATTTATTTCCATGGAAAATATTTTCTTTCTACCCAAATTTTCCACTTGCAATCAAATACAACCTTATCAATATGCTTTTTCAAAAAAGAAAAAAGAGTGTTAATATCAATTTCCAAAATTATAAATTCTCACTTATTTTAACTTGGCTAAGATTTGTCCACATGTCATTTTCCTATTCGTTATTTCGTAGATCTCCCTTACCCGATAGACAGACAGACCTTTGTTCTTTGCATTATTACACTACGCCAAGAAAATTTGAACTAAATTCTTGAATCACCACTTTCTCTCCCTGCATTTCTCACAAACAAAACAAGCAAAGATATAGATATAGAGAGAGAAATATATATATATAGAGAGAGAGAGAGTGAGGAATAACAATGGGGGGTCAGAGTTGGAGTTTAACAGCAAAGCTGTGTGATTCCTGCAAATCGACGCCGGCGAGTGTTTTCTGCCGTGCCGACACTGCGTTTTTGTGCCATGGCTGCGACGCCAAGGTGCACGACGCCAACAAGCTGTCGTCCCGGCATGCGCGGGTGTTGGTGTGTGAAGTGTGCGAGCAAGCTCCCGCCATCGTCACCTGCAAGGCCGACGCAGCGGCTCTTTGCGCCACCTGTGACCGTGATATACACTCTGCTAATCCACTTGCCCGTCGCCACGAACGCATCCCAGTCATCCCCTTCTACGAGGCACCTCAGAATAATAACAATAACGACAATAAGTACTTCTCTGAAGACGAGGCTGAAGCCGCCTCCTGGCTGTTGCCCACGCCTCATACAAAAGGAGGCACCATCGAGGTATATATTGAATCCTGTACTTCCATATTAAAAGCGACAACCTTGTTAAAAAGAACAACCCGATCCCTTAAATATTAATTATTGTTTAACTTTATTAAAAGGAGTAGCGGAACCCTCGTAAACTAATTATACACATGAGATTTTATGCTAACAGGAGGATGATCCCGACTCGCCAAAATACAAGCCCGGCGAATATTTGTTTGACGACATGGATCCATACCTAGATCTTGATATAATTTCCGGCGACCAGAAGCAACAACACCATATGAATGATCAAAAGCAGTGTCAGTACATGAGTTCTGATGGGGTTGTGCCGGTGCAGAACAAGAATGATTTTCAGGGTTCAGTTGTGGATGGATTTCCTACTTATGACATGGATTATAATAATGGATCCAAGCCCTTCCTGTACAATTTCACCTCCCAATCCATCAGCCAAAGTGTATGATTTTTTAACCCAAAATCTTCATCTGTTATATGTTCATATTTCTGTCCATAATTAAGTTGCTTTCACCATGTTTGGCTAAGCTCAAAAGTTACTTAAATTGATTCCAAATGTATTTGGATAAGCTACTTTTTTTACTAGTAAGTAAAAGGAGTAATTGTGATGGGCTAAAGCTGAATCTTGTCCCAAGTTGTCACCAAGGAGTGGAGAGTAAACTGAGCAACTAATCTTCAGTTTCTTAAATTTTCTCAGTTGTTCCATGAGCATAGATCCATGATAGTCCATATATATGTTCACCTATTCTACAAGTCGATGTTCTATAGGGGTGTAGCCTTGCAAAAGGTAACAGAGTCGAGCAAGGGTTTTCTCGAGTCACAAACATGTTGGGAGTATGTGAAGTCTAATTGTAGGACTCAGAAAAACTCGTATTTTCTTCTATATTATAGTGAAAACCTACATCAACAAGTGAACATAGCTCTCATGTTAAAGACGAAGCACTATAAATCTGTGTATGATCTGCTCGTTTTCTGATTGTTTTTTATTTATTACCGTTCTCGGAACTAGGGATTAGAGCTTAATTCATAAGAAAACCCAAACAAAACTAGAGACTCTCATATTTTGCTAACAACTACATGTGTTTTGCAACAACAATGGCAGGTCTCATCATCCTCTTTGGAAGTGGGAGTGGTACCCGACCCCGGTGCGATGACCGATGTATCGAACACGTTGGTTAAGCAGGACGGAATCCCGAACCCGGTTACCGGTCTCGACAGAGAAGCTAGGGTGTTGAGGTATAGAGAGAAAAAAAAGAACAGAAAATTTGAGAAAACAATAAGATATGCATCAAGAAAGGCCTATGCAGAAACCAGACCAAGAATCAAAGGGAGATTTGCAAAGCGTTCAGAAAATGGGGTTGAATCCCTTATGGTCCCAACATTTTAATTATTAATTAACTTAATTTTGGAGTTTTTGATCAATCACTTATTGTCCAAGAGGATGATGATGATGATAATGTGTATATATGTTTAGGATCGATGTATTATTACTAATCATCGGTTTTGTACTTCTGTTTATTTTTGTTTATCTAATCTTGTAACGAAATTATATATTTTTGTTGAAAGTTACTCCAAAAGTTAAAACTTTAATGCTCAAGTCATTGCCCACAAAGGATTAAGGGATCGAAATTATAACATACATTTGTCGACGGGCGGATCCAGGAATTTTCAGTGTCAGGGCTGCTACTAAAATTTTTTTTTACACTATAAAAAACGATTTTTTTCAGGGAAGATCGGCCCCCCTTAAATCTGCCCCTATTTGTCTGTATTTTTCTTTTTGATAGGATTAAGGAAGAAATGAACCTCACTTAATAAAGTAAGCCAGTACCCATTAATTAAGGTTCATTTCAGCATTCAGGTTTCCGAACAATACATCATCGGATATAAAAATTGTTAGAATTTTGTATTTAAAGTAAGAAGTGTAAGTATCTCCAATATAATAATGTCCAACTAATGTGTCTATGAGGTAGGGGGGACAAAACTGATGTGGCGGTATTTATTGTAGAAGACCGTCCAACAAACTGTCTAGTTTTAGATATCCTGTTAGACACCTTACAGGCTTATACCTATTTTTTCATTAAATTGTATCTATCTCTCTCATCTATTTTTTCTTTTTTTTTATACTCTTTCTTACTACATAGATTTTTTTAGAAGGTGTTGCATTAGAAATGCTCTGAGAGGATCTGCATTCGATTCACAGGGGCATGCACCTAACTAAGTAGAGGTGTAACCATTCACGTGGTGTGTAACTGGCCAAGTTCGGTGGCATGCGGTCCACGCGAGCTTGTTCAAATCCAGTGGTCAAAGTTTTAGCTATTAGGACCATTGACTGAAACTTGAAGGGGTATTTTGGGGTTAAAAGATTTATAAAAAAAAATTAAATTTACACTACGATTTTTTATTTGTTGTACGTACTATATTTTAATTGATTTTAAGGTTCTCTATTTTTATTTATTGTAGCACTTATATCTCCAACATTTTTGTCGAATTCTTATTTTCATTAATTAACACACATTGTCTCTGATAACATTTTTCGTCTAAAAAGTCCGTCGGGAGAATGTAAAATGACCTATTTGCCCATTATTTTTTTAAAAAATAATAAATATAAAAATACGACAATTTTTTTTCTTCATTTCAATCCACGCAAACAAAATATTTGACAGAAATCATCATTAAGGTTAAGATGTACTAATTAATAGAAAATTCAAAATACGAATTCAACAAAAAAAATTGTCATGGACATAAGTGCAAAAATAAGGGTAAATTTAATAAACAGTCACTCAACTTTGAAGATATAATTACATACTCACTATTAGGGGTGGGCGTCGGGTGGTTCGGTTCGGTTCAGTTCGGTTAATGGAAGAACCGGAACCACCCGTTCATGTTCGGGTATTTTGTAAAAAGAACCGGAACTATCCAATTTCAACCGGAACCGAATCGGATCCAGAACCATTGGTTCCGGTTCTACCCATTTTTTTTTCCTAATAATTGACTTTTCAAACTAAATAAACAAATAAACAAATTTTGTAAATCATAGGTACCAAAAAATAGCATGAAAAATATCAAATAATCCAATTATACTCTATGACAATAATTAATAAAATCTACGGTACCAGAACTACATCTAATAGCATAAAAAAAATCCAATAATCCAATAATATTACATCTAAATAGCATCTAAAAAGTGAACCAAAAACTAAAAATCAACAAGATTACATAATATTATGTAATAGAGTTAATTTGGTAAAGAATAATATGAAAAGTTAAAAAAAAATGCAAATATGAAAATTAAAAAAAAAAATTCAATTTTTTGGTTCTTAACCGAGTATCTGGAATCGGTTCATAAGAACCGGAACCGATCCAGAACCGCCGATTCTCGGTTATTTAGAATCGGATCCAATTATTTAGTGATAGGAATCGTACTGGAACCGTCGATTTCGGTCCGGTTCCGGATAAAATGTCCACTCCTACCCCTACTCACTATATTTTGCAGTGTCACAAATAACTCATTAGTCTTTGACTTATGTCCACTATCCACCACCTGTTATTTTTCTGTTTGAATTTGCTAATGAAAAAATTCGACGTGGCTAACGGCTTGTGACGTGGTTTTTAAGTTGTGACTACTTACTCACTGAACTTTTAAATTGTAACTATTTATTTACTGTACTTTTCATGTCACCAATAACTCACTGATTTTTGACTTATATCCACCATCCACCACTCGTCCGCCATATAAAAATCGCATTACCTAAACACGTTGTTCATCAACAAAAGGCAGGTGGTGCTATGTATTTTTTGCAAAGTAGTTCAAGTTTGTTTGCAGATTGTTGATATTTGTAATTTTTATTAGTTGAAGGTCAGGTAGTCCATCTAAATGATAATGTAATTCATTTTGATTTTCATAATTTGAGGCTACACTGTCATGCGGAGTTCTTTTTTGTGCAGTTACATTATTCTATTTCACTTGATCATTTTAGTGCATTTGAAGTGCTATGTAGGTGGGCCACCATTTAATATGAATTCAGGTGCAGTTGAAGTTCATTTAAGTGCACATTGTCATTCTACCATTTAACAACCAGATTCATGAAATGAAATTGAACTTATCAAAATGAGAGAGAAATGTTATCTTCATTCAAATAACATGATACATAGATATAAAAAAACATGATACAACATATTTGCACCATTGCCTATTCTTTGAAACTGAACAAAATAAAACATCAAACAATATGGATCAAAAATATCAACAGCAGCCCTGCCTCTTCACCCATCATTTTAGTTCAAATATTATTCACATTAACCCCTTACAATTCTTCTATTTTTGGCTCTCTTAGATTTTAGTTCAAATATTATACACACTATCCCCTTAGATTTGAGCAAAGTCATCCATGTTTTCCATCGACACCTGCCTTTTGTTGTATGAAAAACGTGTTCAGGTAATACGATTCTTACGTAGTGAATGGGTGGTGGATGGTAGACATAAGTCAAAAATGAGTGAGTTATTGGTGACATGAAAAGTAAAGTGAGTAAATAGTTACAACTTGAAAGTTCAGTGAGTAAGTAATTACAATTTGAAAGTTCAATGAGTAAATAGTTACAACTTGAAAGCCATGTCACGAGCCGTTAGCCACGTCGAATTTTTCTGTCAGCAAATTCAAACATAAAAATAACGGGTGGTGGATGGTGGACACAAGCCAAAGATCAATGAGTTATAGGTGACGCTACAAAGTATAGTGAATAAGTAGTTACATCTTCAAAATTTAGTGAGTGTTTATTAAATTTACCTGCTAAAATAAACAAAGATTGAAGATTTAAGTACAATTAAAATGCAATACAACAAATAAAAATGTTGTGCAGTGCCAATATAACAACCCAATGTAAAATTGTGTCAAATCATGGATATTTTTGGTATTTACCCTTGCCCAAATATTAAAAGTTGGAACAAAATCTTTTTCGAAAGGCATTTTAAAAAGAACAATATTCTAATAAAAAGTTAGGCTATGTTTGATTGCCAAGAGCGGAAAAGAGTGGAAAAGGAAAAAAATTTTCATGTAAGTTGGAAAAAAAAAATCCACCAAATCCATAAAAAAATATTTTCCATGAAGTGGTCAAATTCATGCTTAAAGTGGTTGTACCTTAGAATTCATTTTCCCTTTTCATCTTGTATCAAACAGCTAAAGTAGAAAAATATTTTTTTCTAATATGACATTATTTTCCTCGAATATGACATTTTCCATAAAAAATGTATGAATCAAACACAACCTTATAGTAAACCGAACATACCAATATATTAAAAAGTATTCTTAAGCCACGTAACTTTTCTCCTCTTAACTCTAAGGGGGGTGTCCTCAACTCAGATTTTAATAGATTTCTTAATATTTATAAATTTTTATAAATTTCATGAAATTTAATAGAATTTGACATATTTGATAAGATTTTAATAGATTTCTATATCATAGATTTTAATAGATTCTCATGGATTTCATTGAATTTGTGGTCTTTTTATTAAAAATTATATTTTCATCTCCTCAATTGTGTCAATTGTAAATTTTGAAAAAAATTTAAAATTTCATCATAACATTTCAAGTCTATTTTTTTTTAAAACCAAATTATGTCTTGACGAGAAACTTGCTCTAAAATTAATGTTGAGAAGTAAACTCACCATAAAAGCACAATTTATTTTTTTATGTTTTAAAAATAGACTAATAGCAAAAAAAAAAAAAAAAAAAAAAAAAAAAAAAAAAAAAAAAGACAACTAATTCATGATATATTGATACATATAATTTACATTTTAAATATTAAAAATGAGTATCGAAAAATTTTAACTTTTAAAGAATTCTAAATTATAGAGGTTAATAGAGTTCGTATTTGTGATTTTTTTTTAACCATAACCACTCATTGTGCATAAACGGATTATTATTATTTTTTTAAAAAAGCTAAGAAAATAGTATAATGTCTGACTAGATTACTAAAAAAAATAACATTGTGATTAGAAAATAAAATTCATAACATTATTGTACGTTAAAAGAAATTTCTAATTTTATCATTTTAAACAATTCATGAAGTTGGAAATATGAGCATCGTTTTGAGAAAAACGGAATAAAGACGTGAATAATTACAAATTGGTATAAAAAAATTTCAGTAAAATTTTATGTGAAAGGTAAGAGGTTTGTGAGAGAAAGAAAGAAAAAAAGTCAATTGATAAAAAATAGTTTCAGCAAAATCGTATGTGAAAAGTGAGATGTTAGAGAGAGAGAGAGAGAGAGAGAGAGAGAAATCAATTGAAATTTTGAGGTTTGGAACAAGAATTGTTAGAATTTTTAGTAGTTATAATTATAGTTCCAAATCTATTGAAATCTGTCAAAATCCATTAATTAATGAAATCTTTAGAAATTCACTAGTTATTGAGGACACCTAAATTTCTAAAGAATCTATTTAAATCCGAGTTGGGGACACCTAAATTTCAATGAATTCTATTAAAATTTGAGTTAAGGACACCTAAATTTATGTGAATTTTTCAAATTCATTCAAATCTGAGTTGATAACACCCCCCTAAAATATTTCAATTAGATTTAAGAAATTCTCTTATTCAAATAAGCTTTTTACGTTTTCTACAATTCACTTCCGATTCGCATGCTCGTAAATACTATCTCAAATCTCTACGATTTTGTTTATTATTTCTTAAAAAAGGGAAACACAAGAGAAAGAAAGAAAAGCAAATTTTGAATAAGAAACGTAATTAGAAGAGGTAAATGTAGATTAATATCGAGATACATAATTTCCATTGTTGTGAGGAATTAAGTGAATAAAAATAACTAGTATAAAATGAATAAAAGTTACATCATATACTACTAAACTTTATATTCTATTTTAATTATATTACCAAATTTTAATTCGCTTCATTTATACCACCGCATTTTAAAATTACTTTCAGTTAAATCACTTCGTTAAGTAGCTATTTATTATTTGATGGTAAATTCTGATGTAACATTAACGGACCGTTAATTGACTGATGTATCTCGCTATATGTGAAAGTATTGTTCATGTGTATAAAATTTAAAGTGAAAATACACTTTAGATGTCAAAGTGGTGTTTGAAAATACGTTTTTGTATTAACCATTTCTACAACCCTTAAGCCTAAAGTTGTTTAATTGATGTAAAAAATGACAACATTTTCACACGTGGTGAGATACATCAGCCAATTAATTATACGGTAGTGTCACGTTAGAAAACAATGAACAACTAGTTAACAAAGAGGTTTAATTGAAACTAATTTAAAATTTGGTGGTATAAATTAAATGAATTAGAGTCTGATGATATAAATGAAACATGATATAAAATTCGGTGGTATATTATATAATTAACCCATTAAATCTAGAACAATTGTTTATTTTGTATTATGACAAGTCATTTTGAATATGTTCGGTAAATATTTTTGTAGATTATAAGCAATAAATCCTACAATATGTGTGGATAAAAAGTGAATAAAAATTATAAGACCTACAAAATATGTAAATAAAAATGATGTTTGACCAATTTATAAGCACTAACAAACCTGCTCATTTAAAAAACTTTCCCAATTACTTGTGCATATTATACATGAATGCAAGGAATACGCGGTGCTTCAAATCAATATTGTTGGAGCCATCGATACATGGTCCATTGAAGGAGAAAAACTTCAGTGGGCGGTCCTATATGCACACGTGTAGGACCGTCCACTCAAATCATGAGGTACCCAACCACTAAAGTCATGATACATCGAATGCCGAGTGAATAAGAGAGAGAAAAGAGTGGTGGACCACTTGACGTTCATGGTGTCGTGATTTGAACAGAAGTTCCTACCACGTATGCATATAGAACAGTCCCACTAAAGTATATATCCTATTGTAGATGACAAAAGCCATCAAGATCTTGTTATAAACATAAAATGGCAACTCGTTTATATTCGTTAACATTGGAGCAGATATGTTAGTTCGTCTTGCCCAAGGATATGCTTTTAGGGAATATTTAGTATGCAGTATTAGACACTACTATATAGAATAACAAAAAAGAACTTGTATTCTTTGTTTTCTTTTAATCTGGTGTTGTCCACCTCCGCATACCAAACATGCCATCACTGCTTTTAGGAGAATGTCCCTCTTGGAACTTAACTTCCTTGTCATCAGATTCAAACTTCTGACGTTGGGACATAGGGGAACCTTCTCATGTTCATAGTTATATTAAACATAAACTATATACATTTTTACCTATGATCCAAAACTTCAGAAGACTTGACAGAACTAAATGTGTTGAAAGCCATCATTTCAAGCTGAGCTTACATCACTACAGGATATGAAACTACAAAAGTTCTCTTTGTTTTCTTCGTTTATGTTTCAATCCGTTTGACGCCATTTTTGTACAAGAATTAAGAACAGACAGAATTAATTTTCACCTGGGAAACAAATATAAGCCCAATGCTTCAAAATGCTTATCAGTTATACATGCAAATCATGAACCTTTTAAGCCTTCCCGATGAACTCCACGTCGAACAAAAGAACTGAGTCAGGCGGAATAATACATGTACCTGACAACAAAAACAATAATAAGTGGTTCAAAAGCCTTGTTCCATGTTCATTTCCTAAGTTATGAGGCCCAGCAGATATTCATTGCAGAATTTTCTCCTAAACTAGTCGAGATTTGTTTACCTCCTTTGCATCCTGCTCCTCTCATTCCATATCCAAGTTCTGGAGGAATCCTCAGCTTACGCTTTCCTCCTAAAAGAGGTTATGTAGAATATGGTATAAGATTATAATTTAATCATGTCTGAGTACGAGGCAAGTTTCTTGTAAAAGAATATGCTTATATACCAGCAAGCATGACAGGAACTCCATCACCTCCTAGGATTCCCTGATCCCATCCCTTGATGACCTATGACACATGAAGTCACCATCCAGTAAGTTCCATAGAAATGGTGATGATCATGCAGGCATTATAATTTTCACATGCTCATAAAATGAAGGTAGCGGAAATGAGGATGCTACAATGGATGTGCGATCATACTAAAATGGAGAATATAAAAAATGATAATACAAGTGGAGGTTGCGCGATTGAGGATAAATCAAGCGGTCGAGACATATTTTGCATATGCCTAAAGAGGCTCCTGTTCATAAGAGTAGAGCAATCTTGGAGAATATGTCAGAAGAGGGGAGGGGGGGGGGGTATAGACCAAAAATAAACATCATTTGTGGTAGTTGCTAAGAAAGTAGTAGTTTTAGATTTTCACGTAGATCTAGCAATGAACAAAGAGGTGGAAAAAGATTCTTGAAGCCGCAGGCTTCATTTGTTGTTGTCGTTGTCATTGTCATTGTCATTTGATTTCAGCTAATACAGTTTGTAGATCAACAAGTCTATTCCAGCACTTGATTTCATTAATCAATTTGGGAAGGTTTTGCGCACTTGATACACTGGGCAAAAGAGAGAGAAAAACCACTTGTTTAAAATCCAATTGTAAGAAATGTCATGTTGAAAAAATTCTCATCATATATTTTTTTTCTTTTTTGGTTTTCTAAATAAGTACTTGAAATCAACTATAAAGAGAACACGAGTCATAAAAATTAAGGGCGACCAAATCAACATTTGTTGCCAATGGAAAAAAGGAATTGTAGGTTACATAATAAGCTCCATTGAACAGCTGATGAAATTGCATTTTAATTAGAAGGCAGCCTCGGGCACACTAAAAGGAGCTTGGAATTAGCCATTGTTTGCCTTAAGACTTTTTTGCCATAGTTGAAGAATGTTGCTATTTTCTTTTAAGACAACTCGATTTGTCTTCATTAGTGATTGGATATGCCTTCTTTCTGTATTAATCATTTTGCGAGGAAACAACAATTCTCCAAGGTCGATGAACTGTATGAGTTCAATCCTCAAATTGAATGTAGACACTAATTACTATGTTTGGCTATGCGTTTAATTGTCAAATTCTTCAAAGTACTACGTTTTGGATGCATGAAGGGTTACACGGCGTCCATTATACTCAAAAGATTCAAAATAGATCAGAATGCAAGTTACAAATTTATTTCCAATATTTATCAAATAAATCAAACATATTCTACATTTTTTTTTCTGATTTTATGATTAATAGAGATTATTGGACAAGTGAATTGTACACTTTTCCGAGTTCGAAGTGTGTAACATGAATACTTCACGCATATGAAAGATTTAGGACAGAGTCATGAGTATCACCAATTTGCTAATCAGAAAGTAACCTTCTGAAGGATTATGATGCCAGTTTCAGGAGACAATTTGAGTTTTGTTTGTAGACTGACACCGTTATGCCTTCACCGTTTAGTACTAAGAAGCCTTTAAAATCGCAAATTTCTCCTCAAGCACAATTGAATTCTGTGAGAATGTGGGTCACTAAATCCACTTGGCACTAGTCCATTGGGCAAGATGATTTGTTTTGTGTGGACCGTTAGATATAATAGATGGATAACATCTTACTAGAGTTTCATATATATATTATATTTGTCTTTCATCTAGGTTAGAACAAGAGTGAAGAAAAGTGAGAAGCCTTTTTCTTTAATTCTTTTCTCAAAATTGAGGTTGGACTAAGTAGTTAAAAGTTTTGGTCATCTCCGGTTGGTTAGTTGGTGAACAAATCCTATTGCCGTTCCGTTGGGTTGCAGTCCAATGTTCATTGTGGCAAAATATCTGAGCCTACAACTTCAACCAAAAACAAAGAAGCAAAAAGGAGAACTTTTTCTATTATTTTTCGCATTCAAACGAGATTGTAATATTTTGTTAATATTATCAATCTTAATAAATGGTATCAGAGCATAGAATATTGATCTATGGGTGTGAAAAAATCAAGAAAAGTTGGTAGGTCGAAAGTTGGAATCGGATTCGAGAAGATTCAAAATACCCGAAACTTCAAACAAATATTCAGGCCAAACCGCTCATCATTCAGGAGATCTGAGACCATATTTGGGTTCACGGCGAAAAGGCAAACAAAGCCCACCGGCGCGTGCGGCCTCCGGCGATGGCGCGTGGGATGCGTGCAATTTCGGCCGCGATCTGCTTCCACCGGTGCGTGGGAGCGTGTGCCTTCTTCTTTCCGAATGTGGTTTGCAGCAGATGACTCCCCAGGCAGTGACAAACAATCTAGTGGTTTGGTGGTTGCGCATAGACTCTGGCAGAGGCGCGTGCAGTGACTTCAGGTGGCGCGTCCAGTGTTTTTCGGCGACTGATTTCTGAAGCAGAAACTGGCTTATTTCTGACCTTTTGGTGGTATTACTTTGTCGGTGGAGTAACAGTGCAACTTTATTGGTTGTTCTAAGACATGTAGCGGTGCCTTGGAACGTGAAAATTCGTTTTATCTCTCCTATAAATATGGTCAGCAGATTTGTCCGCTGAGTTTGTATTTTCTTGAACCCTCTTATTTAATTTTACATTTTGTTAATTTTATTTGAGATATAAACAAACTAGGTGGCTAGAGCCTTCAACTCCTTAGTATAATTTGTGGCTTTATTATCTTGTGTATTGATAATCTGTGTTTGCGTGTCATCTTAGTTAGTAATTTAAAAAAAATGTTTGGTTCTGTGTTTGCATTTGTGTGAGTAAAGTTTTTATAAATTTTTTCAAAATCATTCTCATTTATAGATGATTTTCCATCCATGGGTTCAAGAGTTGAATTATCACAATTCAATGGAAATGGTGATTATTCAATTTGAAAACAAAAAATGAGAGCTATTCTAGTTCAACAAAGGGTTTTTAAAGCCCTTGATGATCTAGAAAATTTTTATGATACATTAAAAGCTAAACCTAATCAAATTGAGGAGATGAATGAAATTGCATACAGTTCTATAATATTGCACTTAATTTAAAATATTATTTGACAAGTTGATGATGCTAAGACTGCTAGAGAATTGTGGAAAGCTCTTGACAAGTTATTTTTGACAAAAATTTTGCCAAATAGGATTTATTTGCTAAAAAAACTTATCAGTTTGAAAATGGACTCGGGAAAGAATCTTGAATCCAATCTGAGTTATTTTAGCAAGATTGTCAAAATTTTGGCCCACAATGATAAGAAATTTGACAATAAGGATCTAGTTGTTATACTTTTGAATTCTCTTCCTGATTCTTATAGAGATATTAGAAATGTGATTAAGTATGCTAGAGATGTTTTGACTCAAGCTATTGTGATAGATGCTTTGAGATCAAAGGATTTAGAAGTCAAAAAGATGTCTAGAAGAAACACTAGAGAGGAGAGTTTGTTCATTTGAGGGAGAATGAAATGAAGGAGAACAATTACTAGGGAAAGAAGGGCAGAGGAAAATCTAAGGGTAGGTCTAAGTATAGGGATAAAGGAATTAAGAAATATTACCATTGTGGGAAGTTAGGACATTTCAAGAAAAATTGCTATGAGCTTGAGAGAATCGAAGCAACAGCAAAATGAAGATCAAATTGTTGCTACTGTTGGTGATGCCCTAGATGGTTTATATGTTATGACTGTGTCTGATGATGAGATTGATCGTGAGTGGATATTAGACTCAGGTGCCACCTTTCATTTGTGTCCCGTGAGGTTTGGTTTTATAACTATAGAGAAATTGAACCTAAGAAAGTATACATGGGGGATAACAATTCACAAACAGTTGAAAGAATATGTGACATTGCTATTAGGATGTATGATGGCATTGTCCGACCCCTTCTTGGTGTTAGGTTTGTCCCAAACCTTAAGAGAAATCTAGTTTCCTTAGGAGTTCTTGAAGATGAGGGCTGTATGTTCAAATCTGATTTTGGTACTTTAAAGATTCTGAAAGGTTCTCTAGTAGTTATGAAAGGTCCCAAGAGGAATGAGTTATATTACCTTCAAAGTGAAGCTTTACATGTCAAAGATTCAGGATTAGTTTCAATCAATACTGATAAATCAGATTTATGGCATAAGAAGATGGGACACATTGGAACAAGGGGCTAAAATATCTTACTCACCAGAATTTACTAAGTAAAGACACTGTTGCACCTTTGAGTTTTTGTGAGACGTGTGTTCTAGAAAAGTCACATAGAGTCGGCTTTGAGATAAGTCAACACAGCACTAAGAGACCATTAGATTACATTCATGCAGATTTATGGGGCCCAGAAAAACACCTTACACATGGTGGAAACAGGTTTTTCCTATCCACTGTTGATGACTACTTTAGAAAGGTTTGGATTTTTCCACTTAAATCAAAATCTGAAACTTTTAGCAAGTTTAAGTCCTGGCATACCTTAGTTAAAAATCAAGTGGAAAATAGTGTAAAAACTCTTAGGACAGACAATGATTTAGAGTTTTGCAAGTTTGAATTTGATGACTTCTGCAAAGAGAAAAGTATTACAAGGCATAGGACTGTGAAAAATACCTCCAAACAAAATGGGATGGTTGAGAGGATGAATCAAACTTTAATGAATAAAGTCAGATGTATGTTGATTAGTTCAGGGTTGGCCAAAGATTTTTAGGCTGAAACCTTATGGTAGTGCAGCTTATTTGATAAATATGTTTCCTTCTAGTTCTATTAAATTTAAAACGCCCCACGAGTTGTGATTTGGAAAATCTCCAGATTTGTCACACATTAGAGTATTTAGGTGTGCTGTATATACACATTAGGTTAAGGGTAAGTTAGACCCTAGGGCTACTAAATGTGTCATGTTAGGATACCCAAAGGATGTCAAGGGGTATAGATTGTAGATTTTAGGTGTTAAGGGTATTAAGATAATTAACAGTAGAGATGTGAAGTTTAATAAGCTTGATATGCCTTGCCTAAAAACTCTAGACAATCAAGTTAAACAAAGTGAGAAAGTAGAATCTTCTACTAGGAAGAAGATTCAGACTGAGGTGAAGAGATTAGATGTTAATCAAGAGGTTAGAGAACCTGAACAAATTGATCCTCAAGTTGAGACTGAACAAGAAGAAGTCTTAGAACAACCTGAACTAGAAATTCCTGAAACTGTGATCCCTAACTAAGAACAACTTGAAGATACTAATTTGAGAGATTATCAATTAGTGAGAGATAAAAAGAGAATACATAGAAGACCAAATTTGAAGTACACTTCTTCAAATTTGATGGAGTTTGTCCTAGTTTCAGGTGAAGCCTTAGAGTCAGTTAAACTTTTTTCTTATGAAGAAGCTATTAACTATAAAAATTCTGAAAATTAGAAGAAGGCTATGAGAGATGAGATCTATTCCTTAGACAAGAATGATACTTGGAAGTTGGTTGAGAGACCAAAGAATCAAAAGATAGTCTATTGTAAATGGATCTACAAGTTAAAGGAAGGAGTAGAACCTAATGATCATTTGAGATACAAAACTAGGTTGGTAGCCAAGGGATTTACTCAGAAAGAGGTGATTGATTATAATGAGGTTTTTTCCTGGGTGATTAAGTATAAGACTATTATGTTAGTCTTGGCCTTAGTTGTCTAATTCAATTAGAAATTAGAGCAACTAGATATTAAGACTACTTTTCTTCATGGAAAGTTAGATAAGATCATTTACATGTCTCAACCTCAAGGCTTTGAGGTGAAAGGAAACTTGGTAGTGAATTTGTGAACTAATGTGAAGTTTGTGAGACCGTGGGTCACTAAATCCACTTGGCACTAGTCCATTGGGCAAGATGATTTGTTTTGTGTGGACCGTTAGATATAATAGATAGATGAGATCTTACTAAGGTTTCATATATATGTCATATTTGTCTTTCATCTAGGTCTTAACAAGAGTGAAGAAAAGTGAGGAGCCTTTTTCTTTAATTCTTTTCTCAAAAGTGAGGTTGAACTAAGTGGTTAAAAGTCTTGGTCATCTTCGGTTGGTTAGTTGGTTTGGGTTGCTGTGCAGTATTCATTGTGGCAAAAGATCTGAGCCTACAACTTCAACCAAAAACAAAGGAGCAAAAAGGATAGTTTTTTCTATTATTTTTCGCATTTTGTAATATTTTGTTAATGTTATCAATCTCAACAAATTCTACTGTAAATAATTTGCGCAAGCGAAATTTGTTAATGCACGTACCTCGCCAACACCAATACGAAATGAAAGGGGCTTCCCACGATTGTAGCTGCTATCGAAGACCTTCCCATCCTCCAGCCTCCCTACATAATGTGCCTGAGAAAATTTGAATGACATTATCAGAAACTACTTGTTGACAAGCTAATGTGTCTACACAAAAACAAATTTTATATCTTAAGAAATCTATCAAGCAATTGTACTTACATATAACTAAGTTTCGAGGTGGTATCAATCGAGAATAAATTAAGTAAATGACAATTGAGCTAGTGGAGCATTCATGAGTAGAACTAACTAGTAGAAATCTGTTTTCTTAGTTTAAAAATGAAGAAAAAGCATATAAAAAGCTACTTTAAAGCACAGCAAAACATATTTTAAATAAGAAACTAGAAAGCAACACCATTTCACTGCACACATTATGACAATGCCATTTTGAAAAATTCTCCAGACTAAGAATTCTCGAATTACCTTAATTAATTGGCCTTTGACAGCCTGAGGACCATACCCAACAACATTATCGCAATAAGCAAGTCCAGATGGAGTCACAGTGAACTCACACGCAGCAGATTCATCTGCTGTGGCAGAATGTGGCTGCCATAGAAACTTCAGAATACCAAGAGAAAGCCCAATGCCGAGTGCTTCTCTTCTGCTCAACAATTTGGGAATTTCATTTACTTGTACAAATTGAGAGTGAGATTTGTATTGTGGGTTAGGGATTTTGATAGAAGATGATCCAAGTGCGTGCGAATTTAGAGTGTGTAATCCGTTAATGGATGGCTTGTGGTATGTGGGATTTTGAGTTCCCAGGGAGAATGGCAATGAGTTCATTGTAAGTTTGTAACCAACCAGAATTTCAAGAGGGATAAGGAAATTTAGGTTGTGATTGATTGCAAGTGGAAAATTTGGGTGGAAAGAAAATATTTTCCATGGAAATGAATTACCAAGAAAATTTGGATTGGAAAATGTTAACAAATTTTCTATGGAAAATAATTGGATTGGAAAAGGTTAACAAATTTTTCATGGAAAATAAATTCTCCTATCCCACCAAGAAAATATTTTCCTTGAAAACAAGGAAAATATGGCCAAAAGTGGAAAATATGGAAAAAATTTTCCATGGAAAATCAAAAGTTCCAATCAAACAAAAGATGGAAAATAGGTGAGAAAATACATTTTCCATGGAAAATTTTGCCAATCAAACAGACCAAAGATGGAAAATGGGTGGAAAACTTTTATTTTCCATGGAAAATGAGGGAAATCAAACACACCCTTATAGTTGAATACAACGTTTAAGATAACTGGAATGTAAAACGTTAACACGCATTTTAATAATGGTATTGTGAGATAAGGTAATGTTCTCCTAACCCCAAATAACAGGATAAAACAACCCACCTTGTCAGGATTGTGCACTTAAAAACCATTAATGTACAAAACAATCCACATGTTGACACATAAGTAGGTGGGCTTTTTTTATCCTTAACATTGAGAGATATACATTTATTCAAATATTTAAATAATTATAACTTAATTTAATATTATATTAAAATACAAAAATCTAATATTAAAAAATACGGTGAAATATAATGTTTGTTGTTGTATTCAAACAAAGTACTTTTTACAATTTTACAATTGTGTGGCCAATATTGAACATTTATTTTTTAATATATGTAATATAGTCATATAATGTCAATTAAAAAACACAAACAAAAAGAATAAAAAATAGTGTACATAAGTTCTTAAATGGCTTATTTGCACAAATGATCCATGACTTTTGTACTTATTGCGGGTTGAGGACCTATCGTTTCATTTTTGGCAGTTTAGCCCTTATTTCAAATATTTTTGACGAAAATGGTTCTTTTCATCAATTTCCATCCAAATAATCGTGAAATTTGACGGTAGAAATTTTTTTATTTAAAAAAGGCTTATTTGCACAAATGGTCCCTGACTTTTGTAAAGAAAAATTTGCAACAAAAGTCCCTAATCTTTTAGAAAGTGTTGAAAAGTCCCATTACATTCTAATCCTAACACATATGACCCCAAACCTTTTTGACAATTTTACCCCGAACTTAAATAAATTAAAAATAACTCATAAACTTTTTCAAAAATAAAATAAGTCCTAAATCTTTTTATTTTTTTACAGATTTACACTTAAAATAAAAAAAAAGTGTGTAATCAAGTCCCAAAACTTTTAATTTTGTTCACCAAAATGACATTTAAAACGTGTTTGATTAAAATCAGATTTTTTTAGTAAAAGTTGTTGAAATGTGTGGTTGAAAAGTTGTGGGACCATAAAATATGTGGTTAAAATTAATTGTTGACTTTGACTTTAGCTTTTTAGCAAAATCAAAATTGAAAACAAATAGGCTCTTAGAGTCTCTAGAGATTTTGTCTAGTGGTCCATTAATTAACAAAAAAAATTATACCCATGATCAAAATTTGACCAATTTAAAATTTTAATTTATTTTTTATATCAATTACTAGATGTGGCAAAATGGGTCAGCTCAAATAGCCCGGTCTCTGGGCTGGGCTGGTTTAATAAAAAAAATGATCAAATAAAAATTAGGTCAATTTAATCCGATAGAACTAGCCAACCGGGCTGACCTGAATTTTTTTTTTCCCCAAATCCCTACCCCACACCCACCCCTCACCTCCCCGTAAAACGTGGTTGCAAATGGGGGGAGAATTTCTCCCTCCTAGTTTTAGAGAAATCCTCCCCTTCCCCTGCAACAAATGGGAAGATTTCTCCCCCACCCCATCCCACCCTCCCCTTTGCACGGCAGGAAAAGGGGGGAGAAATCCCCCCTCCCCGTCACAACAAATAGGGGGGGATTTCTCCCCCCTTATTTCCGGCCGGACAGCTGAAAACAATGGGAGAGAAATCCTTCCTATTCGCGGCGAAACCAGTGAGATTTCTCTCTAGTTTCGTGACTAGAGGAAAGAGAATTTATCCCCCTTTGGTCGTTGGGATTTCTCGGCGACCAGGGGGAGAAATCCTCTCCCATCTGGTCAGATTCTCAAGTGGGGTGGGGTCGAGAATAGGTGGGGTAGTGGAGGAAGGTGGATTTTGTTTTATTTTTTTTACAAAATTATAAGTAATTATTTTGAAAAAATAAATTAAAAATGTAAGTTGGGCTGGCCCATTGGCCCTATAGCCCAAAATCGGGTTGGGTTGGCTGAGCAAATACCAGCCCATGTAAAATTTAGTTAGGGTTAGCCCAATCAATCTTTTATGTGGCCCATCTAATAGGGTTGGGTCAGTCCATCAGGCCCATTTGCCAGCTCTACCAATTACTAAATAATAATTAAAAAAAAGTTCTTCACAATCTCCAACCCACCACCACATTTTTTATAATTGGTATAAAAAATAAATTAAAATTTTAAATTGGTCAAATTTTGATTATGGGTATAATTTTTTTGTTAATTAATGGACTAATGGACAAAATATGTAGAGACTCTAAGAGCCCGTTTGTAACGACCACGGACTTTCTCCTACATGCCTTTCGCCCAAGGGCTATTCCGTGCGCCGTTAGCTCACGTACTGTCCACTTGAGGTTGGGCTCCAAACTGGATTTCTTTCGCGTCCCCAGCGATTCGAACCCTTGACCTCTTTCCATAAGGAGAACTTATGGAGAATGCTGGTACCAATTGGACAATTTGCCCAATTGGTACCAGCATTCTCCATAAGTTCTCCTTATGGAAGGAGGTCAAGGGTTCGAATCGCTGGGGACGCGAAAGAAATCCAGTTTGGAGCCCAACCTCCAGTGGACAGTACGTAAGCTAACGGCGCACGGAATAGCCCCTGAGCGAAAGGCCTGAAGGGGAAAGTCCGTGGTCATTACAAAAAAACGCGCATTTTTTGTAACGACCACGGACTTTCCCCTACAGGCCTTTCACCCAGGGGCTATTACGTGCGCCGTTAGCTTACGTATTGTCCACTGGGGGTTTCATCCCAAACTGAATTTCTTTCGCGTCCCCAGTGATTCGAACCCTTGACCTCCCCCCTTAAGAGGAACTTATAGAGAATGCTGGTACCAATTGGGCGACTTGCCCAATTGGTACCAGCATTCCACTTAAGTTCCTCTTAATGGGAGGAGGTCAAGGATTCGAATCGCTGGGGACGCGAAAGAAATTCAGTTTGGAGCCCAACCTCCAGTGGACAGTACGTAAGCTAACGGCGCACAAAATAGCCCCTGAGCGAAAGACCTGTAGGGGAAGGTCCGTGGTCGTTACAAAAAACGCACGTTTTTTGTAACGACTTGCCCAATTGGTACCAGCATTCTCCATAAATTCCTTTTAAGGGGGGAGGTCAAGGGTTCGAATCGCTGCGGACGCGAAAGAAATCCAGTTTGGGATGAAACTCCGAGTGGACAATACGTAAGCTAACAGCGCACGGAATAGCCCCTGGGCGAAAGGCCTGTAGGGGAAAGTCCGTGGTCGTTACACCGTTTGTTTTCAATTTTGATTTTGCTGAAAAGCTAAAATCAAAGTCAAGAATTAACTTTAACCACATATTTTATGATCCCACAACTTTTCAACCACTCATTTCAACAACTTTTACTAAAAAAATCTGATTTTAATCAAATACATTTTAAATGTCATTTTGGTGAACAAAATTAAACGTTTAGGGACTTAATGACACATTTTTTGTTATTTTAAGTGTAAATCTATAAAAAAATAAAAAGATTTAGGAGTTATTTTTATTTTTGAAAATGTTTATGAGTTATTTTTAATTTATTTAAGTTATGGGTAAATTTGTCGAAAAGGTTTGGGGTCATATGTGTTAGGATTAGAAGGTTATGGAATTTTTCAACACTTTCTGAAAGATTAGGGACTTTTGCTGCAAATTTTTCTTTACAAAAGTCAGTGACCATTTGTGCAAATAAGCCCTTTTAAATAAAAAAAATTTCCACCATCAAATTTCACGGTTATTTGGATGGAAATTGATGAAATGACCATTTCCGCCAAAAAAAATATTTGAAACAGGGGCAAAACTGTAAAAAATGAAAGGATAGGTCCTCAACTAGCAGTAAGTGCAAAAGTCAGGGACCATTTGTGCAAATAAGCCGTTCTTAAATATATCGAGCACTCAAACCTATTGAATTTTCTTGCTTTATGAGATGGCAAATGACTTGTAACAAATATTTGTAATTTAATATAACTCTCCAACTATGAAGAGGTTTTAACCCAAAATATCACATGCAATTTGGACTCGTAATACCTCAAGTTAAGTAGATTTATCAATCAGTATATAAAAGAAAATAAAATAACATTTACATTAGAAATTGACAAAATTAAACGTTCTCATTTGCACAATTCAGTGCCCAGATATCTTTAAGAGAACTTATCCAAATTGTAAAGGAGAAATAAAGTAATATTACCAAAACTAAATATTCTAGCGATTTAAGTGTCGTATTCACATTGGAGCATAAATAGTTAAGAAAATTAGTTTAAACAAAATAGATAACAATTCAATTCAAAAGCATAAAAAAGAATAACAGAAATAAGATACGTATCAATAATGGATTGAAATCATTATTGAAGTTGGCCCACAAAGTTTTTTTTTGTCTAGAAAATGAAAATCTGAAGCTGCGAGTCAATTAAATATGTAAACAATATACAAATACACATGAGCATACACAATAATTAAAAAATACACTGTAACATTTATAATTCAACGCAAATTATTACTTTTTTTGAAAAAACAAAGTATTGAGAGAGGATTATTCACATTAACTAACAAAAACCACAATCACAAATACAAATATTCAAATGAAGTCTTTATGGATATCACAAACTACATAATTACCTTTAAATAAAACAACCTTAAACTTCAAATTAAACCTTAAATAAACTGAATAAATTGTTTATGGAATGCCAATTACTATTAATCTTATAACTGACCAAATTCGTTCTCACAATTCAAAGAAAATATTTTCAAAATCCAGTAATTAAATATAATAAATAGAAATTTAGTATTTTCAACTTCTAAAGACTATATGAGGTTATAAATGCTAAATTAAGAGGTCAATTATAACATTAACTCAAGGACAATTTAAGAAATATAAAATATTAATGAGAACATATTTGTCCAAAAATGTTTCTCCCTTTAAGTCCTTTTTAGATTAGTATATATAGATATATAGATATAGATAAAATCTCACATTCTAACAAAAAATCAAGTATAGGTTGGGTTCGAACTAGAAGATGTGGTTTCAAAATGGGTCGGATGGTGAGACTCAACAAGATTTTGTTGAAAAGTCGAATAGAAACTATGATTGGACAATTCACAAGTTGGTCCGTTATAATAAACTTGTTGAATTGTGCTTGATTTTCTAGTTTGATGACGCATGAAAACCAGCACAACGGACCCAAATTTATAAATATAAAACATAAAACAGATTCATTTCTCTTATACATTTATTTTAAACAATCTCTTGTTAACTTTAGTTAAATTATTCTTAAACTATAATAACACATATATTATTACTAGTAAACTCTACTTATAATTTATTTTTTTATATTTTACAAACAATTTAACAACTAATCTGCAAATACGTCAATAAGAATATTATTATTTTCAATTATGGCTTAAATTTAAATCATATTAAATTTAGAAACAACGAGGGCAAAAAACATACATGGCGGGTTGAACTGACCAGTGCATCCAAGTGATCAACGTTATCATATCTATTTAAAGTGTTGATCTGGCCAAATTTCAAACTAATTATCATCTCTAGTTTTTCATCATTCTATTTGATCTAGCACTATCACTATAATAATATAAGTGGTTTAAATTTACAATGTTTATTTTTTCAACCAATACGATACCATTTTAATGACGTCATGATGATTTCAAATATATATATATATATATATATATAGGCTGTTCTCCTCCACACTAGTAAAGAAAATAAGCTCCTCACTTTTTTACTTTTCCTCCTCCAATCCCACTAAGACAAGTGTCCTAGTGGAGAGCTTATTTTTCCCATTAGCGTGGAAGAGAACAAAGGTGTATATATATATATATATGAAACTTTCTATTTAGAAATAAATATGGACCCATTTGTTGCTTTTCAATTGTTTTCAATAAGAGACAGCCATCCCCATTTTTCTCAACCCCAATCCCACATGCAACCTCTCTTGGCCTTTTCTCCCCCCTCTATCATTTCTGCTCTCTACTTTTTCTACAACATTGACTCAATTTCCTTGCAAAACCCTAACAAATGGTTCCGCAATGGCAAGGAAATCTCTCTAAATTTTACGAAATTCCCATATGAGACTTGAACCTGAGGTAGCTTCCTAATATTTTCAGATTGTAACTTCCTAATACTTTTAGATTTGGGTTAGGGCCTGTTTAGGAGTTTTTGGGTACCGGTTATGAGGATTTTTAAAAGTACTAATTTTGGACGTTTATCATCTATGAGTGGAGTGGCTTTGAGTGGTTTTAGTAGCAGTTTTTTAAACGATCCAACAAATGTTTGGATTCAATACTCTTCACATCATTGTATTATTTGTTAACGATCCGTCAACTTGAGGAATTAAAATCGATAACAACAATCAAGGCACAATAAGAGGACAATCAAATTGTCACAACCATCAGTAACAAATGCTCAAGAATGATTTGCAGTTATTTCATTATAGTCTGATATTTTGGAAAATAGTTGGGTTTTGATGCAGTAATATATGTAATTTTGTCAAGATACTTAACTATCAGTAATTTAATTTATTTATTTTAGTTTTAATTATTTCATTTGTTGTTGAAGGTGTAATGTAATGTTGTTGTAAATTTTCGTTGTTGAAGTTAATTAGCTGTGTTAAATAAAGTGCTTTTATCAGCTCAAGGGAACTATCCGCAAAGCAAATAAAACCCATGATCTGGAAAAACTTGTAAGATTAATGTTTTGATGGAAATTTGTAGCCCACCAAACTAAATAAATCAGGCATCATATTTGCTCCTACTAGAGGCTGTAGACAATGAAATGCTTTTAATGAATAAATTTGTGAAGATAAGTTTCCAAAGGTATATGGGTAACTGCTTTTATGCATTGCATCACTTATTATAAAATATACAATAACATCATGCCACTTGCAATGCACAGAGCAAAAACCTAGTATCTAATTAAAAGTCCACAAAAATTATATCTTTATCAACCTATCTAGTCATCATTGTAATCAGGATGGGGATGGGCAACGCGGTTTGTCTCGAGTTTTTTATTTTATTTTATTTTTATATTTTTAATTTAAAATATAAAAATAAAATAAAATAATTAATTAATAAAACAGAGCGGTATGAGAATATTTTACTCCTCGCCTTGCCCCTTTCCGTCTCGATCCCATTTCCTGAAAATTTTCAACAGGACATGGATAGGAGGGTCACCTTGTCCCGTTGTCATTCATAGCCTCAAATATTAATTATCTAAAATATCTACTTAGTTCAATTCATCACAAAAAGAAAGAAAAAAACACAATTCAATTTTGTGCCACACTCAAAAATCCTCTTGATAAACCCTATTGGTTCTAACATATATATATATATATATATCCATATTTTCAGTTGACCCCTAAGTGCGATTGAAAAACAATAACAATAAATATTAAGAATATTATAGGCTGAAAGCGGGTTAATAATTTGATCTCTAATGAATGCACAAATAGCTATACTTGAATAATGCAGATTGAACAAAACAGAGAAAATGAATGAGTACATCCAAACAAGAGTTTAATTCTTTGTTCTGGACAATATTAGTAAAGAAGAGTTACGATAAATTTAGTTGTCCGACTTAAATTTGAGTACTTGTTTGGAAGAGTTTAACATAAATTCTTTGTTTCTCAAACTCATTTTCAATCACATAATTTATGAGACCCAGAATTTTATCATCAACCATATATTTCATCAATTTTTTTCAAAATTTCTTAAAATTTATTTTTAAACTCTACTAAATAACACTAAATAAAAGAAGAGTTACAAGTAAACTATTTTGAATTGAAAGGTAAGTGTTGAAAAAATTAGTTGGGCTTAGAAAACAAATTGAGGGAAAGTAAAAGCACTCTTGAAATCTAATATCTCAATGTTAAATCATTCAATTATTGGGTCCCAAACTTAGTCCACAAGCTAAGTATTGTCCTTTAATCTAAATAATGCTTGCATGATTGAATTAATCACCCACTAATTATTGATTAGGAAATGATCAAAAGATGCCAAGTCTTTATCAAAGGGTGCCATGAGTTAAGAAAAACAAAAAAGGATCAAACAAAAAGCCCATGCAAATGATCAAAGGATGCCAAGTCTTTATCCATAACCTATTTCTTTTTGCAAATGAAAAAAAAAATTAGACATTAGTAGCTTATTGTAAAATAATTAGCTTATTGTAAAATAATTAATTAACAATATCAAGAAGTATATTTGTTGAAATAGTAGCTTAGTGGCTTTGTTTTTAGATTATTTGGTACGTTAAATTAAATAGACCTAAATAGAATAATAATAAAAAAATATTTTAATCTCGTCTAATGTCTAATATTCAACGTATTAAACACTCTTACAACTGTTCTATTTTCTATTTCCTAGGATAAATTAGTTAAATAATTTTCTTGTTTACCTAGAAAATAAGCCAAAAGATGTTAAAAGTTTTCGATATGTGATTTCCAAATAATATGTTCTTTGATATTATCTTAATTTCGATTGAAATGTTTTGAGTGATTCAATTGAAAATTTATTATTTAATTTATTTAATTTTTTAATTAAAATCTATTTTGCATGATAACATTCCATATGATAGTTACTAAATAATTAAAAAAAAATGTTATATTTGCCTTAGAACAAGTCTTCGTTGTACATAAAAAAACTTTATACTAAACAACATTCAAAAGATGACAATAAAAAATATTTAAAAAATATTCATTTAAGATGCAATAATATTTGTCTGAGAAGCAACTTACTCCTCAAGCTTTCAAATAGAGCAAGTTCATCCATAACCTTTTATTATAGTTGCACATTCAAATTATGCATCGTTTTAATTCTCAGCTGAAACTGGTGTACAAAATTTTGAAGTGATACATGTTTCTTAAAGGGTCAGGCGACAATTTTTAATGAAGATTTAAATTGTTTTCATCATTAAGGACTAAATCCGAAATGTTAATGCAAAGTTAAAAATTGTTATTGGAGTAATAAGTTGGGGACGAATAGTGCTATTTTTCAGAAAATCTTGTGGTAATTTGCTCGTCTCTAAAGCAAACTGCCCTTCGTATGTGCACCTTAATATATAAAGAGCAGAAGCGAAATTCTTCCCATTTCACAATCTCGTAAAACCACCTGCCACCACTCCATATGACTACAATTCATGATCCCTTTAATAAAAAACTCACCCACAACCACCATCCCACCACCATCTTCCGGTGGCCAACCGGCTGCAGAATATCATTCCGAAGGCGGAGGCTGCCAATCATCCGCCTAGGAGGAAAAAAGTCCCGCCGGCGATGGCTGAAGCTAAAATACTCGTGCATGCTCAAGAAACTCAAAAATTACTATAACACTTTGGTGAAAAAGATCATTGAAGCTAGTGGTACAATCGAGTCATCCCAGCAGATTATGCTTTTGGAGACCTCATTTGTCATTCCTGTTATGGGCCTTTACTTCAATGCCTAACCCAATAATCATGTTTACGACCTGCCCGTGTTCTAGTTGTTTGAGCATGTGTAATGACTAATGACTCTAATTGTATTTCGCATCGTTTGTAAAATGCACTCTCGTGGATTTATGATCACTACAAGTACCGTTACATATCAGTTTTAAGAGTAAGTTCCATTCAAAATGATAGCTATAGACCAACCCATATGTTGTTATCATATTTCATTTTCCTTTCGTGGCTAATTTTCCAAAGTTACTCTTAGGAAGAAATTGATCACGTAGACACTAATGAGTAATGATGTACGATACGAATTGTCGGACAAGAATGGACAATACAATATTCAATTCACCTTACAAAATGTACCATCATTGCACGACTGGTATACCCTATTGGATAGTGCAAACCAACATATAAAATTTTTAATATTTTTCTTCCTCGTTCAATGTGCAGGAACATAGAAGACACATTTACATGCATTTAACATGATCTTTCGAACATTTATTGTACATGATCGTCTGAATTTTAGCAAGCATCTATTGAACATTTATTTTACATGAGTAAGAATTCTATAATTTTTCGGCCCGAGAGTACATAAATCTGTTACATATTTTTCAGTTAGAGAAATGGAGAGTATGTGAATAAGTAGTACAACTCTACCCACGAACTGCTCACGGCCCCTTCTCCATAGGGAGTAAGTAGAGAACGAAATGAAAGAACTGGATCGAGAATTCTTCTTAATCAGAGCCATCAGTAGAGGATCCCTCTTGGTTTGACAAAAACCGAACAACAACAATGGTGATATTATCGGCGCTACCTCTCTCATATGCTTCCTGCATCAGCTTTTTTGCTGCTTCCTCTGGATCTCCGATTGGCTTGATCATAGAGACAGCTTCCTGAGAAAATCATGAAATGAAAAGAAAGAAAGACAACCGATTGTTCCTTCTTCTAAATAAGGCACGAATGGACGTTCCATTAATTTAGTCCTTGAGCACGTGTTTGGTACGTATTACTAGACAATATACCAAACAATATTTTAACTTCTTTTTTTCTTTAATACTGACCGCGTACATGACACAAGTATTTACGAGCATTAAGTGCACAGATCAAGTAACACAGTGGATCCTTAGATCTAGATGTATATTTAAAGGGGGAAAAAAATCAAATTGAGAAAAATGGCAAACCTCGTTCGACACTACATCCCAAAGTCCATCACTTGCAAGGATAAGAAACTCAAGTGTATCATCAACCTTTTCCTCCTGTATCATAAACATATTATAGTTATATAGACAAACAGAAATAGATGGTGACATACATGTGTAAATTACATATGCAATAGGATTTCTATAGTCGTATACATTCTTTCCCGGACCCCAACCCCCCAACACACACATACATACACGCAGACAAGTACATATTGAAAACACTCAAAAGAAATCTAGAAAATCATACAAGTGATGATTATTCATGTTACGAAATCTAAAAGATTCCCGAAAAGTCATTTCAATTTCAATATGAAAGATCAAAATTGTGTTTCCTCTATCCGTGATCCGTTATATATTCTATACCATTTTTGTTGATTTTTTTTCTCTCAGAGTATTAGTTTCTCCAATATACCTTAATTTCTGGATCGGCAACCACATACTGCTTCAGAAGCCTATCACCAAATGCACGAGATACAGCAAGCACACCTCCTACTCTCCAAGTTCCTGTGTAAAATATGCTTGAAAATTATCCTTGATGGCTAAAAAACTTGAGTAATCAAATACACAATAGTCAATACCTGCCCACATTACAAAACCTCCAGCATCTTCAATTCGCTGTCGCTCATCAGTTTGGTCCGGCTTGTGATCCCGAGAAACAGCAAAAGCTGCAAAACATTATGGTACACTTCAATGTGATATTAGAATAAAATCCAGAAAGTAGGCTTACAAACAACTCCATGAAATCAACTATGATCAAATATGGATTTCAATGCGAACGTAGCATCCAATCAAACTAGTCCAGTGCATGAAAATTTAAAAAAGAACAAATATTGGTGGGTGGGTGTCTTTTTTTTCCACCCCACCCTTTTTGGGAGGAGAGGTGGCCGGTTGTCAGGCATTAGGTCAGAGCAAAGCTTTTCAGTCTTACCATTACCACCCCTGCAAATAACGGCTCGGGAATCCCCAACATTTGCAACCACCAAACGGTTACCAACAAGGATAGCAGTGGAAGCCGTTGATCCAGCGTCCCTGTGCTGATTGTTTTCTGATTTCAGAAATTCAGAATCTGTATGGCTGTATGCATCGGCTGCAAATGGACAAGACAGAAAAACATGGGAAACAAATTTGATAAGCAGTTTGTAGAATGCGAAAAGGGCCAATGTATTTGACATTGTACATGACATTACGTACATATAGCTGATTTGGTGTCAGATATAAACTTTGGGTGCCTGATCAGATTACTGAAAAGGTTCTGCTTGACATATTCTGCAGCTCGAGCACCCCCATGACCTGAAATAACAACAGCAGCCAAATATACAGTTAGATATGATGCACCATGAAACTGCTATCATTTCAGGATCTGGGTCAGCATGGAAAAACCGAAAACAGCTCCAGCAGATGTAAAGAAAGTCACTAGTGTATTTATACCTTAATGACATCTTTGATACTCAATACTAAACACATCTGGATAGTACAATAGACAAGATTTTAACTTCTTTTTCTTCCTTAATACTGTCCAATATTATGTCTCTTTTTTACTGACTTATTTGTACCCAAAACTCAGTCCGCCTTACCAAAACAAGCCACAAGTGCGTATCTTTAAACATTGTCCTATTTTGCTAAACTTGCAGTTATCACTACATCTTCAATTTCTCTTTTCACAAAATCTCCTTCAAAATTTGCTGACCGCTTCAATCTATCTCCATGATTCGATCATCTCCAAAATCTGCTCACCTACTCAATTCATCTCCCTCAATTGAGCATCTCCCTCCATTGATCACCTCCAAAATTTATTCACCGTCTCAATCCATCATCATAATAGAGCCAATGGTTGAATTCCATTACAAGAAAGCGGTATACTAACTATCACGATCGTAGAGAATTCTCTCCACTATGGAAGAAAAAAATACTTAAATATCCGTATGTCACTACGTTTTCAATTTTCTCCTCACAAAATTATCTCCTCCAAAATTTATTGACCGCTTCAATTCATTTCCCTGATTCGATCATCTCCAAAATTTGCTCACCTCTTCAATCCATCTCCCTCAATCGATCATCTCCTCCATCGATCATCTTCAAAATCTATTCACTGCCTCAATCCATCATCATAATAGAACCTACAGCTGGATCTCACCACAAGGAAGCGGTATACTAGTACTAAACTTTCTTCTCATTTTGTAGTAGAATTGACCCGCGACCTAGTCATTCCACATAGTCAAGGGTAGAGGTCAGCAACGACGGTTGCAAAAGTGCAAATGTTCATTCCATGGAGGTTACCCCCACCCCCCAACACACATACACACACACAAACCACCACCACCACCACCACCACCACCACCACCAACAACCAACCAATGAAGATTGATAAAAATAATCACTTAATTAAGTGGACAGATTTCCATTATCAACTAAATTAAGTGGACATATTTCCATTGTCAACTACAATCAATAATTTGTCTTTGGATACGAAAAAATTTAAGAAATCTGACTGGTAGACATCTTGAAAATTGTTGTGGGAAAGACTTGAATAAAGAAAACAGATGTCTTCTTTCAAGGAAGGTAGGAAAGAATGCTTAAAAGCAAAAGCAAATAGAAATAGAAGCCGATATTCAAAATTCTATTAATAAATAAATAAAGAATTTATTGAAGTGGACATGATGACATATATGACATATTTTAAAATTTTAAACTGTGTATATTTTTATATCTCTACTATATTAAAAGAGTCAATCCAACTAGCAATATTCATAAGAAATGGGCCTTCTACAAGAAGCCGTTTCCTATCTTATGTCAGGTTTGATTTTTTTTTTCCTTTTCCATACCGTTCCCGCCTTCCCAGATGACATCCCCTCTCTGCTGTAGTACACTGCGCCGTCTGCAACATTGTCTCCTCTTACTTCTAATCATCGTATTGACCATATTTTTCGACTAACCACCCCCCTCGGTTTCCTCTTCTCCTTTATCTTCCGTGTCCTCCGGCTACCATTTTTCCCTCATTGAGGCACGAATTTTTCCATTTATAAATCTAATACATTCGCATTCTCCATCTTTTCCTTCTACCGATTTTTCATGGATGAGAAATACCATTGCTTTTCGAGAAGAAAATAAAATAAAATAATCATTTACAGAAATTATCCCACTTTCCATTGTGAATGTCATTGTTTGTTTTCTTTATTCCTATTTGTAGATATTTGACTTATACCTGAGCACACAATAAGTTTGCTACACACTTAATTTTTGTGAAGAATATAACTTTAAAGGTAACCCTTACATTCAATTATTCAACATATTTCTTTTGTGCTTCGGAATTTGATTTCATTGTATGTCTTATCAATAATTCTTCGACACATTATTCAACATATTGTTTTTGTTATTTTATTTTTCTAAGTTAACATTAAATCTTCTATTTAGGCCTCCAATATGTACATACGAATAGTACCTTATTCGATTGTTGATTATACCATTTATTTGTTTGCATTACTATTTATTTTTTTCTTTCATTTTTAAATGTTGACAATGTCAACAAATAATAAGAACCAAATTTGGTTTCTATTTATTGTCATTAATAACAATATAAATATAAACCAAACATTTTATGTCGTTAATAACGACATAAATGGGAACTAATTTGATGGGAACCAAAATTGGTTCCCATTTGTGTCGTTATTAGCGACAATACGAATGGCCCATTTGGTGATTTTTTGACATATAAATTTGTTTCCTCTTTGAAGAATTTAATAAAAAATTGTCAACGACATTAAATATTCTACCTATGAATTATTTGATTATCCGTTAAGCTTTGCACTTATTCTTCTTTAACTATAGTTTACATTATTTACATATACTATTATAATTTATATCTATTACATTTTAACGAATTACAACTACACAACGTGCAACTATATATATACACATTCTTAAATTGACCTATCAATTAAGCAATTGTTTTCCTCTTGTGCTTAGACTCGTACATCATTTTTTTTTTACACATTTTACCATTAATTACACAAATCATTAATTTGTAAATAAATGGGTAACTTTTTTTCATGAATACATTAATAATTTTTCCATATCTTGCACCTCTTACTTTATTTCAATATTGATATTCATTTTATATTATTATTATCAAATTTAGTATTCTACCACGTGCGTTGCACGTGCTGTGCGATCACTAGTATTTACTAAAAATAGAACAATATGTCAGGGAAGCAGGGAGAAAGAGGAATACCATCAAAGACCCCAAAGAGACCAACCACCTCTCCATCTACACCGTCAATCCTTGTCTCATAGAAATCCTCCATTGAAGATCTTTTGCCTGGAGAGCTTGCATATCCGTAACTGAACTTTGCATTCTGACTGCAGCAAGTTAATAAATGTTAGAACATATACTATGAAACCTTCTTTTTTATTACAAAATATCCATAGTAATTTCAAAAACTGATACATATAATGGCAATTCACACTTCTATATTAAATATTTCCCGGAAGAATGCTACATTTTAAGGTAATAAGCTATATATGTTAGACCACATCCTATCCAACCTTCTTTTATTACAAAATATCCATGGTAACTTCAAATGATGATGATGATAGAAATCAAAACTTCGATATTGAATATTTCCTTGACAAGTAAGACCAAAATTGTTTTTCAGTCAAAGAATGTCAATTTAACATGGTGTAGCATAAACTATATCAAGCACGGCCTTTCTTGTGGTCACAAATGTAGAAACACATCACCCTTATTTGTTTTTAACTATAAAGTGCAAGTTAATTCTTAGTAAGAGGAAATAGAAAAATAAGTATAAAACTGAAAAAAGAAGGAAGTGTTTTGGAATTACCTGACTTTCTTACAGGGCGAGTATAAAATTTTCAGAAACTCAAAAAATCACATGGCCAGTATACAATTTCTGCTGAGACCACTATCATAAAATCAGCAAGGTAAATAAATGGGATCAATACAACTAATTCAAACATCAGGCATGAAGCATTGATTATAGGAGTCCTAGTTTTAGTGCTCACTTTCAGTTCTCAAATGACTACAGCATCAAAAATATCAAAGGAACTCAGGTCTTGTTACAGTATCATGGATCACTTAAGGAAAACGGTTTCACATAACAAAAATGTTTTTGCACATAAGACAGAAGAGATTATCATGTAGGACCAGTTCTTTATCGTATTCCAAGAACCAATTTTTACTTCAGCAGTTATTAGATCTCTTTATTTATGTAGGGAAAAACACCTGTCTACAACTTTCTTGTCGGATACTATGGGAAAAAAGAATAACAATTCCATTCTTGCATCAATTGGACAGTGTAATCTCATAGATCTCTGCCTGCGCAGTATGATAAAGCATACTTCATGTAGGAACTTCCCTTGTCACGCAGATGCCATCACCGATCCAGTCTTGTAGTCTTATGGTAGGGTTGGGATGCATCCACAATACAATCATAGTGATCCAACCAAGATTCTCTAATCATTTAAGAATATAAAGCAGTGATTCTCAAAAAAATATGAGAGAAGCAACTAAATATGATTGACTCAGGATAAATTGCTCTTAGTAGTACATATCTGACATGACATAGATGCGACGAAACTTCTAAAACTTCCCTTTGTACAGTTGCATATCACAGTCCAAAATGATTAACCCAATGGCCAACAAAACTTGCCATGGATTGCAATTTAAGCAAAAGTTTTTTCAACATGTCAACTGTAGAAACACAAATACCCAAACGCACAATGAGCTAACATGAATTCACTTGAACAAGATCATTCACACCCACACAGTTTCATGTGCAGGAATTTAAACAAGTGTGCCATCAACTAAGATCTTAAATCTACTTATATACCTATTTAACATTAATTAATGTCTTCTAGTGATTTGAACTTTCGCTCACTTTTCCCTTCTTGCACTCAAATTTGTATTTGGATTGAAAAGTGTTCATTAAAAGGCAAAGAGAAGCCATTCTTGATTCATCTCAAAACAGCAAATAACATCAAATTCACGAACAATACATCAAAAAACATTAAATGACACAATCATATATGCAATTAATACATTCTAAAACTGCCGTGTGCACAATGCATATTCAAATCGTGGCCATTGGATAATCATAACTTTCAACAAGTTGCAATTTAACCACAAGTTTGTTCAACATGTGATCTTAGAAACACAATTACCTATATTGGCCCAAAGCAGGGCATGATCACATCCCAAGAACTAACATGTATTCACTTCAACAAGATCATACACACAACAGGCACAAAAGAGGACAGTCTGATGTGCAGGTATTTAAATGAGTAAGCACAGGATCAGATCAGATTAGATCTTACCATCCTTATATATAAATTACATACCCATTCATTTACCATTAAGTAGTGCCATCTAGTTATTTTGCTCAAATTTGTACATGAATTGAAAAATGTTAATTAAAAGGAAAAGATAATCTCAAAACAGCAAATAACCTAAAATTCACTAACAATACATCGACAAGCATTAAATGACAAACATATGCTAACGTACAATAAATACAGTCTCCAAGAAAATGTATAACATTAAGTTATACACATGCATTGAAATAGTAAAATGGATGGGAGAGAGAGGATCACCTAAGGCCGCCGCCAGTAACGGGTGCATCACCAGCATGGACTTGGCTTGTAGATTGTGACAGAACTGAATCCAGATAGCCCATAACCTTTTCTTGTTGATCCCTTTGTTTCTTCAAATTGACCTATTAGAATTTAGAAAAATAAAATAACTACTACTCTTCCTCTGTATATTTGTAACACAATCTTCACAAGACACTATGAGGAAAGGCTTATTTTTGCATGCGATGTAAATAGAACAAGAAAATAACAAGATCACAACATATGAATAATCTTCATTTCCTATTATGGAATATCCAGTCCAACCTGCCAAAAAAACAAAGAAAAATAAAAGAGAACAAGAAACCACATTAAACTTCATGTCTAAAAACAGATCCAATATGCAAGCGTGTACCTTAAAATTAATAAAATCAAGAACCCATCTTTTTTTCTTCAACTTCAAAAACCCATTATTAATACCATAATCCAACAAAGTAGTGGGTGAATCCGTGTGTGCGCGTGTGATTGATTTTTTATGATCAAAATCAAGAACCCGTAATTTTTCCTTTTCTCCAGTTCAAAGCCCCATCTTGACCACAATATAATTCATGAAACTTACTTGTGTATTTGTGGGTGCCTATACTTGAGTATGAAAGCGAAAAACAGAACTGTTTGAAAAATGATATGTATCATATATATGTGTATATGTATGTATAGATTTGTATAGAGAGAGATGACCTGAAGGAAGGAGCGGGAGGAGACACTAAAAGGCCATAAGAAGACGCCCAAAAGAGGGAAGCAAAGAGAAGAGAACCAGATGAAATGGGAAAGGGAAGAAAACTTCTAGTACTGTCCTGCGGCTTGTTGACATGTGTATGATACATGGTGCGTTCCAACTTCCAATTATTCAATTATCCAATCATTTAATATACTTATCGTTTAAATGTGGGTTAATTTCATCAACGTTCACTAAAGTTATTTTTAAATTACAAAATAATCATTGAAATTCAAAAATTTCAGTAGTTATCACTGAAATTAGAAATTCTTTTATTAATGATCACTCTATTAAATTTTTAATTTAAAATAATGATATGACATGATGATGTGGTATTTATTTATTGCATAATAGTCCATGTACTTTATATAATATTCACTTTAGTACATATACCTATATTTCAATTAAATCCTTCAAAAATTATATTTTAGGTCCATAATCTTTTACATCTTTACACTTTGGTCTCCAAATTTTTAATTATCTTTCAGTTAAGTCCTCCAAAAATTACATGTTAGATCCTTCAACTTTATACATCTTCAAACTTTGGTCTTCCCAAATCCTTGATTTTAATGCTCAAAATAAGTGCACTTTCAATTAAATCATTGACTTTACACTCGAATTTTTAAATAAACGAACAAAATAATATTATATGGTCTGGCCACTAAAATATCTACTTTTAGTGGTCAACTCTAAGTAATAAGTGCAAATTTTACACTTATTTTTACCACTAAATAGTTTATTGTTTAATTATATTATTTTGTTCGTTTAGGTAAAAATTCGAGTGTAAAGTCAATGATTTAATTGAAAGTGCACTTTATTTTGACAACTAAAATTGTACTTATTTTGGCCACTAAAATCAAACATTTGGGAGATCAAAATTTGAAGATGTATAAAGTTGAAAGACTTAAGATACAATTTTTAGAGGACTTGACTGAAAGATAATTGAAAATTTGAGAACCAAAGTGTAAAGATGTAAAAAATTGAAGGACCTAAGATACAATTTTTGAAAGACTTAACTGAAAGATAATTGAAAATTTAGAAACCAAAGTGTAAAGATGTAAAAGATTAAAGACCTAAAATACAATTTTTGAAGAACTTAATTGAAATATAAGAACTAAAGTGAATATTAGATAAAGTACATGGACTATCATACAATAAATAAATGTCACATCATTATGCCACATCACTATTTCAAATTAGAAATTGGGATAATTGCATCAAAGGTCTCCAATGTTTCAAAATCGTTAGGGGATATGCCCATAATCTAAAAAAATAGCACCACACATCCCTAACATAAGAAAAACTTGGCGTGGTAGGTTCTTTATGACCAAATTGCCCTTTTCTTTAAATAAAAAAAAAAACAAAAAACAAGAAAGAAGAAAAACATAATTGAAAACTAACCATATGTACCCAAAAAAATAAAAAGTAAAAAATATACCTCAAACAAATAAAAAATAAAAAATAGGTCATCATAGATTAGCAACTTTCCCTAAGTAAGTTCAAGTTGGAGATATAGTGTTTCCGGATGTTGTTCTGGTGGTAGCAGGGGTGACTCTTCGGCTGGTGGCTTGAGATATGCTTCTTGGAATAATGATAATTGATTTTGGTGTAGTGGTGGTAGTGGTATTGGGGATGAAATCTATGCATTTTTTCGTTTCTCTCTCTAATTTTCCTTTTTCGTGCTTTGCTTGCTCTGACTTTCTCTTGTCATTTTCTTCAAGGTGAATGCTGCGGGGAACGAAAATCAAGGGACTGGAGCAACTGAGGTTGAAGCATTAGCGAATGAAAATGCAAGTGCAGAAGAAGCTCAGCTTGAAGCAGTGGTAGGCAATAAGAATGTCGGCGCTGTAGAAGTGGAGCTTGAGGATCCAAACAATGACACTGCCGAAGATGACTCTGATAACGATGGGGACACACCAAACAGACCAAGGGTAGACCCAGAACCCAACCCGGATGCGGGTGCAGAGCTAGTGCTTGTTGCAACTCTATTTGAGAATGAGGATGTCGATGATCCAAATGGGCCATTGGAAGAGGTAGAACCCAATCCAAAAGGGACGGATGGAACGGAAGCGGACCTAAATAAGAGAGTGGCGGTAGTTCCAGTAGAAGCTCCAGAAGAGAATCCAAAAGGGCTGGATATGGGAGCAGAACCCAACCCAAATAAGAGATTAGTGGTAGTTCCAGTAGAAGCTCCTAAAGAGGATCCAAAAGGGCTGGATGTGGGAACGGAGCCCGACCCAAAAAAAGAAATGGTGGTACTTCCAGTTCCTGAAGAGATAATTACGTTTACTGTATCTCCAACTTGAACTTACTTAGGGAAAATTGCTAATCTATGATGACCTATTTTTTACTTTTTATTTGTTTGGTGTATATTTTTTACTTTTTATTTGTTTGGGTACATATGGTTAATTTTCAATTATGTTTTTCTTTTTTCTTATTTTTTGTTTTTTTGTTTATTTAAAGAGAATGGCAATTTGGTCATAAAGGACCTACAACGCCAAGTTTTTCATACGTTGGGGATGTGTGGTGCTATTTTTTTAGGTTAGGGGCATATCTCCAACGATTTTGAAACGTTGGAGACCTTTGATGCAATTATCCCTTAAAAATTTAATAGAGTGACCATTAGTGAAAGAATTTCTAATTTCAGTGACTACTAGAGGTGTCAAAACGGACGGGCTGGTCGAACCCGCATCGGCCCACCCGTCTCAACCCAGAACTGCGGGTCGACCCGTGAACTGAGTGGGCCGTTCACGGGCCAAGGAGGCCGAACCGTGGGCCGTTCACAAGCTGAAGAAGTCGAACCGCGGGCCGACCCGGGAACCGGGCTGGCTGTTCATTACTTGAGTGGTTCGGCATTTAACCGCTATCCTATTTTGATTTTTTTTTTTATAAATGGCAGAGAACCGTTTAAAATGAAAGATGTAACAGATGCGTGTGTTTTAGTTTTTAAATATATAAAAAAAATAGAAATTGAATTAAAAAATTAACAAATGTGAATTTATCATTGTTATTTATTTTTATTTAGTAATTTAACACAATTGTTGCTATATACGTAAACATTTTTTATAATTATAATAAGTAACTAAATTTTTTTAGTAATTTCAAAAAAAATAATTTTTTATTCATACGTGCCGAACCGGGTTGAACTGCGGCCCACATGGGCACGACCAGGATGGGTCGACGAGTGGGCCGGGCTCATGTTCAATTTTTGTGTGCTAGGTTGACCCGGCCTGCAACCCGCCATGGCGTGGACTTTTTCTAATGTGGACCTTCACCGGCCTTCATCGGATGCGGGCCGACCCAGCCTGCCTAACCCGAATTGACACCTCTAGTGACTACCACTGAAACATTTAAACTTCAATGACTATTTTGTAATTTGAAGGTAACTTCAGTGACCATTGATAAAATTAACCCATTAAATGTTGAGAAGGAATATTGAGATGTCCATAGTTACGGGTAGACATTTCATAGTTACGGGTAGACATTTTAACTGGAACTGAACCTTCCGAATCGAAATTGAATTAAAACTGAAGGTTCCGGTCCGGTTCCAAAAAAATAAAATTAGGAACCAGAACCGATAACTTACTGGGTCCGAATCGGTTCTTTGTTCTTGAATTATAACTATGGGTACCCGATTAGAACCGAATTTGTTATTTTTTATAATTTTTTTATTTTTTACAATTTATTCACCCTAACCTAATGACCCACAACCCAACACTACAGTACCAAAAATAAGAGTCCAACTATCCAAGATCCAAACCAAAAGTATAAAACTCATCACTCTTGAAATTGACTCAATTCCAATTATCCAAATCTTAAATTTTTAATCGCTATTTGCTCAAATACTCAATATAAAAATGGTTCTCTATCTCGCATTTTCGCTTATCTCTCTCTTGCTCAATACAAAGTGAGACGGCGAAGGCGAAACTCTATGTAACCGAAACAAATCATCAATTTTTAGAGTTAATTTTTTTTTTCTAAACCCTAATTTATGAGTTAGCAATTTTGGTATCTATTCTTCCAGTTAATATTTATATCTTTTATAACTTGTTTTAATATCTAACGTACTTTAATGTTAATGAATTTGCAATTTTAATTTTTTTTTTCAAAATATGTTGTCAACTCACGATTTTAAAAGAAAATGATATGGGTATAACCGAACCCGAACCCGAACCCAACCGACGGTTCTGGTTCAAGTTTGATTCCAATATTTACATGGAACCGAATTGTTCCATTTACTAAATACTCAAACTATAACGAGTGGTTCCGAATATTGAAATACCCGAACCGACTCACTCGACGCCCAAATCTATCCATAGTCAAAGAATACTAAAATTGATAAAGGGTGAGATTTGTTAAAGTAATTAATTATTGGAAAAGTTCCATATCAAGAATACTAGAAATAAAATTGAGAAATGGTGAGGTTTGTAAAAGTATTATTGGAAAAGTTCCATATCAAGATTTAGAATAAATTTTACCAGTATATCACTTCGTTATGGTGTGATATGACTGTAAGCTCTATAATGATGATAGATTGAAATGATTAACAGATTTTAGAGATGATCGATTGAAGGAGATGAATTGAGGAGGTGAGCAGATTTTAAAAATGATCGAATTAGAAAGATGGATTGAAGCAGTCAGCAAATTTTGGAGAAGATAATTTTGTGAGGAGAAAAATTGAAGACGTAGTGACACACATATATTTAAGTACGTTTTTCTTTCCGTAGCGGAAAACTCTCTACGATCGTGATAAATAATCATCTAATTTTACTTAACATTACTACTTGTTCATCCAACTTTAAAATATTATCCATTTATCACTCATCTATCTCAAACTATTTTCAATCTATTACATGTTGCTCGCTTATTGTCCATAGTTTAATATAGATAAGTGAGCAATAGATAAATTGTGTGAACAAATATTAATGATTGATAAAGTTTAATGAACATTTGTTAAATTTATTCGAAGACTCAAGAATATGATAGTCCAGCTCCAGCAAATCAATAATGGAAACCCTTTTACTTTTGGTAAATTGGCCAATTGGGTTTCCAATCTTACTCATGTCCTTAATTTACCATTTTGCTTTATTCAAGTTTCCAAATGAAAGTTTAAGTCACTATTTAATTTATTTTGAAATGAAGAAAAAAAAATAGACAATTTTATCATTTCAATTCATTATCACACATGTCATATGGACATGAGTGCAACCGTTTAAAAAAGATGGAGATATAAATAAAATACGAACAAATAAAAAATTGACATAATAAAAAATAAAAATTAATAACATGGATTGAGCATTTTAATTTATTTTCATTTAAATAAAATTTTTAAATTTTTTTATTTAAATAAGCAATAAGGGATTGAATTAATTTTTTAGTATTTTAGTATTATTTTTTTGATTTTTTATAAATTTATAAATTTATTTTTTTAGAATTTTTATTTAAATAAAATTTTCCTTTGTTTTGAGTTTTTTGACTCAAAACAAATATTTTAAAAAAGTGTAATTATATGATGGTTGCAAAAATTTTTTAGTTGCACTGTTTTTTAATTTTATTTTAATAAAAATTTTAATCTTTACTTGCACTTATATTTCGAAATTTTTTGTTGTATTTTATTATCAATTAGTATATCTTGTCCCTAATGACTTTTTCCATCTAAAAAGTCCATTAGAATAATATAAAATGGCTTATTTATTACCCATCATATTTTTAAATTTTAAAAAAAAAGGTATATAGTATGAACCTTTGAGTTCATACTAGCGCCCTGAGTTCCTTTTTGTGACGGAAAATGTTAGTGGACTGTTAAATGATCAATTTTTTATTGAAATGACAATTCTATCATTTATTTAATTTAAAATAACCGAAAGTCCTTAACCTTTAAATTTTGTGACAATGAGATCCGAATTTTTGATTTTTTGCACATAGGATTTCAAAACTATTCAAACTTCTGCGTCTGAAGTCTTTTTGTGACGTAAAACATCAATTTGAAAGTTTATTTTTTTTTAAAAAAGAGATGAAATGATCACCCCCAACAATTTCATCAACAATTTGAAAAAACAAACCAATTATCATGACATACCGCTTCCAATAGGATTGGGTTAGGTAGTTTGGAATTGATAAAGATGGTTATTTCTTTTTTCTTTTTTGTTTTGCTTTTGTTTCTTTATTTTCTGTTATTTTTATTTAATTGAAAATTAAATATAAGTATACTAATTATTTTACTCAAATCTTGATATTTTAATAGTCAAACTGATATTTTTCATCACAAAAAGACCTCATGAACACACTTTTAAAAGATTTGAAATCTCGGATGCTAGAAATCAAAATTTCTAGACTTCATTGTCACAAAATTTAAATGTTAAAAACTCTCAGTGCTATTTACACTAAATTAAAGTAAGGATAAAATTATCATTTCAATAAAAATGACCATTTAACGGTTAAATCAATGTTTTCCGTCACAAAATTACCTCAGACACAAAAGTTTAAAATGTCCAATATCATGGTTGTTAGACATCAAAAGTTTTAGACTCCATCATCAAAATGTTCAAAAGTTTAGAACCTCTGTGCTATTTATCTACACACAAAAACAGTATATTCAAAAATGTGACAATATTTGTATCTTGTTTCAAAGTACTTTTACTAAATATTTGTACAAAAAGTATCATCATGGATCAAATGTGTTATTTGATGAAAGATTAAAGATAAGAATCAGATATTCAAAACTTTTTTAACTTAATTAAAAAGAGTGCAACTAAAACAAATTAGAGTTTTAATATACCTTCCCATTAATAAAGTCCATGTAAAATAAACATAAAATATATAAAAATTATTATTATTATAAATAAAGCTAAGAAACACAATTAATCGAACTAGAACAAGCAACTTATGCTTAATTTGATATTGTTGTAATTTTAAGAGAATCAATTTTAACCGTGCTGAAGAAAATTTCAATTACGGAAAAAACCAATTAAATGTTTGATAAATTTTTATTTCAAAATTACTTAGTATTTAAACATTTAGTAAACAAAACTACTTTATTACTGTGTCTGTATACAAGTAATAAAATAGAGTTATTAGTAACAGTATTGTAGAATTCACTATTACTTGTATAACAATATATAATATTTATATAATAGTTATTGATAAATTATTTCTTAATCTAATTTACGTGTCTAATGATTATTAAATAATTATCCTTAAGCAAAATTAAAAATGGCACAATTAATACAAGTAATTTAGAAAGCACATTTAGAATAATAAGTAATTTAATTAAGCACGGTCAAACATGCTCTAGTGAGTGGATCAACTATCTTTTTATAGTTGAAATGAAATAGATTTATAATTGCAATAAATCCAAGTGATGTTTTGTTTAATGTTAGAATAATAAAAAAACACAACACACTTGAAGATTCTTGAAATAGAGCTATTAAACTTATGACGTGTAATTTGACAATCTATCACACTTAAGGGGGAGAGGAAGAGCAGGTGGCTGAACTGAACTCAAAGCTCGAAGCTCTGGTAGAAGAGGCAGACATCAAACCTCAACATCCCAATCACATAATGCCTCAAAGGCATCATCAACGTCAGAAACCGTGTCGTCAAATCACACAATGCCTCAAAGGCTAAACATAAAGAGATCACTATTTTCATGACAGTCAATGAGAAGAGTGCTCCTACTGATATTTTGCTTGGACTACATTGAAGCCTGAAGTAAAGCATTCTTTGCCAAAATTCATTCACGAAGCAGTCCTGGTTCTTTTAACTTTAGAACATCGTTGAAATAGGAAGATATTCCTTTCCGGTTTCTGGAATGGTTCTCTTATTACAAGCCAGAGAAAAAAGTCCTTCCAAAAAACATTCGAAACTGACATATCAGATAATGGGTTCCCTACTATAATGGGTTCCCTACTCTGTGCAGATCATTACATTATAGATGGTGATCTAAAACTTTAGATGTTGAACCCAGATTATTCCAAAGATGAAATAAGCTTGTGCTCGATGAAAACTCCTTAGCAAAGGAAGACAGCAACCCAGTATTTGAAAATGAAAATTTTGTAGTGGATCAACTAGCCTTAGTCCATAAGACACTCATTAAAGAGAATCCTCAACTAACATCGAAAAATAAAATTCTTCAACTTGTGTGAGGTCTTTTGGATGAACCAGAAGACCTATCCACGAAGTCCACCAATTCTTCAAAGGAAAATCCTTTGGTGAGCCAGATAGAGATGATGAAGATTATACTCCATTAAATGAAGAAATGGAGGATTATATGAGCATGAGTCAGGTGTATGAAGATTCTCACAAAAAGAAGAAAACAACAAGAACAGAAAAGGAGAGATGAAAGAAATCTCTCAAGAACTTGACATACCTCCATATTTTAATTAAGAAGTGGACGAAAACTTTAATAAAGAAACAAAAATCTCGTCAAAATTAGGAAAAGCCAATGAACCTAGTCAAACCTTGAAAATGACAAAAAACCACGTTAGAATTGAGAAAAACCAAAGAACCTAGTCAAAGATTGAAAATGACAAAGCATCTCGTCACACTTGAAAATGGCCGAGGGATCTGTTAGGAGTTCTAAATTTTTAAACATTTTTGGTCACCTACATATTTGGCTGGCCTTAAGTGTTTACTGTTTAGAGCATCGTTTTCATTTCTCTCTTAATATTCATAAAATTTTAGTTTTATTTTCCTTCTGTCTCTATTTGTTGGTATATCTATCTTGAATTTCTCTGGAGTCTATAACTCGAATCTCTTTTTATTCAGCTTCAAGTAGCCTCCATCCTAGAAATCTGCAAGTCTCTTAAATACATAAACTTTTTATTTATTTTCCTCGAGTGTGTGTGTTTTACTTATTCTCAGGGTATGTAATCCAAATGTTTCCTTAGAAGACTCAAACCCAAAAAGGCATGATAAACAGGAAATAGAAAGTACATACCTGCACGAGAAAGCTGATTCTTTCTTCTGGTCCTCTTCTGGGGCGACTAAGATGAAGGTATCCATCTCTGACCAATCTCTGATTTTGGTTGCAACTAAAAGGAATTATCTTATGCGATCATAATTGTTAGTCTATACAAGTACACATAATTGTTAGTCTATACAAGTACACACAAGATTTTCACGCTCTTAGCCACGAGAGGCAAACCAGAGGTAACATAAATTAAATAAATGACAAGTAACTAATTTTATTATAAATTTTGAGGTCCGCATTTCTCCAATTTATGAATTATTCTTGAAATACAAACCCAAAGAGTTTCTGGAATTTTACGGCAAGAGTGTGCCGCCAAGGCTGAGATAATAGTAAAAGCAAATCTTTGAAACTCGGGTTTTAATGACATGCGAAGTAGCATAGCAGTCCATACATCTGGAGCCAACTTCACTGCATGTCTGAGAGATCGAAACCCTTTCACAACTCTCATCAGCATTGTCTTACCCTGCCAAATTAATGATAAAACAATCAAAATATTAGGATGAGTAAAGATAATGTACCCATCAAATATTAAAAACCATATGCTCTTAACCCAACCAACTATCAAATAAATATAAAGAACCATCATTTCAAATATAAATTAAATGGCTAATGGCGCAAATAAATAGGTTAGTGGACCAGTAGGAAAGAGTCAAAATCTTTACTTGACATGTACACCTAGCTAAAAGTCACTTGAAGAAGCAATGGTTTCAAGTAAATATGGCATAGTTCTTCGTATTTCTTAAATTAAGAGAAAAAAGAAATGCCACCGGAAACTAACTCAAGCAGCAAAACATGTTCCATAGACACCCCCAAAAACATGAATTTCACACAAATTGGATGGATGAGGTGAGGTGTCTTTTCTCCCATAAATATGGAAAATTAAGTGATGCTTTGCTCAACCAAGGTAGAGAATAAATAAGGAAAAATAGCAAGCTAATTGCAAATGACCCTCCAAATGACGGGTATCAGCATAGTTTTCACAAACCATAGTCGGCCAATCTGCAGCTTTTCATAGCTATTAGGGGGTTATTAAGGGACTTCAACTTGGGTGAAAGGGAGAGAGCTTTGGGGAGTTGAGTTCTTCGGCAGATTTCACAAGGCAGAGTGATTTTCTCACAATTAAAACAAAAATAATTGAAGAATCTTTTATTGAATCCAAAGCACTTGATCGTTGTTATATAACATCTCTCAAAACAAAAAGTATAGAAATTGTTAGATATAAAACTGCCTTTAATCGCTCACAATATACTGCTCTAGACAAACCTCAGACTCCAGTGAGGTCGCCGCCTGAAAGTTTTCCTCAGAACAAAAAGCAATGACTTCATCCTCAAGAAAAGTATCAACTGCCTTAAGTAGGTCCCTCACAAGAAAAACCTGCACCCTGGAACCTTTGTGGGACAAGATAAATTGGAAAAGATCTTCAGTGGCAGACACAACAGAACGCATATTAAATGATTTCCATCCCAATCGATTTGAAGAATTTTCAGGATCTTTCGACAAATCGTCGTCGGTTTCAGAAGCCTGTTGAGATATTGCTGCTATCTGAAACAATAAAACCATATACATATGTTGTCAATATTTAAGTATGGTTATGCAAATCAACTAAAAGCCTTCTAGCTTGAATCTAACAGATAATGGAATCAAACAACCTGAGCAAGTTTAGACGAACCAGACAAAGAAGAGCAGCACTAAAGACTTGTACATAACAACAAATGGTAAAGAAGAGTTCGGCCACCAACCCTTGCTGACTGGAACAAAGGTATTTAGATTTCAGTTGCATATTCTAGCAAAACATTTCACTGTTTCTCCCTCAATTGCAATGGTTACTTTCAAGTCATGGCTGAGTGACCAAGGTTGTTTACTATTGATTATTGGTGTGCAAGCCCGGATAATTTGCTTCTCTCAAACTACTCTTGTCAGTCCCAAATCAGAAGCTTTCACTTCCTAGTTGACATGTCCCATAAAAGTAAAAAGAGACCTGAAGAAAGGAGAGTGAGGGGGGGCAGGGGAGATACTTACCAGTCGTTCAAGCCGATTCCATCTTATGGAGCCATCATTGCGGATGAGAAGTTGCCTTAAAATTTTCCTCATATCAGGACTTGGGTCCACCAAAAGCCTCCCAATGATGAAAGGATATGCACTCTCAACCACTTTGAAATCAGGATCCAAGACTTTTGCCGTTCCCTCAAGTGATCCCAGGGCTCTTATCACCAGAGCGTAATCAGGAGGAAGAGAGAAATTGAATTCATACATAACATCAAATAACAGATTCAATATGCCCTGAGTTCACACCAAGATATGTTTCAACACATTGAAGTAAGACATATGGAGTGCAATATAGACCATAGGAATGAAATATTTTAGATTTTGCATAACACTCACTGAAGTCTGAACAGTTAAAAAACGGTTTATGACAAGATACTAACAGAAAGTCACAAGAGAACCTGAAAATCTTGGGATTGTCTTGTTCCATCACCGAAGGATGCTCTCAAAGCATCTGAAACTGCATGTATGTCAACACCTTCAGGAAGGAATCCCAGAGACAGGAAGTCATTTGCCAATCCCAAAGAGTCATGATTTATGAAGTGCACCAACTGAAGAAACACAACTTATCAAAAAGTGCAGTACATCATACGAATTCCAGAGGAACTATTACATTGACTTCCATGAGAAGTAATTAAAGAAGATTATGGGAAAATAAATGAAAATTCTCTAATATCAGGGCCCAACATTGGAGGATATTGAGGCAAAAACAATTAAGACATCATAATAAAAGGTGTAACATGCATTAAAATATTGGAGTGGAATAAAAAACTATTTGCCTTCTCACTCCAGCCTAACCCACCGATACAGGTATCAAAGAGGAAGATTGAGAGATAATAAAGAAAAAGGTTCTCCAGCAGGAATAAGGATATAAAAGACAACATGTAATATATTATTTTCTTGAGGATGAAACCAAATGTTGCTCACCACTCTAATAAGTCCCACACGATAGTGCCGCGGAATATCACCCATCATTCCAAAGTCAAAATAAGCAAGAGATCCATCCTCAGTAGCAACAAGATTTCCAGGATGAGGATCAGCATGGAAAAACCCCACCTCCAACAATTGCCTCAAAGAGCAGTACAACCCCTAAAAAAGCATAATAGAGGACCAAAATATTCAAGTCACCAGTTGAAAGTGTATTGATTCTAAATAAAGGAGACACTAATAAATGAATTTTGAAGAATAAGAACCTCAAACCCAGTCAAAATCGAACACCTTAATCCAAAGAAAACACAAAATATAGAACATACGAAACGCCTACGCAAAATGAGACTATTAAAAAGTAAGAGATAAACTAAGGGGAATAAAAGAGGACTAATTCAGGAACCATGCAGCTTACTACCTCATCGATTAGTTGCTTCCGATTTAGACAGGCATCCCTTAGACGCTTTTCATCCGTAAGCTTGATCCCATCAATCCATTCCATTGTAAGCACAGCTTTGCGGGTTAAGTTCCAATATATTTTAGGTACCTTGATCCCACTTGCTTTGGTATTATCTTTGGAATTCCTTTCTTTATTACCTGACAACCAACAATCGAACTTCAGTGAGATATCATACGCATGAACATCATAATTGGAATTCCTTTCTTTATTACCTGACAACCAACAATCGAACTTCAGTGAGATATCATACGCATGAACATCATAACCAGCAAGACAAAGGGGAAATGGTAAGGTTGTACAAAAGCATGCAAATTTTTCCTAAATCCCCAGCTTCATGTACCAGAAATGGAGAAACTACAGCAAACAAGATAGGATATAAACATATTTTGGATGAGGCCACACGCACTAATGCGTAGTACAAAACACCATAAGTGTCTTCTTACCTTTGTCCATCAACTCACAATGGTTATCTATTGCTTCATAAGATGAATAACTGCATGTGTCAAAATATGCATAATAAGATCATTATCTATTAGTTTCTACAATAATTTCCATAATCTTGATTTATGCCCAGTCTACCTCAACTACTCCATCCCTCATTAATAAGATTGATAACAATCATGATGGAGGAAGCTTTTGAGGCTTCAGGTCAGTCATGATGAACTTTTAAGACTCTTTCAACATATTGAGGTTGGTTGTGTCAAAATTTCCTGAACAAAACCATCCATGCGGTAACATTATTTATCCAAATTCAGGGTATCTGGGTTCTAAAAAGGGAGGATCTTCTTCTTATGTTATTCTACGTACTAATGCAGGAATCCTCAGATTATCTAGACTAAAATATTAAATGATAATGACGCATATCTAAGATACCTTTACCATAACATAAAAGAATTTGGCTCATTTGAACTTAGGTATACTTTGTAGATAAAAAAGTAGGCTAATGAACTCTTATCTCAGACTTCAATGTCGAGCACAAGACACTAATGAACCTCCACAAAAGTCACATACACGACAAACCACTCATCCTGCTCGAATGCTCGAAATTAGTTCATTGCGTATCAACACAACAGCCATCACCTTAATTTGTAATTATTGCACCAAAAAGCCGCGCTGAACCTCTGCAAGTAAGAGACGAGACGTCCAATCTTCTAAAATTGGTTCACAGTATTTCATGTGAGATGCAACAAAATATGAACCATTAAACAAGTATCATTATACATCTAAGGAAGCTGAACTCGTACTCTGTGTTTGTAAAGCTACCACAGAATGAACAACTTAAAAGACAATGGTTGTAACTGTAGATGAACTTACAGGAGTAGCAGGCGTAGAGTGAAGCAAATCTCTCAGCATTTTGACCCTCCAATATATAATCAATTTCCTCGAACATATGTCTCACCTATCCATTCAAGCAAAACCTAAGAAAATTGGAAAGCATATAATAGATGATCTAATTAAAGACGTGCCATATAAGAGAAAATAAATCGACCAATTATATCTGTTATTACAAAATGTAAACCTTTTAGCTACTTCATCACCGACCGTAAAAAGGTTTATTCCACTACAAGCATACAAAAAAGTACTTCTTTGTCCGTCACTACGTCTTTATCCTCTCAAATCAAAACTCATATCTCTCACTCAATTCCTTCATTTCTCCGTATTCTTCTATATATTCATCAAAATCAAACTCCTCTCAAACAAAATTCTCCCTCTCTTATTCTTCTCAACTCCTCACTCCATTAAAATCATCAACAGTCGGATTCCACCTCAAAAAAAAGCGATATACTAGCATAAACATGGGCCTACCAGAATCTATATGATCCAAAGTCAAATGGATGAGCCAATTTGTTATGGAAATATATTGATATGTGAACAATCTAACAGTGTTATGACATTCTTCATCTGTCTTCCTAGTTCATTAGCAAAACAATCACAGACGTTGTACAATCATACTTGTAACCATTATGGTCACATTCTCACCCCATAGTCGTCCTTAAGAAGTCAAAGTCGATTTAATAATGTAAACTAACAAGTTGAGTAAACAAAAAAAATGTAGATCTGAATGTCGTTCGCAAGTAACTACTCCAGTAAATGACATCTAAAGCTAGTATCAGGAAATTTTACTCCACAAACAAACTATTCGATGCATAATTGCATGTGATTGTTAACTGGCTCCGTATTTATGACACATTCAAGAGTCTCACCATCTCATTCACTGCTACTAACAGATCTTTACGAGCTTTGGCAAATCGCTTTAGTTGACCTCCAATCATATGAAATAACAGTGCATCGAGTGTCAATGAATACGACATACCAGGCCTCTGAACTTTAACAGCTACAAGCTCTCCAGAATGCAAGTGAGCTGCAAAACTTGAAGCAGCAAACAAACATTTAGCTAAATTGTCTGCATAATATGCATCTCACCAAATCCATGAGGGTGTCTTATTCCAAACCCCTCCAACAGAAAAAGAGAAAGAATAGTATAATAAAAAAAGAACACGTGAAACAGGTTATGAAGAACGACTCGTAAGCACAAGAACCCAATTGCCGAAGCACCAACAAACTTCCTCTCATAATTATTACGCAATAAATTAATAATCTCCAAAAATTGAGATTTTAGAAAACCAGATGTGTTCTATGCCTAAAACAAAATTTTCTTATACCTAAAAATTAACCTTTTGAAAGTTCAGTATCAACTATACGAGGGAATTTTCGAAACGATGTACTACATATATACATCCCTATATAAACAAAAAGGTTAAAATATATACTATAGTTCATTTCATAAAATACAATCTGTTTGTAACATCACATAGAAGTCATTGGTATACTTGATTGGTGGGAGAGGCAATACATTAACAATAAGGCAATCCCTTACTCTAATGGACCTGCCCACTGAAGTATAATTATTACATATCATGTAAAGATGTAGATGGCTCACCTATCATATATTATACTGATACAAAAATATATATCCTATTAAAATCATGCTACCGTAAGTATCTTCTTTCCCCGAGTCCAAGATGCATAACCTTCTTTAAATCAAAACGATATTTGGAATTCTTCTGAAGTCTTAGGTTACATTTGAAGTTTATTTTCTGAGAGAATAAATTCAATTAAATACATAATCCTTCTTTCAACTCTAAGGATGAAGAACATAAGAAAATCAATACTAAAGTATTTGTCCATTATTTATTGTGCCGACTGATTTTCGATGTCATTTTGTTCCACATATATATGCAAAAAAAGATCTGAAAATTTACTATTAACACCTTATCTGTCTCATAGAGTTATGAGGTCAACCATACGAGAAAACCATTGATTGAGCAGCAGATACCTATAGAGGTTGACCAGAGGATAACGAAAAGTATAAATTTGCTCTACAGATCTTGATTCTCTAACCTTTGTAAACCTGTCCCAAGGATGCTGCAGCAACAGGCTCCTCGCTAATATCAGCAAATACTTTTGATATTGGCATTCCCAACTGAGACTCAATAGATCTGATGGCGACATTAGTTGGAAATGGAGGTATTTGATCCTGGAATGAAATCAGTTATCAAATAAAAAGTATGTCCCATGTTTAATGTAACCGACGAGTAAAAAATGCTTCTCACCCTAATCCGGCATTCAGCTAAATTACACTATAATGAAGAATGCCAGCATACCTGTAACTTAGCAAGTTCTTGGCAATATAAAGTTGGCAGTATATCTGGTCTTGTGCTCAAAGCTTGTCCAAGCTGTTCATTCCAGAAAATAGTTGATTAGCACCTCTTCACCCAGTTAATCAAAATATAAAGCTTTGTCAACCCATAACATTTTTTTAAGAGTAAACAGTCTAACATAACCTCTGGCTCTTATAACTCCCAAAATGCATGCAAGTAGCAACAAAACATAACAGCAGAAGAGACAGTGATGATGAAAACAACACTGAAAAAGACTGAATCCTATTTGGGGAAAGAAAATTGTCCATGATGCACCATTGTCATCACAATAGAGAACTGCAATGCTGCAGTGGTCACAGATTCAACTGTATGATGTTAATCAAATAGATTGCTTAGAAAATTATTGCACCATCAGCAATGTTAGCAAGTGGATAACAGTATACGGTCACAAACGACTGGTGTAGAAACAAGAAACGGATGGGGAGTTCTTTTTGGAAGTTTAAAAGATAGTGAGGAAGAATACCAGGTTGCCTTAGGCTATACTTTGATGATCAAATGCATCACCATCGTTTAAGTGATTCCATAACATGCCATATGCTTCATGGCTGTAACATCCTTTGTGTGTTGATCTGTGATCATTACCAAGACTTCTATAATTTAAAAGAAATATGTCTTAGCATCCTTGAACATTCATGTACAGTTTCAAGTGTCTTACTCTTCATCTCTTCCATTGTTTGCAACCTTAAAGAAAATATTACTTGCCTAAAATGTCAACAGGCAAGTAAGTACAAACTGCATTCTACCTAGATACGAAATCAACATAGAAATGATGAGAGCATATTGTGATTACAAGTCACGAGTCAAACATCCATCTGCTACAATCAGAAAAATAGAAGTTGGTTTAGAATTGCCTCGTACACTTAGATGTAGTGAACTAGTGATCCTACAAAGATTGAGCCACCTAGATATGATGCTACCATATTTTGACAATGAATATCCAATTCGTTTTCTTTATTGATGAGTTCATTAAAGAAGAAGTTACTTCCACTTATCTACTCAAAGAAATGTGCCTAATCAGATAGAATCACTTGATTAATGTGTAAACATACAGTGCCAAGCCAGACAAAGGCACCCAGGTATCCAATCATGCAGTTCTTTCAGATATCATCATGATACTTGATTTGACCATATAAAGCCGGTTTACTCCAGCTCTATGGAACATCGCAAGGAGATGAATGCAGTATGCTTGGTTGGTAGACTCCTGATTTGTTGTTCAAATCTGAGCTCCTAGGGATTCTCTACTTTTGATCAGTTACATTAAATGTAAAACCTTAGAGTAAAAGCATGCCTACTGGGGCAGAACGTAGCATTAATTTACTCATACAATCAACTCAAGAATCACATACTGACCAATTTTAAAAAATTCTCAATTGGATACCGAAGCATTTTACCTCTCTAAGGCAAGGCGTAACCTTGTACGCCTCAAGCAAAACCAATAAGATAATTCAAAAGGTTATAAAAATACAAAATATGCTCTCATAATAAACCATAAACCATCTTAAAAATCCAAAATAGAACAAATCAACGAAACTAAAAGTCTAACTTGCAAACAAACATCAAAAAGATGAATAAAGTAGCAAATAATAAGTTCTCAAAAATTGTAATCTACTCTCGATCCAACCCCTTACCATCATTCATCTCTAGTTGGATCCTTTCCATGTTCCATATAAAGGACTTATACATAGACTTTTCTTAAAGTTTTGCTTTATTTCCAAAATAATCTTTTAGTTTTTGTCATGCACAAAATTACCAGACCTACAAAAGCAAAACTCTGAAGTAATAATGTTGTCTAAAAACATTTTCCAGGTAGTCTCACTGGTTATGATAAATTTATCCATCTCTCCGGTAAACAAGAAAAACTGAAAATATATATGTGTGTGTGTGTGTGAACATTTGTCATCCCCCAACTTTTGGACACTGCAATAAGATTTTTCTCCACCGCGTTTGGATTTTTTCTTCCATTGCCTTCACAAATACAATGAAAAAGTGAAGAAGTCAAAAGCATCCCTCATAGGACGCACCAAACAACCCTCTCGGAATCAATCAATCAAAATAAAAATGATAAGTAACTATTTTTCTGTCTCCGTACCAAGTGTATTTGAGTCTATATGTAATCATAGTGCACGAAAACCACCTTTTAAAAAATGCTAGAAGCACAGATGTATTATTAGTGATCGACAAGGAAAGATGTGCACAGGAACAGTGAATTACTGACAGGATAATCATAAATCTTTTACGAATTACTTATATAGTTGCAAAACTACAGTAAACAAAGCCATAAATGCCGAAACATGCTGTCAACAGCATAGAAACCATAAATCCAGGACGTGAAGTATAACTTGCCTTGATATAAAAAGGCCCCAAGCGAATAAGTGTTTCACGAAACTGCAACATGTTAAGACAGAGTTGCATGATTAATTAGCCCAAATAGTCACTGAAAATAGAGTAATTAAAAAAAAGCTAACAAGTATTCCAAAAATGCAAATATAATATAGAATTGTCATTATAATTTCTAATCTAAGTATTCGCATGTTGTGCATAATATATCCCATTTCACAAGTGTACAAAGTTCAGCACATCTGATAAAGGATTATCTTTCCCTGAAACAATGTGTTCATTTGAAGATGAGTAATATACTAATATTCTATTGGGATGCACACCTTTAAGAAACAACAGAAATAGCTGTGCCACTTGACAACATGAGGGAACAATCTATCCAAAATATTTAACACAACAAATTAGAAATGCAATAAATGATTTTTCCAATTTCAAGGTTAAACCGTCCTTCCAATCTAGACCAAGACATTCTCCAGGCTGCCTTTGGATTTTGAACCTCACAACTGACCAACGGGTGAACAAGTTGCAATGTTTCACATCTTATTCAAGAAGCACCATTCGAAGAGATAAGTCCCATAGGATATGCTGCCCCATTCATCTAGCAGGGCACACCACAAATAACCCAATATTTCACTTTGGTATACATTTGTATGCTGATATTCCTTGCTACAATGTTAGAATTTTGGCCACAAAGCTTTTCACTCAGGCACAAGTGGTCTGAATCAGGAAAACAGAAATATATCCTAAAACCAGAATGAATAAAAAGTTGCCTAGGCCGGAAAGCATGTAAATCTATCGTTTCTCATACTGGCAAATCTGCCGGCCTCAGATGTAATTGAGTATTAACCACGTAATACAACCTCCCTTCTTAGATAGGACTAGGCGACCAAATACTCACTACGAGTGCTATAATTGTCTCAAAACATGATCAGGTATAAACTTTCTTTTTCAAAGGCATGGTACAAACTAACCTTGATAGAACGTTTTTTCATATCATGGACAAAGAAGCTCCAAATGGTTAGCTTTAACACATGGAATGATATAATAGCACCTCTGTACAAAGCCAAGGATGGACCGAAACGGTATAACATGGAAGGACTTTCAGATCTATCGATCACATGTCCAAATTCATTTTCCAATGATTCTTTTCTCAACTTTGCATATTCAGCTGATGGCCTTTCGCCATGCACACTGGAGTAGTCACTTGAAAAACTGCATATAATACAACGCAAAAGCATAAATAATCAACAGAAGGTAACCCAGTTTTGTAAGAATAAAACTGAACTAAGTGAAAAGGTGCCACCAAAACAACAATGAATCTATTCTACAATTGTTCATTGCGCATCAACAGGAAACCACATTAATTAATCCTGAAATTTCAGTACTCTGTTTGTAAAAACAATTATTATAAACACACCCTTTAATTGCACAACATTATCACCAATTAACATTCCAGACGAACTACTTTGTATGTATTTCATGCTCATGGTAAAATATCAAATGGGCTCGTGTACATTTTCATTTACACTTGAAGTGTATACAGTGTGAACAAACTCTTGGACCAACATAAACTTACGATTTCCAGTGTAAAAATTGTGACAATACAGAATTATATTGCACTCTTCTAATCACGAGATCTTTCGGGCCTCGGAGTAGAACAAATCTCGACATAATGATCTCAATCGAACTGTCATTCTGTATAACTGTAAAAACAAAACAAAGACATGCATTAATGAAACTCCATAAAGCACAATATTTACGCCCAAATAAACAAAACAAAAATCTGGGCCAGTCGAGTTATGAATAACTATAAAACCGCTTAATCCAACAATTGGTAACTGATTTAAAAGATTAGTGCAAAAGCGTACTACAGAAATCAGCTTGCAAATAAGAACACACGTATTAATGGAACTCCATAAATCACAACATTCACGCCCCAGAAATCAATATAAAAATCTGGGCCAGTCGAGTTATGATTAACATTGAAACTCTTTTAATCCAACAATTGGTAACTGATTCTATACTAGTAAATTATGGGTACTACAGAAATAAGCTTGCAATTAAGAAAAAGAAAATTTTACTTGTTGAGTGAACTGAGAAACAGTGTCGTTTGAGGCATGCAACGAGGTTCCTCATAGAAATGGGATGGGAAGAAAATCGGAAATTTGGGGTCAGAAAATTCTGAGATCTTAATATACTTGTGTAATGAATCCAAAGTGTCTGGCAAAATGCGTGAATGAGGAAAGAATGTGAGAGCGAATGTGTTGCGGCAAAGGGAAACTTAGAAGGCGCGGCGCCGCGGCGGCTTCGGAGAGTGCCACGTTTTACTGACTTGGATGCTATATGTGACACCGATCTCTTGAGGGGAAATTGGCGCAAATAGTCGTTTTAACCTTCGTCCTCGTCAGTTTTTTTTTTGTTTTTTTTGGCATTCAGATCATTCGAAATAAAATTGTTTGTTTAATTGGGTCAACTTTTACCATGTTTCACATTTTTAAAAACGTATTTTGAAAATTTGTTTGATGGCACGACGCGTGACTATTCTGATTGATAGTTTTAATGGCACAAAATGGAGGTCGCATGGTAATTCCGTCAATGAGTTATTCTTACAAGTTCAATGATTATTCAAAATGCAAATAGCTAACATGACGGATAGCTCAATATTAATTGGCAGAAACATATGCTACGTGGGCATTTCGACTGTCATGTGTGTTGTTCCGTTTACTAGCTATTAATGGGTCATCAGAAGTGAATAACGGTGAGTAATATTGTACACTTTAGTAAGTATTCAACATTATTTTAAAGTGACGAGACTAAAATTTCAGTGATTATTCAAATGTTTAACTCGAAATCTTTGTAAATCAATTTTCATAATGTTAATTGCTAAGTTATATTTGTAAATGAGACGATACATGTAAAGCAGACAAAATTGGGTCAACCCGATGGGCCGGCCCATATAACCTTGGTATAGGGTCGGGCTGGCCTTAAAAACTGGCATGAAGAAATCGGGCCCATATTGGCCCAACCCAATTAGTCCGACGGGCCATTTGGACTTGGGTTACTCTGACCCGATTTTAACGAGCTGGCCCAATAATTTTTTGAATTTTTTTTCTCTCCAACCAAAAAAATAATGTGATAGCCTTTTTATCAAAACCAGCCCACAATCCCTTAACCTATTTGAAATCACGCACAATCTGAAATCAGCCCACAATCAGGCACTCATCTTCATCAAAATCAAAATCAAAATCACATAAACCACTCATTTTCATCAAAATCAAAATCAGCCCACAATCTGTTAACCTCCCATCTTCATCAAAATCACTCACCAATCTCAAATTAGCCCACAATCTATTAACCTAGATAGCGACAGCAACGGCAAAGTTCGACGGAGATTTGGCAATTGCGGAGTATCCGACCAACTGCAAATGATTTTTCTTCATTTTCATTTTCATACTACAATCTACCGAAATCAACCCCAAAATCCATTAACCCATCTTGCCAGCACCATTTATTTTCTTTCCCCACGGGCGACTACAAAGTTTGAATCCGACAATTGACTGCAAAGTGAGAAAAACAATCGCTAATTTTGTATTTCCTTTTTTTTTTTTTTAGAATTTTTGAGTTGTGTTACTTTTTTATGCGAATTTTGGTTGAGTTGATTATCAGTGTTTTTTCTTGGTCCATTGTGAATGGATTTTGATTTGAAAGTTTGTTTTGGGATGCACGGAAAAAGCGTTGAATTATGATATGAGAGCTGGGACCATGGATGGAGGTTAGTGTAGTCCAGTGTAGGCAAATGCTTGCTAGTACTGGACTTTTGGAGGCTCAGTAAAAATAATGGGCCGCTTGCACTAAAAAAAATTAGAGAAAATTAGGCCCTGCATCAAAGTTTTAGAAGAAAAATGAATTATATTGTTGAGTGAAACTTAATTTGACAAATACTGGATCCAATATTTTTTAATTGTATTGTACTAATTAATAATATTTAATTTATTCTCAGTTATCTTTAGTTTCCATCTCAATCCCGTCAATTAAGGATCATTTGACAGAAATTCATCATTCATTGTCTTATGAAAGGAATGTGGGTTTGCAATCAAAATCATAAATTCGTCTGACCAACAAGCCGGAGATTTGATTGTAGATGGACTCTTTGTAATCCTAATTTCTTCTAAGGTGCAAAGAACTTCATTAATATCTATGCGAATTGAACTTCACTGCAATTTCAGTTTTTGGAAAAGAGTATTGTATTCTACATTTTATCCGCCTCTCCCAAAAATTTTCACACAGTTATTCAAACTATTTTCACTACTTTCATCCAATAAATTCGATTTTCAAAATATAAGCTACATGGTGAGTAATATTATCCATATCTTATTATTATTGTTTATGATTTCATGGTTACTACTCAATATTGTTAATTTTTTGAAATGTGAACGAACCTGATCTCTAGTCTTGGAAAAAATCAGAAACCTAATATGTGGATTCTTTTTTTTCTTGTTGATTCAAATTTCAGATTCTTGGGTATTTCTTGTTGATTCAAGTTTTTTAATTCTTGGGATTCATTTCCCTAGTTTTGAAATAAATATTGTTGAAACATACTCTTTGAATTTATTTTGTGTCATCACATATGTTGGTAGTAGATTTTGTGACTGAAAGTTGTAGTCACGTCATGATTGTCAATGTGGTTAACAATATATGTTTCTGCGTATTGTTACTTCATCTTTTTTTTTTTTTTTAAGCTATCGATTTATTGTTAATAGGCATTATGCCCTATTCGGTGATATCGAAAATTGTTAACTCTTTTATTTGTATTGTTACTTTAATGTATCATAATATATAGACATATTGTTCATTGTCTAGATCATCAGATCTATAACAAGGCCAGAACTAATGATTGTAACCAAGAATTGATGATGAGTTAAGAGACTTTCAATTTAGTAACAATCTACAATATCAAACTTCGAATTGATATTTTTGGATAGTTCAGATGAATTTCAACATATTTTGTTGAATAAAGTAAATATATCTTGATTGTGATTTTGTTGAACAATATTTGAATTTAGAATTTCAATTTTTGATGATATTTTTGGATAACAACGAAATGTAACCGCCGAATAGATAATTTGAATGGTAAATTTGCTAAAATCAAGGTTTTATTATAAATCCAGTATTTTTCAATTAATTCAGTTTGTTATATGTATTTTTCAATTTTTTTTGAAAGTCTAGTAAATTTCAAATTTTAATTACAAATTAGTGTATATACGTAATTTTTCCAAAAAATTATCACTTCAAACGGGACGTTAAAATGGCCCAAAAAAGAAAAGAAATGGGCCGAGGCTGGTCCAGTGATACATATACACCAACCAAATCACCAATATCCATCACTTACTCCATCAAGTTTGCCGTTGCTGCTACAAAATTGGAATGAAAAAGAGAGCAACACTCTCAATCACTAAATGCTAATGACTTGAGTCTGGAAAATTAAGAACAAGAAGGTATGATACATGATTGTATGAAGAATAAATCCAGCATAATTTTTTTATTTTAAGATTCGGCAAGTGTCTATGAAGATTCGGGCCATTCAGCAGTTGATTTTTTTTGTTTTTTCTTTTCTTTTCTTGAGACAAGAGATATTTGAATTGTATAAGAGAACATTAAAAGTTTATTTGAAATTCTTTTGTCCAGTTTTACTTTGTTAAATGCTATTTCTATGTTTTATATTGAATGTCTCAACCAATGTGCATTTTCATGCTTTGTTGGAGAGGCTCAAATCTATATTAAAAAATGTAATAAACATTATTTAGAATAATTTGTTCATTTAGATGAATATTTAAAGCATAAAACAAGTTAAAGAACTCCACATGAAAGATTTATTACAGTGACAAAAATTACACATTAAATAATAATTTAAAACTCCACAAACAAATTATTAATATCTCATAATAATAATAATTTAACCGGTTTATTACAACTTCAAAATAAAAGAATTTTTTCAACTTAATTTACTAGAATTTGCAGCCTTAAGCGAGAAATAGTAATTTGTTTATTGGAATTTGCACCGAATTTTAATTTGATACTTTCCTACATGTTCACTCGACTAATTATCACTTACGTATTTATTTTAGTGTGACGCGACAATGGAGAGATTCTTCAAAAGAAAATCTCTTGTGAAAAATGTTGACGTGGAGATATCAAATAAAACGAATTTTGATGTTGCACAACTTCTTATTGATCATGGACTAAGGGTACTAAATTTGGATTATAATGTTAACATCCGAGATTAAATTCGAAGAGCATACATGCAGAAGGGTCCTTGTCAATTTCAAAATCATGATTTTTCAAAAAGACTATTTGGAAAAGATTCTAGACATTTTAGTTCTTATTGACTTAAAGAGTTTGCTAGTTGGTTGGAGTATAGTATAGAAAAAGATTTTACATATTGTTTGTATTGTTATCTTTTCAAAACAAATAGTGGAAAACAAAAAGGAGGCGATTCTTTTGTTGGTGAAGGATTCACGTATTGGAAAGATAAAAAAACGACTTAATACTCAGGTTGGAGGGCATGATAGTGCACATAATCAAGCTCGTATGAAGTGTGAAGCTTTAATGAATCAAGATCAACACATTCTCAATAAGTTTTCTTCAAACAGTCAAAACAAGTACGAAATGAACATAGTATTCGTCTTAATGCATCAATTGATTGTGTTCGAGTTCTACTGTGACAAGGGCATTCATTTCGGGGTAATGATGAATATGAGAATTCTTTCAATCCAGGTAGCTTTTTAGTCCAATTGCAATTTCTGGCTGATCATAACGATGATATTTGTTGTCTGCTTGAAAAATGCTCCTAAAAATTGCAAATTGATATTGCCTGATGTCCAGAATGATATAGTAAGTGCTTGTGCTGCTGAAACAATCAATGTTATTATTAAATATGTTGGTGATTCATTATTTTCTATTTTAGTTGACGAATCTCGTGATGTATCAACAAATGAGCAAATGTCAATTGTTTTACATTATTTTATATTATTACATTTATTAATTTCCGCCTGCACTGACTTAAATTCATGGCTTCGCCCGTGACTGGGACTATGGTAATTATGGAGTTAGGGTGAGTAGTGGTCATTTTCTCGGAGGCTGATGCGGCATTGGACTTCAGGCTGCAAATAGAATTGTAAATGAATTAATTTGATCCCCTATGGTGGTGGTGGTGGTGGTGGTGGTGGTGGTGGAGCTTGGGTTGGGGGTGGCGGTAGGTGGGTGCTGAAAGTTGTGGTGGGGGTTATTCAACTGTCATAGCTGTCAAGAAGCTTGAGAGCATCAGCCAAAGAGAGAAGCAATTTCAGGCTGAAGTAAGCACGATTGGAACGATTCAGCATCTTAATCTTGTACGGATTTTGTTGTGAAGGTGATAAGAAGCTATTGGTTTATGAATACATGGAAAATGGCTCCTTGGATTCACAACTTTTCAATGTCAAGGAGTTTAAAGTTTTGGACTGAAAACAGTGTACCAAATTATGTTGAGAATAGCTAGAGGGTTAAGCTATCTCCACGAGAAGTGCCGGGACTGCATTATACACTTTGATATAAAGCCAGAAAACATTCTTTTAGGTGCCGAATTATGTCCCAGAGTCGCTGATTTTGGTTTGGCAAAGCTGGTGGGGCACAATTTCGGTCGGGTTTTGACAACCTTAAGAGGAACAAGAGGTTATCTTGCGCCCGAATGGATATACGGAGTTGCAATAACAACCAAAACCGATGTTTACAGCTATGGCGTGATGCTTTTTGAATTCATATCCAAGAGGCGGAACTCTAAGCAATCCGAAGACGGGGATGGTTAAATTCTTCCCTTCTTTTGCTGCAAGTGTGATAGCAGAGGGTGGCGACGTCCTTGGCCTATCAGACCCTGCATTCGATGGAAACTCTGATGTAGAAAAGATATCAAAAATATGTAAAGTTGCTTGTTGGTGCATACAGGACGAGGAAAATATTAAGCCATCAATAGGTCATGTTGTTCAAATTCTTGAAGGCGTCATGGTCCTCATGGATGTGAACGTGCCTCCAATCCCGAGATCTTTCAAATTGTTCATCGAAAGTCAGGAACACATAATGTTTTTCACTGGTTCCTCCTTCGGCCAGAGTTAACAAACAAAAAGTGATAGTTCACAGACTTCTTCTCATTCCAAGAGCAACACATCAACAAATTAGTGTAATAAGATCGAAATTATAATATTTGTTTGATTGGATTAAACGCAAAATATAAATTATCTGTCATTTGTATTAATATTAAACCTTAGTTGTACTAATTTTGCCTTAATATTTATTATTCTATTTTGAATTAATATTTTATATATTTTGTTAATATAAGAACAGTAAAATCAGGCCAACTTTAACTCCAATTTTTTTTTTTAAAAAAAAAATCTATAAAAAAAAATTGTGCCCTGACTGGCTAGTTGGCCCAGCGGTCCAAAACTGGACTGGGCTGACCCATCTAAAAATCGAGGCCAGATTGAGCAAGGCCGGGCCATTTGCCACCTTTAGATACATGCATTAGCTATATTAGCCATTGACAAATTTTAGAAAACTGTTTGTAAACATTTTATCAAAGACCGTCTTTTGATTTCCCATAAAAAAAAAATGTGAGAACCTTAAAAAAACATAAACTTTTACCATAATCACTTACAAATGGCTTTATTGACGTTAAAAGACTATGAACTAACCAGGGCTAATCTCCTACCCACTTATAATATTCACGCTAAAGTGACATCACATGATTAGTAGTTTTTAGTCCCATACTCATTATTTTTACCAATCATGTGATGCCACTTCAGTGTGAGAATTATAAGTATGTAGAAGATCAAATCCAATGAACTAACATCATAGTTGTAATAGCAAAGCATCACATAAAGCTTCGGGGTAATTATCCCTATAAATTTTACACACCATTATAATGATTGACATGGTAAAAGAAATTTTATATTCTCAAAGTATACTTCGAAGTTCACTTTTGCGGTCCCTACTAGTGTTTATACTCCTAAGGATTAATTGAATTAATCTGAAAATTGTAGATGTCTTTAATTCAATATTCACCTATAATGTCTTTAAACAAATTGAATAGATACAACAAATTACCAATTGTATAAAAGGTTGAGCTTGTATTGTACATTAGCATACTCGTAAGAGTACTAACATGTAATCTCGACTTCCATATATGACAACCTCACTAGCTCCATTCATGTCAGCGATCTTCTAGGCCTACCTTTTTCGACATATCGTCATGCCATCCCCTACTGGAACCTACAATATATCGACATATTAAATGATAGGAGCTTAATTATTCAAACTTGTAATATGGAAATGAAAAAACACACATTCACCTACCATACTTATGCTTACACGTTCATCATCCATCAATTTTTTGTTGAAATCCCTTATACTAACAGTCTTCGGGTCATTTACCTGTCCAAAAACACCACTCAGAGTGGAAAGATATGTAAAATTGGCATAATTTAAGTATATGTTTACCAGTGGATCAGCAACTTTTCCATGCCAAAGGACATTATCTATAACTATAATACCTCCAACTCTCACCTGTAAAATGGGACAAATCAACACTTCATCGTACACAAGCCATAGAACAGTAATATCAGCGTCTAATAGTTCATCAAAGTCTGTGAGTTGCATGTATATGGACAAGCTACTTAGAATATCGTATTACTAACCAGTTGGAGCAGCAACTCAAAATAATCTGAATACATTCTCTTCTCAGCATCTACAAAAGCAAAATCATAGCTACATAGACGAGTAAACACATGGTGAGAGTGATTTCAATTCATAGAAGACTGACAAATCATAGCACAAATAACCGGAGAAAATCTGTGTTAGCACAAAATACCTGCAACTTTCACCATCGTGAATCATAGACTTCAGAGTATCAGCTGCAAGACCATGTTTCACATCCACCTGATTATTTCATATCAGAACAAGAGAAAAATTACGAACATAAGAAAAATATCACAAAAAGTATGATAAATCACTATTTGATATACAATTTACTGCAATCGTAGTTGAGTGAAACAAAAAGCAATTTCCTTAGTGTAGGAATTTTGCAAGTTCCTGTACTGTATAGACGTATGATATTCTTTTATTCTTCTTTCGAAAGTCTAGGAAGTGTGTTTGATGAATTACTAACGCAAAAAAAGATGCTAAAATTTTAAATGATAATTTAGAGTCATAACCATATAGAGTAAGGATCTCGGCTCTTTGATAGCTCAATCAAGAAACTTCTCATATTGAGATCAAGAGTAGGACCAGTACTAGAGAGACGGAGAGAGAACTTCTAACGATACCATACCTTATGTGAGACACCAGCACAGTCATAATACCTCTTTGCAACCTCAAGTGATCTTGCATCTCTCTCACATGCAACCAGATGACCTCCTTCAGGTAGGACCAAAGCAATGGCCAATGATGAGTATCCCTGGCAAACAGTAAGAATGATTCAGAGCATTGCACAGGAATATTTGCCAATTGTACACACTGCACTTTTAAGAAAAGCAAACATCAGAATTAATAAACAGCAATAAGGTGAGATGCCACATAGTTGTACATGCATGCACATACAGAGTGAGGGGGGAGGAGAGGATCATAGATGATTGACATATTCATGAACAACAAGATTGGGGGAAGATGGTTATTTTAGCATTCAAAAACACCCAAAAAAGATACCAGGGAAGAATGCAAACAAGGTGGTCAAATCTCCTTGTTTAGCAGTGAAGAATGAAAGTCTAGAATCACAATCTTGGAAACTACAATTCCCTTACATTAAATCAAAACCAGAAATTTTAAGGTTTTAAATAATCCACAAACCTCGAGTTCTCATGCTAACATGTTTTGAAGTTGGTAGAGTCCCAACCCTCATATTTTCAAGCTATATTTTTGTGCATTACGTCAGTCAATCCTAGGAATTCTACAAAACATTGTGACTTTATATTTCCAGACACAGAATCTCTGTGGTTGCGAAATTAACATCAAGACATTTGGTCCCACTGCTAAACGTTGAACATTTGAATGTATCATGGTTGGTTCTATCACAATGCTTGCTGATTTTAGTTAAGATGTGGAGAAGTCTGGTCAAAATACAAAAACTATCAACTCATAAAAGAAAAGATGGGCAACCTAATAAACTTCCTTCACAGGCTCCGTATTGACATCTGCTATTCATATACAGGACAAAGATACTATGGATGGCAAAATGGTCTGTCAACAAATATCGTGATAAAGCAATGATGTGGCCTATCGGAAACCTCTGCAGTACTTTTGTCTTAAAACCATTTAGGTGGCATTCAGTATGCTGGAATGTGGAAGGGAATCACAATTCTCAAGCACATTGCCAATCCCAAGTTTTATGCAACCCATTCAATTTAACCCCAAGCCCCTATTCTTCCTCTCCCTACCACCCACCCACATGGAAGCACACACAACAACATCAAAATATATATATATATTTAAAAAAGAACAAGAAAGAAGAGAGAGAGAAGTAATAGCCATTCACAAGCATTAGGCAATAAACCTCATTTTGTAATGCTGAAAATACCCTCAAATTTAACAATGACAAGGTATTCCTTCACCAGGGCCCTCACCACCCTTCCCCACGTCCCCTCGCCACTCAAGCCCCTTCCTTACCTTTCTGCCACCACCTGATCCCTTCTTGACCTCTCTCCAAGCTATCAACCCCAAATCCACTTCAGTCCAGAGCCACATACTCTCCATCCCTACCTCCCCCCAGCCAGCTTCACCAGAAAAATAGTCCACAAAACTGATTTCTGAACCATCATCATCATTCATCAGACACTACCATTATAGTCCCCACCATAAATTCACCCCCCAAAATTCATCCCCACTACACTACACAAATTACAAGCACACGAAGTGAATCGTATACACAGAGGCAGATAGTACATGAACACTCCCAAAACAATCACACACTCACCATACACAACATCTGAGGAAGCATAAAGGCTTGAGTTAGGGAGTTTGGTGTCCAACTGGGGAATTAATTAGTAGTATTTAGTAAGAGCTCTTGCTCAAAACCAGCTAGGGTTTCCAGTATCGGGACTAGGGTCTTGAGGACTCGGCATCACAGTGCCACCTGTCTTTCTATACCAACTATAAACATAAGAGGCTAGCAAAAGCCATTGATTTCTCTCATTCTCAGATGTGAGCAACTTCAGAATCAGATATTTCTCTCCATTTTCACCTTTCTTCAAGATATTCCTCTGCAAGAATTTTATAATGGTGTGACAGGCTGAAGCCAAACTAGCTCAGATAATGATCTCTTAGGTAAATGCCATTATGTTACTTCAGTAAAAAAAAAATGTAGATACGCATTACAGTTAAGCTTATTTATATTTTTCCTCAACAAACCAATTTCCAGGAGTGTCTCAACCACAAAGCTCCATGCTATTCATAAAGAAAAAGAATAATATGATTTTCAATCCCAAATTAGCACTAAATACTTAATGTACTTCAATAATTATCTTGGCATTATTCGTGACCCTCCTCATGTGAAACATCAGAAAATCTGGCGATAAGTAGATGAAACAACAAAATACATTAGGAAATTGCTACGGTACAATTAGTAGGATTTTGACGTATAAGAGACAATCAATCCCGGGAAACATACGGTATAGACGCCGACTTCGATACACCTCTCCGCACCTAGTATCTGAACAAGCATTGCAAGAAGTTGCGCTTGATCAGGCGATACCTACAGGTAAAATCAGAACTTATCAACCTTAATGCTAACGATTATTGAATAAATATAAGGCTGTGAGGGATTTACATACAGAATAGAGTCGCGATAAACTAACTAATTTAGCCAATTCCTCCAACAAGAAAATCAGAAATTCTCCTGTCATGGGCCAGTATATTGGGAGGAAACCAAAAACAGGACAAAAACAATAGAAAAATAGTATTAGAAAACTGAATTTGAACTCAACCATGATGATTACCTGCATTTGACTACCTCGCATGGTAGCTGTCTCTTCTCTGAGCTCACGCAAAATCTGAAATGCAGAACAAAATTTTGTCAACCATTAACTGTTTCATTTGAAAGTTTAAGCTGGTGTTAACTATTTCATTTAAACATGTTGTCTTCAACAGACTTTCACGACCGATAATGCAGAGCGAAATTTCTATCATATTGAAACACAAAACAATCGATCGAAGATAAAATTGGAGGTTAAACCTGTGGCTCTCTAACATTAGCCAACAAGTAATCATATAGCCGCGGGGTGACACTGATAACTTGCTTACTGCCGTAATTTCCGTCGGCGGCGACGACTACCGGGTCTGCATCTGCCACCGACTTCAAAGCCCATTTGCTATAAGAAACGGCGTCGCTGGGAGATTGGATGGTCGGAAGGAAACGACTGGACGGTCGGAATGACGGCAACGGCAACGGCTTAGCCCACCTGTGTACTGCACCCCAACTTGTAGACATAGTAAATGCAGCCCCTGCAAAATTTGACGTTTAAAGAAACATTGCCTATATGAAATGGGGTTGTCTTGTTTCAATTCTCTATTTGATTTATAAGTTTCCACCGTACGATTGAGGAGCTGGAGAAGAATGATGAAAATTTTGAGAGAGAGAGAGAGAGAGAGAGAGATTTGGGAAAATTTAAGAAACACTAACACACTTTAAAACTTGTTACTAAACTTGTTACTGCTCACGCACAAAATTTTGAAGTGTCACTTATAACTCAATTAATTTTGAAAATTGTCTATTATCCATCATCTGTTAAATATCCGTTTAAACAGGTTGACGGAAACCACCAACGTGTCTAACGGCATACACGTTGGCCAATCAAAAACTATTATTTTTCCACCTCACCCATTCTCACAAAATCGTTGCCAAGTCAGTGCCACGTCATGAATTGAAAACACGATTTATTATTTATGGCAAAAATGGCAGATTGAAAAGAAAAATCGAACTCTTAGAAGTCGATCTTCATTTCTCCCAAATTGAACTCTCATAAACCCTAGCTTCCATAAATTTCGTTCATTTGTTGATAATTCCACTATAGTTGCAGCAATGGCGATGGAAAATGATGCTCCTACTTAAATAAATGAGCAGACAATGTGTATGTGTGGCCATATTGCTGCAATGAGAACGGCTTGGACGGAGAACAACCCGAGAAGGGGGTTTTTAGGGTGTAGCTATTACGGACGTCCAGATGCGTGTGACTACTTCAAATAGGTGGATCATCATCTTCTCCACCCACGATATAAGAGCGTGATCAATGGGCTCTTGCGAAATGCTAATCGGGAAGATGTTTTGGAGAAGAAGTGGCAGCGGATTGTATTATATCATTAGTTTATGTTGGCAGTGGTTGTGTTGTTCGTTTTGGTACAATACGTATTTAGATAAGATGATAATTGAAGTTGTGGGTTAGCTGAACTTGATGGTTTTGGTTTTGTTGCTTCAGTAGTATGTGTATTTGGACTGTCATGATAGGATGTATTAGTGATTGTCTTCATCTTCTATTGGCTTGTATTCAGTAATGGTAGTCTCTTTATCTCTGGTAGGATTGTATTCAAAAAGGGTAGGATGTATCAATTGTACTGATTATGGTAGTAAACGTCAGTGGAATTGCAATGTAATGTGTTATGATTTTGGAATGAAAATGGGGCATTTACGATTGTTGTGCTGAATATGGTAGGATGTATGAATGGTACTGAATACATTAGGATATTTTCATTGTTGTGCACACTGAAAATGTTACAGACATGAAACTGGCATTCATGTTCAAACTTGAAGCTAATCTGGCAGAGTAAGTTCATGTTCAGACATGAACTTAATCAGTGGAATGAATGTTTCAGACAAGCAAATCTGGCAGATTAAGTTCATGTTCAGACATGAACTTAATCTGGAATTCATCTTCAAACCTGAACTTCAAATGTGATTCATGTTATGATGAATAGATTCAAACATTAAAGCTCATACATTGGTTTAACCATTAAAGCTCATACAAGTTGTTCACATAAACTTTAATCTCATTGCATTGATTTAATCATGTATCCTTACAAAAAAGAGATCAAAAAGATCTATTACCAAACTGTTCCATACAAAAAAGTAGCCTTACTATTTGGAAAATACAACCCCTGACATGGTTAAATCATATCACTAAAACTCCTACTTGAACTTCTAATAGCATAGATAATATGCCCTTCAATCAGGCTTCCTATTCCGCTGAGCATGAAAACGAGCTGAGTCTCTAAGATTTCTTATATTTTTGGCCCTTTGAGCTTTCATCCTCGATTGTTCTTCATGTTCCATGAGCTGCAAATCATCCACCATGTTGTCAAAGGAGACGTTCGGCTGCAAATCAGGTCCATGCACAACTACATCTGGTCCATGCGCAGCTACATCAGGTCCAATAATGCTTGAAGTAGGCATAAATCTCATTTCTGAGAACTGTGGGTCATTTGGCTTACTGGAAGCTGATTTTTGACATCTTCTTGGTTGAAGTTTAGCCTATGAAAAATAGACAAATACGTTAGAGTTTAGCAACAGAATTTATTATGGTTAGTTATTATATTACCCTCGACTGTGAAGTTTTTGTGACAGTTTGGCTCCCGCAATCTTGTATGGATTGATCCATTTCTTGGTCAAAAATTTCCTGAACAATCAAACAATCAAATAAGACATATAAGAATACACTAAACTACATAACATAACATTCAAACAATCAAATAAGCTAATCAAATAGGGAACTATCTCATTTGATACATTACTTTTGTTGTGATAGCACTTATTATGACCAGTTAGACCACATAAACTACACATTATTGTAACTGTCCCAACTCTCTTCATATTGCTCGACCCACCTTTTTTCTTAACAACTACCTCTTCGGCTTGGAGTCTCCTTTTTTTTTGCCTTCTACCTCTTCGAGCCACATTCCAACCGGGTGGGCGGATAGGTTCTCTATCTACTGGGGCCCATAGCTTCTTCCCATTTAAAGGCATCACAAGATGTTCGTAACAACTCATATATGTGGTCACCTTGTAGCATTCATGTACATAATGAATGGGTTGGTCCCTTTTCTCTACGACTGCAGCGCAAACATGACCACATGGTATGCCTGTTAGGTCCAATTTTCTACAAGTGCAAGTACGAGAGTCAATATCAACAACGAACTCACCATCCCTACTACGTACATACCACTAAGTTCCTCCCGACCAATCAACCTGACTGCCTAAAGCCATTTCCATATTGTTGAGTAACTTGGCATGGATTTTTGGACACAAAGGTCCTACTTTTCTCCGCATTTTATCCCTTCGACATTGGATCCGCTTCATGCAACTAATGTGCATATCAATCAACATTGTAACAATAGATTTCTCCCTATCATCCAAAACTACTTTATTAAAGGACTCATACAAAATTTTCAACAATATGTCACTTTTCACACTCGTCATGAAATGGGATTTACTCCATTCATTAGGATCCATCTTCAATAACCACTGATATGCAGGCTTGGATTGCTTATCCATCTCTTTCATCCAGAACATGTGATCAGCTAATGTAGTAGATTTAGCCGCTTTCCAAAGAATTTCCTTAAGAGACAATCTCCTAAACTCCGCTCTAAAGAAATTAGTATACATATGCCTAACACAAAATCTATGCTCAGCCATTGTATACATATCCTCTATGACATTTTGCAATCCCTTTTGTCTATCACTCATAAAGGTCCAATCATTGCAATTCACAATCTTCAAGTCTCCACCTAAGTGCCTCATGAACCATCTCCAACCTGATGTGTTCTCCTTTTCCACAATAGCAAATGCAAGAGGGTAAATGCAATCATTGGCATCAAGAACAACTGCAGCCAACATTTGACCCCCAAATGTACCTTTCAAGAAGCAACCATCAAGTCCTACGAGTTGCCTACAACCTGACACAAATCTCTTCTTGCAAGCATCTAAACATACGTATATTTCCTGAAATTTAGAGTCATGGACAGCAATCCTGCAAGTTGAACCTGGATTTGTCCTTAACAACTTCTCGGAAAAACTCCATAACAAACCAAATTGATGGTCATCACTTCCCTCAATCATTATCATAGCAATCCTCATTGTCCTCCACGCAGTTTGTCTAACAATATTTATTTTTAAATCTTGCAAAACTCTTAGCCTAATTGCACTAGGTTTCCATCCGGGATCTACCCTAAATGTTTCCAAATATCTCTCGGCAACATACTTTGTTGTACAATGTCTATTTATGCCGTCCCTAATACAATTATGATTTGGATTGTATGACTTTATTTGGATGAAATTCAACTTCTTATTCTCAGACGCCCATATCCTCCAATTGCACCATGGTTTACACACTGCTTGTGCTCTTTTATCATCATTCGTTTTCAACATCAAATTGCAACCCGTTGCTACTCCATGGTTATGTATAGCTTTCCTAAATTGACGAACATCTGTAAATGTCTTACTCACTTCAAATTGAGGATCCCATAACTATTTCTCTTAATTAAATATAGGGTATCTTATTGGAGTCTCTACTTCAAATGAGTAATTGATGTTCAATTCCTCCACCGTTGGATCATGTGAATGATCTGAGGCACTGTCTTCACCAATTGCATCAGTGTTTTGCTCTTCCATAACTGGGTCAGAGTTCAGACATACTACGATGCGGTCTGGATCATTACGGTCATAGAGAAAATCATCGTTGTTCACATCATCTTCGGAGTCCGTAAAATTTTCACTCGGCCCTTCAACATCATGTTCCTCATCTTCTACAATGTGATATTATAGGGTGAGGGTTTTGGGTATCCTTTCACATTTAACAAATTAAAATATGAATGTAAAGCTTCTTGAGAAGAGCATCAATCAATTAATATACCCATACCTTCTTGTGGTCCCTGTTCGCGGCTATCCAACACATATTCCTCCACTACCGTGTTTTCCATTTGAAGCAAGTGGGTCTCCTTTGTCTTCCAACAACAACCGGGACCACAACTTCCTGTTTGTGGGTTTAATCGTATTTTGCTGATATGGAAATTTTGGGATTTTCTATTGAGATTTAGGGATTGAGATCAATAAGGGATTCAGAAGTTTTGATTTACGCTTATTCAATTCATGACGTGGCACTGACTTGGCAGAGATTTTGTGAGAATGGGTGAGGTGGAAAAATGCCAGCTTCTGATTGGCCAACGTGTACGTCGTTAGACACGTTGGCTGTTTCCGTCAACCTGTTCAAAGGAATATTTAACGGATGATGGTAGGTAGACAATTTATAAAGTTGAGTGAGTTATGAGTGATACTTCAAAGTTTAATGAGTTAGTAGTAACACGTTTAAAGTTCAGTGAGTGTTCCTTAAATTTACCCGATTTGATTTTGAAGAATATAGAGAACAACAAGAAGGAAGTGGATAAATTGAAAGTGAGATATGAGTTTTGGTTTGAAAAAATGAAGACGTAGTGATGAACAAAAAAATATTTTTTTTGTGCTTGTAGTGGATTAAACCTCTTTATGGTTGATGATAAACTAGTATACCGTTTTTTTTTTTTTTTTTTTTTTTTTTTTTGCGATAGAATCCAACCGTAAAAGATTTTAATGGATTGAGGAGTTGAAAATAATGAGAAATAGATAGTTTTGTTTGAGGGGAGTTTGATTTTGATGAATATGGAGAAGAATATGGAGAAATGGAGCTATTGAGAGAGATATATGGGTTTTGGTTTGAGAGGATGAAGACGTAGTGACAGACAAATAAGTATTTTTGTGTGTGCTTGTAGCAGAATAAACTTCTCTACGGTCGGTGATTACTCACTCACTCGTTAATTTCATTTTAAATTTTAGCTAGTACACGTTTATCGGTGAAATTCGATTGTAGAAAAATAAATAAAGATTGATAAGAGGAACAAGATTGAGATATTTGAAGAAAATGGTCAAGAAAAAGAGAAATGGGAAGTTACGTAATTAAGGAAATTGAAAAAAAAATTGGAGAAGGTAAAAACAGATTTATAGTAGATTTTTACATCAGTAAATGTAAAACTCTCTACGGTCGTTATTAATATCATTAGTATATTGCTTATCGGTGGAATTCGATTGTAGAAAAATAAATGGAGATTGATATAAAGAACAATGTTGAGAAGGAAAGATTTGGAGAATAATGATGAAAACAAAGAGAATTGAGAATGAGATAATTGAGGAAATTGAAAAAAAAAAAAAAAAGGGTAATTTGCAATTTTGGTCCCCAACTTTTCAAATTTGTTACTAATATACACGAACCAAATTTTTTAGCACTAAATATCTTCAACCTTTCAATTTGTTACAAATCACTTCATTATTGACATATTTTGACAGATTTGTTATTCTCTCTAAATAAACAACAATAGAACAAAAGATAAAAAAAAAAAAAAAGAAAATTATAAATAAAGTTTCATAGCACAAAATAACTCCATCTTCTCCAAAAACCTACCCCCACCCCAAGGTCAAATCACTTCTACTCTAATATTTCTTTCATCTCCCGGCTAAGCGGCATTTCTTCCGGCTTCGAACAATGCCTTTCCCTGTACTAATTCATCTCTCGGCTAAGTTGACTATTAATTCTCGGATCCTCATAGGGCATATGATCCACCATATCCGACGGATAAATATCAATTTATTGTGCCGCCGTCGGACTCCCCAACCCAAGCAGCGCTACCACTCTTGCCCATTGGCTCGGATCGAACTCGGACCCTGATGACCGCACCCTCCCGACCCGCCCAATATAGTGAAAACTAACAAGAAAAAGAGCAGCACTGCCGCTAAGAGAGCGACGGAGAATATGTCCAGCAAACGCGGCAGCTTCAAATTCCGCTTCGAAGTTTCCAACTTGAAGCGACCCATTATTTTCTACAATCTAAATTTGATCAAACAATTTAAGATCTCATTATAGATACAAATATCTTGTGTATAGAATTGTAAATGTATATATGGGATAATTTAAAGATATGAAGTTCGGGGGCATTGGGTTTTGTGGTACGCATATGTAGACCTGAGTTTTTTTTTTCTTCTTCTTTCGTTTTTTCTTTTTGCAGCGCACATGGCATTGGAAATAAGTGAGTTCGAATATGTTATACTTTGTACTTCAGCGGATGTACCGTGATCTTGCAATAGTAATGGCAGAAATCGCAGTTCAATAGTAATGAGATAGAGAGGGTCTTGTTAATGGTGGTGAAAGAGATGTTAGAGTGAACGTGATTTGACCATGGGGAGTGGTAGGTTTTTGGAGAAGATGAAGTTATTTTGTGCTTTTTAAAAGTTGTGAGACTTTATTTGCAATTTTTTATATATTTTTTTGTTATTTTTAGATTTTTCCTATTTTTGTTTATTTAAAGAGAAGGGCAAATTCGTCAAAATATGTCAATGGAGACATTATTTGCAACAAACGGTAAATGTTGTGGATGTCTAGTACTAAAAAAATTGGTTGAGGGTAAATTGATAACATATTTAAAAAGTTGGAGACCAAAATTGCAATTTATCAAAAAAAATTAGAGAATGTGATGACTGAACGTATATTGGATTTTTGAACAGTGAAACTTCCTACGATCATGATTAAAAAAATAAATTTTACAAAAATATTTTCTAGTTTATCGTTAACTACTAGCAATTCTTACTGCATTCAAAAAAATACAAATTTATTTATGTTATAATTTGAAATGGACAAATAAAAAAATCAACTATATAAATAGGACGGAATGACTAATTAATCTTAGGATGGAATTATTAACAAAATTGGGACTTGTTTTGACAAGCTTAGAATAGAAGGCCCTTTTTTTCCCATTTTTTGAGGTTCATTCTATTCAACAATCACAACAAATGTTTGAAGGCCGTTTGTGACTAAGCAGACCATTTGACACTCACAAGTTACAACGTAACCCATTTGGAATGTGTTTGGAAGGTCTTTCTTAAAGACTAAAAATATTTTTAATTATATTTTTAGTTGTTAGACTAAAGTTAATAAGCACTTTTTAATTAAAAAAATTATTTTAAAAAAGTCAAATTTTGAATTTTTCTAAAAAAAAAAATTTAATTAAATTTTTACGAGAAGTTGTAATTAATATTTAATAACTTAAAAATTAATAAAATTACTATTAATGCATAAAAAATATTAATTTATTTATCACATTAATTACTTATAACAAATTGTCACTTCATATATTTATATAGTGAAAAATATATATTGACATGTTCAATAATATAATACAAATTATACATAATATATTTGATTTTAATTAATTTTGAGTAATATGATATATATTAAAATAATTATGTTATTATAATTAAATTAATAATATATTAATTTTAATAGTTATTATAAGATATTAAAAAGTATTATTTATTTTAAAAATAATATGATATATATAATAATTAATTACTGTTTAATTAAATAAATATAAAATTTATATAAAAGTACTTTCATAGTTATGCAACCAAATTCTCAATTTAATATTCACAATATTTTTTGAATTCATCTCCAAACAGTCAACAATTTTTTTAACAAAAACTCTACTGTTAAAAGTGCTACTACCAAAAATCCTACTACTAAAAACTCTATTCACAACAGTGATGTCAAAAGAACCCTTAGCCATCTACTGGAGGATTGTAATTGCTATCTACTTTACTATTGGTTTTAAAATTTTAAATAATTTGATTTTTAGGCTGTATTTGATTGCAAGCATTTTTCTATGAAAAAAATCTTTTTTTCCACCTATTTTCAACCAATGAGTTTTATAGCCACATTTTTCCATGGAAAATGCATTTTTTCACCTATTTTTCAACTACAAGGGTGTTTGATGGTCATTTTTTTTATAGGTAAAACGTTTTCTCATTTCTACATAAGGGTGTGTTTGATTGCAAGAAATTTTTCATATAAAAAATATTTTTTCCACCTATTTTCCAACTATGCGCGTTTGATAGTCACATTTTTCTACCTATTTTTCAACTACGCTTTTGATTGATTTGTATTTTTTTCAGGTAAAACGTTTTCTTATTTACCTTCAAAAGGCAACATTTTCCTTGAAAACAATAAAAATATTTTTTTAAGGGGGGTGGAAGTTTTATTTTCCATGAAAATTTTGTCTTTATTTTCCAATTAATAATTTTTTGGCAATTTATTTCCATAGAATTCATTTTCTTTCCAATCAAATTTCTTGCTTGCAATCAAACACACCCTAAATGATCCCATTTTTCCTTGAAAAGCCAGAAAATGTTTTCTGGGGGGTGGGGTGGGGAAGGGGTTTTAAAATTGCATTTTTTCCACCTATTTTCCAACTAACAAGTTATTGGCAATTCAATTCTCTGAATTTCGTTTTCTTTCCACACAAATTCAATCAATCAAACGTAGTTAAGTATTGAGAAACTTTGGGCTACTCTGCTCGTAAAAATATAAAAAAAAAAATCGCAAAATATTTGTAATAAACAAATAGATATTCCCTCTGTCCCAAAAGATATGATTGTTTTTTTATCCGTTCCAAATTATATGTCACTTTCTTTGTTGATAGTATAGTTGATTTCTTAGTTTTCTGTTCATATTTAATATGTTTTGTTATCAACAAAGTATGAAATAGTTTTAATAAAGTAATGATATTAATACAGGGGTACATTAGAAAAAACGAAATAGAAAGATTTATTATTACAACTATAATAACTACATTTTTTAAATATATGTGACAATAGAAGTAGTCCTATCTTTTAGAACAGATGGAGTATTATTTTATGATTGTGTTTAATAAACGATAGGAGTAAGTGAAGAGCACATAGTTATTAAATAAACACATTGGGCATGTTTGATAAATGAGGGACTTTCTAATAAGTTTTGAAAATGTATACAATTATGTTTATTCGAATAATGAAATCTAATTTTAGAAATACAGTATTCTTTTTTTTTTTTTTTTTTCTAACCCAAAGTTTCTATACGTTTTGCAATTGAGAAATTTCTATTGGTGCAGGTGATATTTGAAAATAATTAGTCGATCTAAATTTGCGAATTATTATAAAAAAATTTGTCGATAGAATGAAAAGAATTAAAAAAAGTACGACCCACAACAAGAAATGAACGTAAAGGCGAAAAAATGATTTTTTTGATTTACGCATAAAATTTCTCATAGATTGTAAGTCAAGTAAGTTGAATTTTTTTATTCCATAGATTTGATTTTCGCAATTTGTAACTAAGCATGTTTAGAAGAGTTTTTCTTTTAAAATTCTTTTTTTTCTTAAACTCATTTTTAACCATATGGACTTACAAATTTTATTAACTTTTCAACAACGTATCTCACTAACTTTTTTTTTAAAATCTTCTAAAAAATTACTTCGAAACTCTACCAAACAAACACTAAGCAGATTACATTTAGAGAAATTGTGCAATAATTAGTGGAAATTTTTCACAGTTGGTCCTTAATCTATTGCCTCAAGCATAATTCCTAATTTTTAAAATGAGCAAATTTCCTCTTACTTCAATCTTTAATAAATGAAGAGTAACATTGTATTTATCACCGATCATATGTATATTTTCTCTATTATAGAGATAAAAAAAGTACTTTGTGTGTTACTACATTTTCACTGTTCATCTCCTCTAAAATTTGATATTCAATCATCTTATTCAACTGACGATTTTCAAAATCTCTTCTTCAATCATCTTCTTTAATGAACTATCTCTAAAATCTACTTATTTTCTCAATTTATCTTCCTCAATCGATCATCTCCCTCCACCAATCACCTTCAAATCTATTCACCGCTTCAATCTATTATCATAATAAGACCTACAGTCGAATTTCACCCCAAAAGAAGCGGTATACTTAGTAACAAAAGTTTGAAGGCCGTTTTCTTACTAGAGTAATAGGTTGGGCACAATTAGTGCAATTTTCACTTAAAAAGTGAATTGATTTTCCCTTTCTCCCTCGCTCAAACAATACCTCGGGTTTATAGAGAGAGCTCGCAGAATTCTGTAACTATATACTAGTAAAAATGGCGAATCCCCAAGAAGCTTCGAGTCGGCCATGGATTCTGGAATTCGTACCTCTAATGGTCGTAATTCTCATTGGTGCCCACGTCTTCGCCCTGGTAAATCCCACCCCACCTCCCCACACAAAATTATTAATTATATACCCCTTTCTTTCTAATTTAACCTGTTATTAATTTATAAAGATTCATTTAAGTATCAGCGTTTTGATTTTGTACGCATATGTGTGTGTATGTGTAGGTCTACTGGATTTACAGACTGGCAACTGATAAACAGTCTCAGAGAACGAAAAAGCACTAGATTAGAAAAATAACAGCTTTACTCAATCCGATTTGTTGTAGCTGAAAATGGTAAGAATTTTTTCAATTTTGTGTTCAGTTACATACACTGTTCAAGCATAGTTCTTGCTTATTACATGTTTATCCATTTTCTTTATGGATTCTTGAAAGTTTATTATACAGTCTGATTCCTGCCTGTTTGAGCTTTAACTATAGCTGTTTACGCCTTTAGAGGTTCCCATATAATTGGTTCCTTCGTTTTTTTCAATTATTGACTTGGATCAACTAGTTGTTTTTGTTATTCTGATTTGTCCGCTTTATAACCGATTACATGGTGTTATGTTTAACTATTTTAAACGTTATTATTCTGATTTAGGCACGGTTTGGTGTGTGGATTGTTGTTCAAAAGGCCAAAAAGTGGAGAAAAATCAATTAGATAAATGGATTTTCCTGTTAGTTATGTAATTTAAGTTGAATTAAGGGTATCTTCCTATTTGGTTTATAGGTTAGTAAGTCTCGCCCTGTGGTACCTTTTTCATTGTTTTTATGGTATACTTGTTAGGGGAAACTGGAGTTGGTATGTTGTGGGCTTAATTTGTATTATCAATCGCATTACAAGCAATCTTCGAAAGGATTGCAACTATTTGATTATCCGGTTCTTTCTTCTTTTGAGTTGATGCCACTGTCTGATCATCGAAGGGAATGCCAGAGGCTTCTATGATTTCTATGTGATATATGTATGTTCTTTGTCAACAAATGTCTATGAGCACAGTTTTTACATTTTTTGCAATCTCGAATGTGCTAACTTTCTTAGTCGTACATGAGTGAGTCACCACTACCCACTTCTGAAATCATATTAAATGCTCTTTAAGATCATTATGTACCAATCGTTGTCGCAGTTGATCGTTGAGTGCATATTGCAACTTCATACTAGGTCTAGAAAGGACTATTTCAGTAGATGTATGGAAAAGTTATTAAAGGCAAGTTTTCTCAGTGAGAAGTGCACGATTTAGACCAGATGTTATCACATGGACACTCATCATCTCCGGTTACCTCTTTACCCTAGTTTTGGATGATAAATTATCATATGGACACCATTATTTGAGTAGAAAAATTATGCATGCTACTGGTGTTTTATTTAATCATTTGCGTATTTCTTGCTTTCTTTTGTTCCTTCCTTCAATTTTTATTTATTTTATTTTTTGAAGCTTTCTTTGACCAATTGGATTAATTTCGGGATCATCATATTCTTGTATATGGCTATAGTCGGTTGAGTCAGTTGAGTTCTCTTACTAATTCTGTCATAAACCATTCTGTCCAAGTTGTGGGACAAGAGTGCACTGTAAAATTCGTCACAATCTGATTGAAGAACATTGTGAGCTCTACTGAAACGGTATCATCCCTTGTAGGGTACACTATTTCCAAAGTAGTAGATTATTTTGCTAAAAATTGCTAGTTGGGACATAAAATAGAATTGGAATAATGTATAGAAATTTAAAATCTTCCTCAAAAATATATTGTGTTTCTTGTCAAATGTTAATAGTTTTAAGTTGCTTCTTTTCTTTGCTGTGTAAATCGTAAAGAGCATGGATTGGGCCAATGTAAAATATTTTATAGAACATAGGTCTTTTTGATCTGAAGAGCTAGATTTCAAATATGGTGTTTCAATCCTCTTGATATCCACTTTATTTTTGAACAAGGTAGTAAAACGATTCAGGATGGACCTACAGTGTACAGTTGGGTCTGCATTTTCCTGTTGCGAGTGATTAGATAAAATCTTTCGAGTTAGAATTGTAAAGTAGCTTGATTTCTATTTTACACCTTAAGATAGTTTATATGGTCTTTTATATCCCTAAATAACCTTGTTTGTATGAATGCTATACTATTTTGTGATTGTATTTATCGAACTTAATGAAAATTGGTATTATCTTTTCCTATCACAGGGAATGTCTTTTGATGATTACTGCATCTTTATAGAGAGAGAAGCCATACTGAAGGACGTCACAGGTTCTACCTCATTAGCTTATACATTTCTTTGTTTTGTTGTGTCTTGCATTTAAGCTTCCATCCGATATGTAGTATCTGTTGATAAATGTTGGCCACATATATTTTCTTTTCTAGTAATAGGGCTGTGAATGTCAATTCCGGGCATGTAATTCAACTTAAAACCGATCTTCCAAAATTGATGTTGGCATGTTGAGTTTCAATTGTTATAGGAGTTTCCTATAATTCTATGTTATTCTTGGTCTTTACAATGCATGTCCGGGTGATCTATAACGTATTCCATCATTAAAAGGGAAAATAGAACCTTTGGCACTGTTTGAAACGTGGGATTAGATTGGAGAGGACAGAGGAGGCTGAATATATTGTGTTTGCTACTATTATATATAACTTTCGTAGTTTTTTATTGACAAAATAATGTGTGTTAAAACTTAAAAGGCACGAAGAAAAATGTGTCAAAGAAAAGTTCAAATACAAACAATAAAGTAGAAAGAAAGATTTGAATAATAACGACCGTAGGGAGTTTTCTCCCCTACAGAAAGAAAAAAGTACTTAAACTTATGTGTATCATAATATCATTACGTCTTTAATTTCTCATTTCACAAAATTATCTCTTTCAATTTATCTCCCTCAATCGATCATCTCCAAAATCTGTTCACCTTCTCAATCTATCTCTTTCAATCGATGATCTGATCATCTTCAAATTCTGTTCAACGTCTCAATCCATCATCATAATAGAGTATACGTTCGGATTCTATTGCAAAAAAGCGATATACTAGCAGGGGCGGATCTAGGGTTGAAGTTCAGTTAGGGCGGACGTTGACTGGTCAACGGTCAAATATATTGACCGTTGATCAATCAACGGTCGATGCTTGTAAGAAATATAAGTATCAGCCACACATTTGATTCGCTTCTAACACTAGCATAAGAAAAAATTTAAAATAAAGTCAAATTTATGACAAAATAAAAAAAAGAGAGAGCAAAAGTTCAGTGGGGCAATAAAGATTTACGTAAAAAATAATTTAAAATAAGACAATAAAGATAATTCAAAATGTAGTAAATTTTTTATAGTTATTCTTTACGATTTTTCATATATTGAAAAGTTTAAAATTAAATTAAATCTATGGCAAATAAAAAAAAAAAGAGCAAAAGAACTGATAAATACTTTTTATATTCTTCAATTTTGACCCACTTTTCAAATTATGCAATTATCATATTAAAGAGAAATAATAAATTTTTACTTGAAGATTTATTCATGTAATTACCTTATTTTTTAATTTCTCAAAATTGAGGACCATAAATGTAATTTTGAATTTAAAATACTCCCCTCTCTCTCTCTCTCTCTCTCACCATGTGACCCACCTGCCACCTTCATTCCTTCCTTTCTTAGCTTTATATACATATATACATACACGCAGGCAGCCATTGCCACAACATGAAGGAAAAAAAAAATTGATAAAATCCAGTGAGTCCGCCCCTAAACCAACACCATTTTTTCTCAAAATTCCAGCACGGGCGGACGCGGAGTCTCGCCATGTGGTAGATCCGCCCCTGTATACTAGTAAGAATAACAAAAACTTTGAGGGCCAATGATCCAATGCCCCCCATGTGGGCAAGACAAGGTGTCCACATATTGATGTGGCAGCATGTGGACACTTGATGATAAAGTGCACATGCTGCCACATCAACATGTGGGCACCTTGTCTTGTCCACATGGGGGACATTAGATCGCCCCTCAAACTTTGAGATGGATGACTCTTGAAGTCTGTGGTGCATGATAGAGGTATGTATAAACATTGAATCGATGATATGCATAACTTGTCTTTTAAGGCTAGTTTGATATATGGTCAAAAATTGATACAATTTGTCTTATCTTATTTAGGTGGAATTGATATTCGGATATATTTTTATCCGAATAATAATTTAAATAAAAAATGAGGTGGACATATTTTTTTTTTATCTGGATAAGAATTCACATTTTTTTTTAAAAGACAAACGTACTTTTTATAATATAGAATAAATTTATTTTTGAACATCCATAGCTTAGGATGCCCGCTACCACCTTCTACCATTTCACCTTTCTTTATTTTTTAATTTACATTTTTTTTTTGGTTTAATTCAAAATAAGAAATTTTCTTTTATAAGTAAAAAATAACTTTTTTACAATGATTTTTTTTTTCCATTCTTATACATAGCTAAATGAAACAGGATAATGATAAATTTGTTATTTGGATAACTATTATTGAGATAAACAAATTTTTATCCACAAACAAAATGGACTTTTAAAGTACGACATGAGTAACAATATAATGTTTACAATTATTATAGTCGCGCTACTACAAACTTTTGCAGTATAGTTGAGTCTCCTGCCATTTCAAAGTATAATTTATATATAATTTGGTTTCACGTTGAACTGATTAATAATATATTTGGTAGTGTTGAAATTATTTTAAAAATATTTATAAATTGTAAATTTTATAGAATGTATAGATGATAAATAGATAATAAATTGTAAATTATACGAAATGAGTAAATAAAAAAAATATTTGATCAATTTAAATTATAATTTAAACTTTAGTGGTGAGGTAATTTGTTGAGCACCCTATACCTATAGGCTATAGGCTATAGGCCAATACTCCTCTTTAAAGTCAAAATTATGAACGACACAGATTCTCTTTCATTTGCTGAAATCTTCCCATTCTTATTCCGTAATTTACGAAACTACCACCCAACTTGTTTGCCGTTCGATATGGACATTGATTAATGTGCATCATCATCAACAATGGCTCAATTAAATAAAAATAGGGTTAATTACACTAATAGTCTCTATATTTTCAGGTTTATAATGATTTTATCTCTATTCTTATTTTTAGTAGATATCATTATCATTCTTCCATTTATTCTTACAGATGGTCTCTAAATTACTATTTTTCACTATTTTGACAATTGTTTGACAATTTTGCCCCTTGATTTAAATAAATTAAAATGATAGAAAAAAAAAAACAATGAAAGCATTACAATTGGTCCTTAACATTTGAAAAGTACAAATAAATTTTAAACTATTTTATTTTATTCAGATAAATATTCTTCCCCAACTAAAAAAAATAATCTTGGGACCCATTTCCCACTTATTGAAACGACAGTAAAAAACCCACACATTATTCGACGGAATATCGTGAATGGAGCCACCAATAATGTAGATTTTCATGCCAAGGACGCAGAAGGAAGATCCAATTGGCTAGCGGCCCAAATTGGCAGGAATGGAAGGGAAAAGGATAGGGATGGCAAAAAAATCCACGATCCGCCCCGCCGGATAATAGAGACGGGTTTTGGGCAGATTTTCTGCCCCACCGCGGGTCCGGGGTATCCCCGTCCCGCCCCGCGACTCACCCCTACAAATTTTTTTTTTTTTTTTTTGAAAAATCATAAAATATAACAGAAATTATAATTTTTACTACAAATAGAATAAAGAAGAATCGAACCCGGGTTGAAACTTTAAACTACCAATCTTAACCACTACACCATAACCTCATTCTTACAATTTTTTTTGTTTTGTTTGGTATAAATATATTTAAAAAAAAATTATTTATTTTTTTTAATTATTTTTTCAGTTTTAAAAAAAAAAAAAAAAATTCTCGGGACGGGGCGGGTTAAAATTTTCGTGGGGCGAGGCGGGGCCGACTCGCCCCATTGCTATCCCTAGAAAAGGATAAGGTTTTTATTTTTGGGTTTCTGGAAATACCAATGTGGAAGGAGGAGTTGATGCGGAGGTTGAGGTAAAGGGAAGTCTGGGTGGTACCGAGTGGGGATCGGGTATGAAAGAGTGACAATGAGGTTATGGTAGAGTACCATGATTTTGAGACTAATTAGAGATGTAGGTGATGGGAGCGGGGGACTCTGGCTAGGACATGGAGTGGGAGATGGAGGGAGAGAGAGAAAAAGAGTGTGTGTGTGTGTGTGTGTGAGAGAGAGAGAGGGAGGGAGTGGGAGTGGGTGTTGGGGGGGGGTAGAGGGGAAAGATTATTCATTTTGAGTTGGGGAATAATTCTTATCTGAATAAAATAAAATAGTTTAGGATTTATTTGTATTTTTGAAAAGGTTAAGGGTCCAATTGTAATACTTTTATTGTATTTTTTTCCTATCATTTAAATCTATTTAAGTCAAGAGGTAAAATTGTCAAAGAATAGTGATAAATAGTGATTTGGGGACTATCTGTGAGACTAAATGGAAGAATGATGATGATATCTGCTAAAAAAAGAATGAGGATGAAATCGTTATGAACCTGAAAGAATGGGGACCATTAGTGTAACCCATAAAAATATTTAAATATCAATAAAAAATTTTTTTGGTTATAACGACAAAATAATAAAATTAATAATTTTATTTAATATATTTGTTAATAATTATAAGTTTAAATTTTAATTATTTTATTATAGTTCGTAAAATATACAAAAAAAAATTATTATATTATCAATTTGGTCAATAAAGCCTTAGTTTTAAAAAAAAAAAATCGTTAGTTCTCTTTAAATTTTTTATAAAAAATTAAAGAATCGCACCTATTTGTATTTTTTACAAAAGTTAACAACCCAATTGTAATTTTTTCTTATTAAAATTAAAAACATATTAATTTTTTCATCAACTAATTAAGCATCAAAATACATATTATAGGTGTTTATGCAAAAAAAAAAAAAAAAAGATGTTATGAAAACCATTTGCACCGAATTCCTTTGTTATAAATGCCTTTTGGTCTAATTTTTAAGTTTCTTCAATTCAATACATACCAATCTTATTAAAATATATCAAATCAAAATCGAAAAAAACCCAGTTATAATTAAAGCATTGATGGCTAGGTATATATGTGCTTAAAAGTTGCCATAATTAAAATAAATTATCTTACAATGAATATTGGAAAATGTAGTTAGTTTCCACATAAGGAAATTCAAGGTTTATAACAAACCATTTGCTTTAAAAAATAAAATAAAAATACCATCCTATTATCAAGAAATATATATCATTTACCTTAAAGTCTCGTTATAAAACTGTTTATCTAGATAATAGTTATATGAAAAATTGGCACAAATGGTCCATAACCTTTACCCTCAGTGTGAAAATAGTCCTTAATTTTCTTTTTTGCACAAATTTTTTTAATCTATGTGTTTTGGTACACAATTGAATTTACCCTTATTAGTTATTTGATTAAAAATAAAAACGCCCTTATTTTTAATTACAAAAAATTGCAATTAAATTTTTAACCTTAGCAAAAGGTGCAAATAAGTCCCATACATTTATTAAATAATATTTAATTTAGCATATTAAATATAACACTATAATCGTGTCAATTAAATTTTTCATAAGAGAAAAATATAAAATTATTATACTTTACGTATATGTAATTCATATGTGATGTGAAAAACTTGAATAAAAATTAAGTTAAATAAATAACAAAATGACGTATATAATTTCTTGACATTGAACCAATTTTATTATGTTAAAATAAAAAATACTAATAAAAACTATTTTACACATTATGTGTTCTTTAGAGCTTGTTTGACGTAGTTTATAAACCATTTTTAGTTTATTTCAGCCGTTATTTTTGACTTTTTAACCCACTTTTAACATAAAAAGTCAACAATTTCAACTCAAATAAACTATTTTTGATTTATAAACTAGTTTATAATCTCTGTCAAACGAACCCTTATTTATGAACGATAATAAAATGATAAATTAAAATATGAAAAATATAGTTGGAGCTCTAATATTTGTAGTTAATAAATATATAGCTCAATTAAAACAAAATATTTGAGCATCAAATTTGTGACAAAGTTATTTTTATTTTTATGTTGTAACGATAAAATAAAAGTTTAAATGTTAAATAATATAATTATTTAATAATAAAAATAATTTTATTTAAACATGTTTGTTAATAGTTATGAGCTTAAATTTTAGTTATTTTATAATAGTTTGTAAAATATAAAAAAAAATTATTATATAATCAATTTGATCAATAAATTTTTAATTCAAGAAAAAAAAAGAACTCGTTAGTTTCTTTTAATTTTTTTTATAAAAAATAAAAGCATTGGACTCATTTGTATTTTTTTGCAATAGTTAGGAATTCAATTGCAATTTTTTCCAAATTAAAACTAGGAGCATATTTATCTTCATGATCAAATAAGTATCAATTACGCACCAAAACACATAAGATAAGACTTCTGTGCCAAAAAAAATAATGTTAAGGACCATTTTTGTATTGAAGGCAAAGATTAAGAACTATTTACGCCAATTTTTCTAGTTATATTATGTTTATCATTATCCTGTTTCATTCAGTTAGTAATAAAAAAAAAGTCACTTTTAAAAAGTCGGTATTTTGTATAAAAAAAAAAAAAAAATCTATTCTTATTCTTAATTAAAAATAAATAATAAAAACTAAAAAAAAAAATTAGATAGAATGATGGAGGACGAGGATAGAGTTCTAATTCGGTTCAAACAATTGTATAACTACGATAAAGGCACACAACTAACTTCTAACTCCATTTCAATTCGAACTCATGTTAAATTTCTTTTAATTTTGAAAACTAGCATCCACCCGGAAACAATAAATTAGGGTTGAATTGATGGTTAAAAAAATAATAATAATCAAACCAATCGATCTAATTAGTTTTTTTATTTGTTTTAACACATTACATCTTTACATTTTCTTAATTGATTTTCGATTTTTTTTTTTTTAATTGCCATTCTAATTCGATTTGACCATATTGCAAAATACACAAGTACGAGCATGTTTAGGTAAGATTAAAATTTTTAACAATTATGTATCAACAATTAAATTTAACTTAATATTAACATTATGGGTTAATTTTATCAACAGTCACTGAAATTATCTTCAAATTACAAAATGGTCATTGAAGTTCAAAAGTTTCGTCACTGAAGTTAGAAATTATTTCACTAATGGTCACTCTATTAAATTTTTAAGGGTAAATAGCACAAAACGTCCCTACCTATTGAGGGTATTGTGGAAAACGTCCCTACCTTCAAATTTTTGGCATTTTTGCCCTTACCTACTGGATTTTTTGCGCAAAACGTCCTTCAGTCCAAAAATATAGGGGTAAATTAGTCCAACCACTTTTTTCACATATATATTACTTCTTTTAAAATTGGGGGGCTTTCCATGCAATTTCCAAAATTGCACGGCAGGCTCCCGTCCCCAAATCTGCAGAGGGCAAGGTCTGGAGAAGAAGAGAGGATGAAATGGATTTGTTCTGGAAGAGAGCTCTAAATTCTAGAAACTCATTCTCTTCAATGGCTAAGCCTTGGGATGCTAGAATCAATTCAAGAAGAAGAACATTTAATTTAATTATAAGCTAAACCTTGGGATGCTAGAAGAAATTAAACGAACCTTCATGGTGATCTTGGGTTTCTGGGGTTTACTAGCACCCCACAAAACCAAAGCAAAGAACGAAAACAGCACAAAAAAACCCACAACAAATGCCAGAAAATAGCATCTCCTGGGCAACCCCTTGCGCGATTCTTCATCTTCAAGTAATCCTTCTTCTTCAATCACATCACACTCTTTCCAATTCTTCTGCCCTTTCCTCTGCCCCCTTCCGGCGGTCCCAGATCCGGCTTCGTTGGGCGAAATCTTCCTCGATCCGGGCTTCAGCGAGCCCGAGAAGCGGCTGGTAGAGGACTCCCGCGAGTGGCGGCCCACGGAGGAGAGAGACCTTGCCCTATGCAGATTTGGGGACGGGGGCCTGCCGTGCAATTTTGGAAATTGCATGGAAAGCCCCCCAATTTTAAAAGAAGTAATATATATGTGAAAAAAGTGGTTGGACTAATTTACCCCTATATTTTTGGACTGAAGGACGTTTTGCGCAAAAAATCCAGTAGGTAAGGGCAAAAATGCCAAAAATTTGAAGGTATGGACGTTTTCCACAATACCCTCAATAGGTAGGGACGTTTTGTGCTATTTACCCAATTTTTAATATAAAATAGTGATGTGGTATTTATTTATTATATAGTAGTTCATGTAATTTATATAATATTCACTTTAGTCTTTATATTTCAATTAAATCCTTCAAAAATTGTATCTTAAGTTCTTAATTTTTTACATCTTTACACTTTGGTCCCTAAATTTCAATTATCTTTCAGTTAAGTTCTTCAAAAATTATATCTTAGGTCCTTAATCTTTTACATCTTTAGACTTTGGTCTCTAAATTTTTAATTATCTTTCAATTAGTCTTCCAAAAATTACATTTTATGTCCCTCAAATTTTTACATATGTACACTTTGGTCTTCAAATTTTCAATTATCTTTCAGTTAAGTCCTCTAAAAAATTACATCTTAGGTCCTTCAACTTTATACATCTTCAAACTTTGGTCCTCCAAATCCTTGATTTTAGTGACCAAAATAAGTACAATTTTAGTGGTCAAAATAAGTGTACTTTCAATTAAATCATGGACTTTTACACTCAGATTTTTACATAAACGAACAAAATAATATTATAAGGTCTGACCACTAAAATGTCTACTTTTAGTGGTCAACTCTAAGTGATAAGTGCGAATTTTACACTTATTTTAACCACTAAATAGTTTATTATTTAATTATATTATTTTGTTCGTTTAGGTGAAAATTCGAGTGTAAAGTCAATGATTTAATTGAAAGTATATTTATTTTAACCACTAAAATTGTACTTATTTTGGCCACTAAAATCAAAAATTTGGAGACCAAAGTTTGAAGATATATAAAGTTGAAGGACCTAAGATGCAATTTTTTAGAAGATTTAACTGAAAGACAATTAAAAATTTGGAGACCAAAGTGTAAATATATAAAAAGTTGAAGGACCTAAGATACAATTTTGGAGGACTTAACTGAAAGATAATTAAAAATTGAAGGACCAAAGTGTAAAAAATGTAAAAGATTAAGGACATAAGATGTAATTTTTGAAAGATTTAATTGAAATATAGGGACTAAAGTGAATATTATATAAAATAAATAGATTACTATGCAATAAATAAATATCATATAATCATGCCACATCACCATTTTAAATTAGAAATTTAATGGTATGACCATTAGTGAAAGAATTTCTAATTTCAGTGACCACCATTAAAATTTTTGAATTTTAGTGACCATTTTGTAATTTAAAGGTAACTTCAGTGATCGTTGGTGAAATTAACCCTTAAAATTATTTATAAATAATTATTAAATTTAACTTAATTTTAAAATTATTTATCAATAATTAATTAAATTTAACTTAATAATTGCCACCTAACTATGGTTGTCACTTCAAAGCCTCGAACTCATATACACATTTAGCTGTCAACGCAACAAGTGGCTCTTTCGGAAACCAAAGGTCAAATATTTGCCTACTCCTCTTTTAAACCTCACACACCACGATCAGTGCGCAACCGTACTACCTCCGATAACGGCGAAGCTTACAAAATGTGTCCAACAAAATGCCGCCGCCACCACCGCGGAAGCACCACTGCCGCCACCACCGTAGAAGACTGGAGAAAAGAAGCAATCAACGGCGGAACCCTAAAACATGTGGACCTTCATACCGGTACCAACGGCTGGGCTTCTCCACCTGGCGAAGTATTTTCCCTTCGTGGGCCTAAATACTTCTCAAAGAAAACCAAAACCCCCTCCGGCGAGTGGCTGCTAAACCCGGCCGGAGTCGACTGGCTCCGGTCCAATTGCAGGCTTGATCACGTCCTCGCCAGGCCTGACAATCGTATTATGGCCGCTTTGAGAAATTCCAAATGCCCTGAAAAATCCTCGAAGACTTTTATTATTGCAATAAATCTTCAAGTCCCCGGCCGGGACCATTACAGCGCGGTGTTTTACTTTTCTAGCAAAATTGAAGAATCAATCCACTCAAATTCACTATTATATCAATTTATTCATGGTTCGGATGCTTTTCGCAACAGTAGGTTTAAGATCTTGAGCAAAATTGTGAAGGGACCATGGATCGTGAAAAATACAGTGGGAAATTACTCTGCTTGCATATTAGGCAAAGCGTTGAATTGTTACTATCACAAAGGGCCTAATTATCTTGAAATAGATGTTGATATAGGAAGCTCAGCAATTGCCACCACAATTTTGTGCCTGGCTTTGGGGTGCGTTACGGCGGTGAAGGTGGACATGGGTTTCTTGGTGGAGGCGCAGTCGGAGGAGGAATTGCCAGAGAGATTGTTTGGTGCTGTCAGAATTTGTCAAATGGAGATGAATTCTGCAACAAAAAAGGTTTTGCCCTGTGATGATGAAAGTGAAAATGAAGATGAATAATAGGTTTATTGTGAATTTTATTTATGATTTTTCTCAGTGAAAAGGGTGGGTAAAACTGAAAAAAAAATTCAGTGGAAAGTTATGACTGTAGATAATAACTGCTGGTGGCAATGTGGAGTATTTTTTTTTTATTAATTTGATAAATTTTCTTTACTAATTTTAATGTTTTAATGGCTGCTCGATTTTCTGTTTTACATTTTAAGTTACTGTGCTGATTATATGTTTGACAAAATATAGGTAGTATTATCATGTTTCAGGAAATAAATGTTATGCATATACTCGATTCCGTTACCCCGTTCCCCCTGCTGCGTCCCGTCTCCCCTCTTCCGGCATTCATCCGTCCCCTCTAATGCATGATCAGGAGCAGTTGTGGAGTCTCCCGAACTAGGACGCATTGGGGGTCATTATAAAGAATTAGTAAGTAAGGCTCTTTTTTCTCACAATTAGAGTTCAGTGCGCCCTATACTAGAAAGTAAAAGGTCTTGGAACCTTACCTAGTGCACTGGGAGAACCATGTCGAAGGAGTGCTCTCGTTTTTTTTATTATCAGGAAATCAGCATATACCGGGGGGTAGCGATTGCTTATATACACATGACTCTATTAAGTGTGAGTCATTAAGACGAAACACGATGTACTTCTATAGTAGAGGAGACACACTTTTATTCATTCCAACTTGTTATAATCCTTGTTAAATCAATTCCTTCATATATTCATACAGGTTAGTATCCAGAACTGATTTGCATTTGCACTGATACAGCATTAGCTTTGATGAAATGCATTTGGATATGATTATGGCATACTTCACCAACACTGTTAATACATTTTGATTGTGTCCATCAATGATTTAAATTGTGCACTTCAAGTGGTGAACTTGACAATGACAAATATACAATGCTAAAGAGAGTAGAACAATTTAGAAGCTGAATCAATAATGCATTTTCGACCTATTGCTCGATGACTAGGTTGATCATCAATCTTTAAAAAGGACCAAGTTGATTCACAAATTTCAGTAAAGTTGCACACGTCGAAACTCTCTAATTCTTAGCTAATTGTCACTTGGCTTTCACTTGTCCAACTTGATGAAGTTAGGTTTGTGTTCCAACTTAAGCTGGTACCCAGAAATTTAAATGGGGTATGTTCCTGTGAGGCCACATAACAATTTAATAAAAATTTAAACTATTTAAAGGCTGGTTGTGTACTCGCAATGAAAACTTGAGAACTAACTTGCTATTAGAACAATAGACTATGGACCAATAGTGCTTCCCCCTCCCCCTTCTTCTTGTGGGATTCTTCTTTGTTGAGTTATGAACTGTTTTTTGTTTGCTTCTTGCTGTATGTTTGTGAATTTGATTGGCAAATAGGGGATTGATTGATTGATATTTGAGTTGGTAGGGACAAGTATGGATATGTAATAGTGGCCTCAGCCAGCATGATTCTCTCTTTACAGACCCCAAAGGCTAGTCTTGTTAATGGTACGAAATTGTACTTCAATGTCTTGTCTTTTAACTCTTATATTGTCTTATAGAAACTAATAACGTTTTTCATGTTTGTGAGGGGGATTTGATGCATCACTCCCTTTTTTCTTTGTTAGTACAAGTGCATGCATCACTAAGATTTCTCTTTATGACAATTTTGACCGTTTGATGGAAAGTGGGTCGTGTTGGTCAAGATGTCTGTGGGGGCAGCATGGAAAATGGGCTGACACCGGTCAGATCCATTTCGCCTTGAAGTGAAAAATTATTTAGTTTGTGGTGCTAGTGTTGGTGCGAAAGAATTTAATTAGTTACTTATTTGGGTTAATTATACTAATGCTCCCTATTTTTTCAGATTTATAACAATTTCATTTTTATTCTTTTTTTTAGCAGATATCATTCACATTCTTCTATTTATTCTCACATATGATTCCTAAATTACTATTTTTCACTATTATGACAATTCTTTAACAATTTTGCCCCTTGACTTAAATAAATTAAAATGATAGGAAAAAAAAATACAATAAAAGCATTGCAATTGAATCTTTAATCTTTTTGAAAGTACAAATAAATTTTAAACTATTTTATTTTATACAGATAGGTATTCTTTCCAACTCAACTAAACTATTCAATTTATCGTTATTTAGGTCTACTTTTGAAAACAAATTGAATTAATCTTTATAAAACCCCATTCTTAGTAGACCTAAATAATGATCATTAATAAATTATAAAGAATAAATTGAATGGTGCGCATAGACAATGGTATAGAGTTGTCCCTAAATAGGGTATAATCTGTAATTATTGATTCGATTTGATTCCTTAAATATTTGAGCATCTAATAATGTGATACTGTGCAGGCATCTCTTCTGCTAAGGGGAAAGTATGAAGGCGAAGCCTCCCATCTATGTCAGAGGTTCTTTGACTAAGTGGGTTGTAAATTGAGGGATGTGCACGAGTGGCACAGACCTGAGGAAGAGAGCTAACATGTCAATCTCCATGACAGACCCCCACAATATTTCAGTAAAAATCTGTCCCACACGAGAATCGAACCTACGTTACCGAAGAATTTCTCCCCACGTCACATCAGGCATCTCTTTGCTGTTAATTCAATGGTTCATTACATTAGTTGAATATATTATTTGGTAGAAAAATATTTAGTTGGTTTAAATTAATTATGTGGTAAGGTGAATTTTATAGGACCCAAGGTACTAACAAATAAAATAAATTAAAATTTTGTCTATTGTATTATTTAATATCGGGTAAACAAAAAAATACTTACAAGCTAAATTATTTAATATCGGGTAAACAAAAAAATACTTACAAGCTAAGTCTTTGCTAGGCAATGTAGATGTTGCTCAAATGATTCGAATAATTCTAATAATTTGGCAAAATGTTCATCAGCATCTAACAATAAATAAAATAATATTTATCAAAACTTCAAAAGTAATTTATTTAAATATAAAAATATAAAAATAACAATGTATTTAAAGTATTAAAATGTCTTGTATAAGACCTTTAGTTACTTAACATTCTTTGTCTTATTATATATTGCAAATATCTAGAAGTCAAGTTTCAATGATATTTATTTATAAAAATTGTGTCACGTGTTAAGTCTTTGATGAAAAATTGAATCTGGACTTACACATGAAGAAACATGTTAAATAAATAAATCCACCCGTGTTTACGACTTAAACTTTAGATGAGAGAGTTTCAAGAAGAAATATGTTCTTAGAATGAGCTCAGGTCATTTATTTCAATTTTCACAGGTGTTTAATAGGAACATGATTCTGCATAACAAAAGTAATTTGATGATACATGACCATATATGATGTTAGCCAGTCGATAGAAAAAGAAAAATGTAAAAGCTAAAAGAGAAAAAAGAGAGAGCTGATAAAGGCTATAATTTCTCTTGCCTTGTTAAAAATGAATATGTAAACTAGAGTATTACATCAGTTTACATGACAAGGGTGCCAAGTGAGGAAATACTGGCGGCACGGTAATGCCTTCCTTGATTTGTTCTGTTAATACAGATGAATGTCTCTTTCTCCCCCGTTGGTTGAAATTATTAGTTTCAATAGCTATTAGTCACTGGTACCTTTAAAGGTAAAGTTGTTGCTTCCAGAACAGTGTTTCCTATTACTTGTACAAGCAATCATCATATGTTGATCTATCAGTGTTGAAGGCCTTAACTGTATGAATCACTCAGTGTTCCACACGGCAAAAGAAAATGAAGGAAAATCCATAGACTGACCCCCATCATCTCCACTCCGTAGGAACTATGAGATCACCCCAAGTGCGCCTTTGGCATCCAGGGGTCACGGACCGACCATACAACCCTGTTCAATAAGTAGTGTCTGTTCTGAAGAAGCCTCCCCCTTCAAACTCCCAAATTCCTCCACATAAACCAGCCTTCTATTTCAAAACAATGATATTTACACTAAATAGTTCATCTCTCAACTTGTATAGAAAAGGTCCCTCAACGATTCTATGTGAAAAAGACCTGTACACTGAGCACCCCAATTTTTGCTCTTTCACACCAGACAGCCTCGAAAGGATAACAAAACACTTCTTGGCCTGGATGTGCCATATCTTACTGCAGTAGGTGCACTATTGTATCTTGCTTATAGTACAAGACTTGTTACAACATTCTCAATAAGTTTGTGAGCAAGATACAATTCTTCGCCAACACGACCTGAAATAACATTCTCAGTTTTACGGCTGAAAATGACAGTTTTTGCCTTCTCAAGGTATGAACTCCTTGGAAGTTCAAATCTTCACAAATTTCAGTCAATGATCAGCATCTTGAATCCAATTTTCATCCACAAGATCCAGAACATCCAAAGATATGATTGAGTTATTATCAGTTTCAGAAATTTTTATTTGATCCACTAATTCTCTCAATATCTGGTATACTTCTTGGCAACAAGGGTGTGAATGATCCTCTGCATTAAAAGCATGCACCTCATTTTGAATTTCTATCCAACTCCAACCAGGTACTTTCTTGACACCCCTCTCCTTCATCAGCCTCTTTACATTTGCCTTCTCGTCCCACCTCTTAAGATGTCCATACATGTCCGAGAGAAGAACATAAGTACAGTGTTCTCCTGGCTCGAGTTCTAGCAAATGGCAGGCTACCTGAGTTGCCAATTCTATATCTCCACATGACCTACAGGCACCTAATAGAGTTTTCCACACCATTGCATCGGGTTCAAACGGCATTTCTTTGATCAGCTCTTTTGCATCCAGTAGACGTCGTGCTCGGCCAAGTAAGTCAACGGCACAGGCGTAATTTTCCATTTGTGGGCGAACTCCATATTCAGTTTCCATGGATTTTAGGATTTCGAGTCCTTCCTCTACCAGACCAATGTGACTACAAGCGGTTAGAACAGCAACAAAAGTGATGTGATCCAGCTGCACGTCTCTCTCTGTCATTAAGGAGAAGAGGTCGAGAGCAACTTTACCTTGCCCGTGTTGTGCATACGCAAAAATGATTGAGTTCCAAGTTATTGAACTGTCCTTGTATGATGCATCAAAGGATTTCCAAGCATCTCCAATGATCCCACACTTTGAGTACATAAAGATCAAAGCACTCGCTACATATTCATTCACCTCAAATCCAACTTTTACAACCAACACGTGAATTTGTTGACCCATTCGGAGTGTTGCCAAATCAGAGCAAGATCTAAGGACAGCTGAGAAGGCGTAATGATCAACTTTTAGGTACTTGAGACGCATCTGTCCAAAGAGCTTCAAGGCGTTTTCACTCAAACCATTTTGTGACAAGCCTGTCAAAATTGTATTCCAAGAAAAAAGGTCCTTGACATGCATGAATTCGAAGATTTTCAGTGCATTATTTATGCCGCTGCTATTGGATTTCAGATACATCGACATCAAGGCGTTAGCAATTGGTGTTAACTGTTCAAATCCCCTCTTTAGCACCAAAGCATGGAAAGATCTCCCTTGACTCTTTTGAGAATCCCCAAAACAAGCACTTATTGTGGTAGTATATGTATAAATATCTGGTTCTAGACCAAGCTTTTCCATCTCCAAGAAGAGCTTAAATCCATATTTTTCTTGATCATGCTCCATATAAGCTGCTAGCATCGAATTCCATGCAACCAGATCTCGGTATCCCCAAGTACTATCAAAAATCCTTTTTGCGTAATCAATACGGCCACATTTTGAATATGAGGTGATCATAGAATTAGATACATTGTTATCAAACTCTAACCCAAGTTTCATAATCTTCCCATGAATCAACTTCATGAACATGCAAAACTCAACCCCATCAAGCAGCGTCAAGAGTGGTGCAAAGGTGGCATCATCAACCCCCACACCTTCCCTTTCCATAGACATCAACAATTGAAAACAACGCTTGTGATCGCCCATTTCTGCATGCCCCGCAATCAAAGCATTCCACGACACAGAATTCCTCTCCGGCATGTAGTTGAACACAGCACTTGCATCCCCAACTCTATCACACTTCACGTACATATCCAAGAGCGCGCTGGAAGCATAAATATTTCCCTTATACCCCATCTTAATCACATCAGCATGCACTTGTTGCCCGCACTCAAGATAATTACTCGAAGCGACACCCTTGAATATGCTCCCAAAAGTGTATCCATCAAAGACAAACCCATTATTCTTCATGGATTTCAAGACTCCCCATGCCATGTCAAAGCATCCAGAATTTACATTCCCCGCGATCAAGGTGTTCCAAGATACGGTATCCGGATGAGGCATTTCGTCGAACAGTTTGTGAGCATTGCTTAATTGTTTGGATTTTATGTAGCCGTTTATGATGTTATTCGCAATGTATGTATCTGTAATCAGTGATAACTTGATAGCTTGACAATGGGTTGCTAAAACTTTCGATAAATTGGCAATGGTGGTTTCAGTAAGTGTTTGCAGTGGCCTCATTCAAGAGACTAAGTGCATGTTTAGCTAAGCTTAAAATAATTTACTTAGAAGTTGCAAAAAATAAATTAATTCTGTCATATAATAACTTTTTTACTTATAAGTAATAAAAAGATAACTTCTTTAGAAACAAAAGGTGATTTTAAGCTTAGCAAACATGCAGTAACTACCATAACTGCTGCTGAAAAAATAGTGAGGTCAAATGGTGCTATAAAGTTACACTTCCAAAGTGCGACTTTAAGTCTTTTCTTTGTTTGAAAGTTGCGACTTTCAACTAGATTCGCACGACTTTACTAAAACAAAGAAATAACAAAAGAGATAAACATAGCCTACGCCCTACGTTCATTTTTGTTGTATTTCGTAAAAATACTTTATTTGCAGAAAAAGCAATCATTTGATAAATACACCAAAAAAGAAAAATTTTAAATTAAGGAGGGTGTCCCTAGAGGTGTCAAGACGGGCGGGCCGACCGAACCGGCATCGGCCCACCCGCCTCGACCCAGAACCGCGGGCCGGCCCGTGAACCGGGCGGGCTGTTCACGGGCCGAGAAGGCCAACCCGCGGGCCGTTCACGGGCCGAAGAGGCCAACCCGCGGGCCGACCCGTGAACCGCTTTAATTTTTTAAAAAAAAAAAAAATGGGCAAAAAATTCAAACTTTCATATTTGAAATGATATTTAAAAAAAAAATAAAAAAACAAATGGCAGAGAGCCGTTTAAAGTGAAAGATGTGACAGATGCATTCACGTTTTAGTCTTTAAATATATAAATAAAAAATAGAAATTGAATTAAAAAATTAACAAATGTGAATTTATCATTGTTATTTATTTTTTATTTAGTAATTTAACACATTTTTTGTTATATATGTAAACATTTTTTTTTTAATTACAATAAGTAACTAAAATTTTTTAGTAATTTCAAAAAAAATTAATTTTTTATTCATACGGACCGAACCGGATTGAACCGCGACCCATATGGGCTCGATCCGTATGGGCTAATGGGTGGGCCGGGCTTTTGAAAAAATTTCGTGGGCTGGGCCGACCCGGCCCGCAACCCGCAGTGGCGCGGGCTTTTTCGAACGCGGGCCGTTACCGGGCCTCATCGGAGGCGGGCCGACCCGGCCCGCCTGACCCGGATTGACACCACTAGGTGTCCCAACTTAGATTTTAGAAATTCATTTAAATTTTGGTGTTTCTAACTAACTCAGATTTTAATAGATTCAATTGAAATTTAGGTGTCTTTAATTCAGATTTAAATAGTTTTTTTTAGAAATTTAGGTATCTCTAATTAGTAATTATTAGTAGATTTGTAAAGATTTTATTAATTAGAAGATTTAAACAGATTTGAATGAATTTCGAACAAATAAATATGAATACCAAATTATTTAGGAATTCTCTCTACTACGCCTTTCAAAATTTCAATCCAACTCTTCTCTTAAGTATCTCTTCCTTTCTCCTCTCTACTCAATTTATCCGACAAGTTTTTGTAGTAAACTCTTGTTCTTGATTTTTAATTTATATTAATATGAAAATTTATTGAATTTTTAATTTTAATATTTTTTTTTTGTATAATTGTCAAACATCGTCTTTGAAATTTTATTCTTGATACTCCATGACCATTCATTGAATCAAACAATTGAGCTGAAAAATATAAATAATTTATTGGTAAATATTAATTAGATAATTAGTCTAATACCATATAAGATAATTAAATATTAGGCTGTAAAATCAGTATAGAACTAAAAATTATTTTTTAAACTTAGAAATATTTACTCGTCAACTATGACAGATGTTAATTATCTTTTTAAGTTATAAAATAATTTTTGTATACAAGATGGTTAAACAACTGATTTTGGAAGAAAATGAATCCTAAATATCCATCATCTAGTGTTGAGTATGAAAAAGAAAATTTTATAAAATAAGACACATAACAAGAAAGTGAAAATTAAAACTTTATTTCATTTTTTTTTCAAGAAATCTTGCTCTTTAATCAATTTTATTTTTTAATTCAAAATTGAGGAAATTGATAATAGTAATATGAATCTCGCCAAATGATAGATCTAATTGCGCTTTGAGCTTAGAGACGACGAATGACCTATTTATTAGTTTATTCTCTAGGAGCTTAGCTGACATAATCACCCAACTTTCCGAGATATCATCCTTATCCACTTAGTCACAATGTATATCCCCATGTAGTACTCCTTGGTGAGGCAACAAGAGATGCGTAACAGTTGGACTTTCAAAGCCCAACAATGTACTACGCGCTTTCTAAGGCTCGCCGCCACGAGCACAGCCCAAGCCTTTCAAAAATATAAAATTAGACTATATGAAAGCAATCAGATTGATATATCTCACAACCTATCGGATCATTCACCTTTTTGATTAACAATAGTTTTTACTTTTTTATATTTCAAAAAAAAATTTCTTTCTAAATTCTACTCAATATTTATTTATGTAAAACATGCACTTGAACTATTTAGAACAAAAGTAATGTAAAATTACTATTTTTAATATAAAGATCACAAATCCATGAAAATTCATAGAAATTCATAAGAATATATTGAAATTTATAATATAGAATTCTGTTGAAATCTTATAAATTATGTGAAATTCTGTTCAAATTCATGAAATCCATTCAAATTCATAAATATTAACGAATCTTTTAAAATCTGAGTTGAGGATATCTTTCTAAATTTATTTAGGTAACAATTCATTGGAGAAATAAAATTTCTTATTATATGTTAAATAAATATTAAATAACTTTATTATTAATAGATTATTAAAAATTATTTAATAACTATAACTTAGCTTTTAAATAACTTGTTTTAAGAAAAATATTATCTGAGCTATGCAGTTTCACCTCTCTTCAAAGAGACTAGTCCATTCCTCATTCAAATTGTTTTGTCGAACTCCCTGTAAAATTAATTTGTAAACATAGTGTGTCCAATATGTTCACGATTGCACATGGTAGGTATGTAAGATTCACGATCCGCCCCGTGTAATTTTAGTGGACCCGAGACATAACGTGCAACGATAACAAATACTAGTTACGTGTCAGACTCACCATCAAAATTAAATGTGACATATTTCTAACTATAAGAGATTTAGCAAAATCTCGGCAAGGTCTCCCTATTAAATGGACTAATTCTCCAACACAATATATGCAATTAGTTGGAGACTACTTGTTCCTCCATCATCACATGCTAATCAAAAAATAAAATAGATACAAACCCCGAACATTTCCAACTCTGGTTACACAAATAACCAAAACATTGAATAAATTTACATAGATGCAGTGAGCCTTCTAACTACTAGCGATACAAAGTAACTTATGTAAACATAATGAACATGTGTGCCCAAAAACAAAGACTACATGCTCTCTATGAAAAAGAGTTGTACAAACTAATTGATCTTGTGGCTTTCACTATGTCAATCTGCAATTGTCAAGCTCTCCAATAAGTTGCTCAGAAACTCAACTGCTTTGTGATAATAAAAAAACGTTAGAAAATAAAACTCATCAGTAATATTCTAAAAAGCGTAAAGCGTGACTAGGCGTCGAGGCTGAATTTCAAGCTTTTCGGGCCTAGGTGAAACCTATGTGAGAGTGAGACAAGGGTAAAACGAGGACGATGCGTGAAGTGTGACTAGGCGTGGAGACCAAGCCACGCCTAGGCTCCGTCAAGGCGAAGCTTATGCATATTTTTTAGAACAGTGCTAATCAGTAAAGAGGATATATTTAAAATTGCTACATAGTTGTATTTGACAATATGTTCCAGAAGTTTCATGAAATTTAAAATCTGCCTACGATCTTCATAGTTGGTTTCAAGTTCGAAAAAAATAAGGGAGGATGCAATAGTTTAATCGTCAATGTAAAACTTTGTCAAATCTTGTAGCATAGAAGTCTTTTGAAGTAGCTAGGATCTAGTAAGAATTAATTTAGCCTATTTCGATTTAGTGAGAACAATGCTTAATTTGATGATCTTCTTTTCGTGTATCACGACAATTAATGATTTGAGGAGCATGTGCCGCAGCAAAATACCACATCCTTGCTTATAGCTCCTCTCCAATGACTTCTATGCCTCTTAACTTTCTACTGCCATTCATCAAACATCCAAATCCTACAAGTTATAGGCCCTCAGCAGTCTCCTGTTGTTCTTTAACAATTGTTGGAAAAGTTGGAAATAATTGTTTATAAATTGGTTTGACCAATTTTTGACCAAATATTCGGGTAGATTTCGATAATCGATTATTATAAATTATAATCGAATGCATTCTATTCCGTAAGTAGATGCTCGTGGTACATTTGGTTTCACAAAATTATTTCCGAATGAATGAGAAATTAGTATCAAAATTTGACATCTTGAAAGTGGAAATTGAATGTTGTAGCAAGTTGTGAAATGTATTATATATTGGAAGATGACTTGATTTTGAACCAACTAATATACCTCTAGTTTGGATTTGGGTTTGGGCTCCAAGGAGCACCGCAAGTCTTTAGAAGGGAGGATACTTAGATGCTATCGAGTTCGGTTCAAAGCCCACACGCTCACGCCGTCGCCGCTAGCCAGCCCGCCGGGCCGGGCTCGTTCCTCGAGGTCCAAGGTCGTGTTTCACGTAGTATATTCTTTTTAGACAAAATAAATATAAAATAATTTATTTATTTTAATTCATCGTTCCGAATTTGACACGTGTCTGTCTGTTGGATTAAGAACAGACATGATTGTTCAACATGTCCTTCCAGGTTTGGCAACTGTTCAATCAGGTCCTTTCAAGTGTTGTGTCTTTTTAGACATAACTTTTGATATTCTATAAATAGGCCCCTTTTAGTTCTGCATTTTTCATTCCATAACATACAGAATTTATTTTGCATTCCATAGCATTTGAGTCTTTAGTTTAGCGAGTACAAAACAATTCGAGTTCGCCGTCCTTTTGGTTTGTAGTGCTACTACCGAAAGGTTTTGATCGTTGTATCTTGGGAAGCATTTGCCATAATACCGTAAACACCGAAGCGGGGCAAATACATCTTAAAGAAAGAGAGTTAAACTCTTGCCTCGATCTGCGTATTTTATTTCATCGTCTTTTACAAATTTTGCAAGTAAGTGTTGTGCATTCTTTAATTAAAAACAGAATATAATTTTATACTTAAAATTGATCTAACAACAATGCCACACAAGATTTTGGGCTTGTCATAACTTTCTACTGTGGTTCATTTTACGATGCTAACTCATTCATATGTTTTCTTAAATTCAATTTCAGAACACACTTCTGTAAAGTCGTGTGCATTCTTTAATGAGTACAAATTTCAACCGTTATCTACAAATCCAGATATAAATATTTTCTCAAGTATGAGTTCAAGAACTGAACAATGAAACGCTAAACCTCTAAATTCTTCATCTGCTGGATAAGTAAACAAACAAACCTCTGGTCCTGGCTCATAATCTTCTGCGCGTTCTGGTGAAGTTCGTTGTATTCACAGCGATTGCAGTCGAACAGATGTGGATTCCAGCTAAACACACAAGTCATAGAGAACAAAAGGAGGACCTGCCACTGTCGTTACTAGAATTGCCAGTGCCGTTGATACAAGAGCAACAATTGAGACGGCATTTTTCCGTGTCTGAAAATCTTTAAGAACACTTTTTCCGTGTCTGCAATCCTTGCAATGAATTATGTGTAGAAAATATCCGTTCGCAGATTTAGCACGTGCATATCTCCGACCTTTGCCGGCTGAGAAGCTGAAAGGTTGGTGACAAAGCCGGCTGGAGCATGCACAACTAAGATCTTTTGGTAGTGAAATAGTGCTATGCCCGATATAATAAGACATTCCATTCCTGACTTTGTCCATCCACTTCCTGTACTCGGCTACCCATGTGTCTGATGACTTCAAATTGATATACAGTTCTCTTGTTCGAACTTTTTCTTTCACAAGGATTTCATTCTGGGACGAAAGGACCCACATCTTGCTCCAAAAAACTTATGCTCGAAAACATTGCTCACATTCTGATGGAAATACAATTGTGGAATGATCTTCCACAGCTTGGATGGTTTCTGGCTGTTCCCAAACCTCACAATAAGCATCGATCTTCCTACGCCGGATGGTCTACAAAGGAACAGCCTGGAAAAATAGTTCTTCTTGCCATTCTTGTCAATGATTTCACTATTGTTCTGAAGAGCACATGGTGCTTAAAACCGTAAAAAGTTCGATATGTAATTTGGCATCAATCGATCTTTATCTCTACCCCACCAACCTGCAAAACCTCGACTTGTTCTTTCAGTCACCTCGAAAAATAGGGCCGTTGCATCTTCCTGTTTTGCAGAATTCATTCTATCTTGTGAGATAGGAATATGGGCAGGATCCATGAGGCTTTTTGAAAAGAATAGAGTGAACGTACGCAATTTCATGGTTCATTGAAATATCTCGAAACCTGGGCATCGCGAAGTTTTCAAACAAAAGTATATTCTTAGAACTTGGTGGCGATTTGTAGAAATCCATATCTATGTAACTCCTTTGGAGTCCCTCAGTTCATATGGCTTTAAACAAGCTGATGGCGGAATGTTTGCACCTGTAGGGAGCTGTCCAAAAAATAGTGAGAAATAATATCATTAATGTAATTCATTTCAAGCATGGATACAAATTCTAGTATGAAGCAAGGAACGTCACGAAGAAGATTAGCTAAATACAGACCTGGAGTATTGTCACACATTTACCATTGCCTTCAAACTACCAACCATGGTACATAAATTCCAGCCTACAGTCGATCAATTGACCTTCAGAAAGTTTTGCCAACCCAAATTTTGAAAAATTTAATGGCAAGGTTCTAAAGTTTATTAGCCAGGAAATATTACTGACAAAACATTAATAATATGTTTGTTAAGGTGGATGGAATAGTAAAGGACACTATTAAGTAAGAAAAAAAAGTCCAGTTCTATATGGTCCAGCATGCCAAACATTCCCAAACACAACATCATAAAAAAATTCAAAAGCATTCGTTTCACTTGTAAAGGCCAAAATGTCAAATCTCCATTACTCTAAGCCATAATGCATGTAAACAATTCCTGGTAACAACAGACAAGTCTTCTATGCCATTGAAAGAACTGAGTCAATCTCTAAAATGGCGGACAATGATAAATTTTCCATATCGGTGTATTGTCTCGACATAATTTTTAGCGTGGGTAAAGCTGGAATTTATGTAAAATTTCAATATATATAAGGTGGGAATGGGGAGATCATCAAAATTCACGATTCAGTGATTGTTTGATACCATATTTAGAGATCTGAGCATAAATATAAAACGGGTAAAAGCGTGGTTAATAATAGCGAAATTTCCTCTGGGTCAATAAACTTTTTGTGTCAAACTGGTCGCTCAACTTCCACGTTTGCCTCTTTGGTCAATCTATTCACACCCGTTGGTAAACTAACAACTACATGGCCATTAAATACTGATGGAATGCTAAGCTGGCATCAAGCATGGCAAAACATGTCGTGGATTGTTTCAATCAAGTTACTCAACCTCCACGTTAGCTACAATTTCGTCGTTCTAAAGGGGGCCTATGGAATTACGATTACAAGCCTACAGTAATTTCCTCTAATAGATTGTTTAATCCACTTTTGATTTTTCTAAAGTCCATCAGTCAATTAAAGCAATATAATCTGCTAGGAGTTGATTGATTTACCAAGTTATTTGATACCCAAAATATGTCCTATTAACCAGACTTCAGTCATCAGATCAGATTATGATCCTAATTCGGAATATTAGAAATGCTAACAAATTCTCATAAATTAAGCATATTCCAATCAAATTCAAGATTCCCCACTCTTATTTCTTGAATAAACAGAACATGAATATACCCAGAAAAATTAATTTCACAAATGTACATACTAGATAGTCGACACTACCAACAAGCACTAAAGAACATAAAGAAACCAATATAAGAATCTAAGCTGGATTACCTCAGGGGACATCGATCTTCAAAATGCCGAAGCTCTCCATTGCCATCACAATACAGAAGAACCTGTTTGTCAGACACACCAAGGCCCAAAGGGATGCATCTGGTACATCCTTGGTGAGATAAAGAGGGTACCATTCATCTGTCTAATCATGCTGGTGGGTGTTGGAAAACCAAGGGCTTTGGTTTTGTAAATAATAGAGTTGGTACTTTTGGAGTGGGCATGTTGGTGAGAAGTTGAGGGTCTTGGGTAGAGATTTATAAGAGAAGAATGGTTGCAATAAGGCCATGTTTGCCTCCAAGATGGAATGAAAGCATTTGAGAAAGAAGAAAATGAAAAGAATACTAAAAATGGAAATTTCTGATAGAAGTCCTTGCCTAAGATCCTACACGTGTTAAATCTTTAATTTTCATTGCATGCCGATACTTCAAGGCATTCTATAGTATAATACTTTTAAGACCGTAAGTTGTCACAATCAATTCGAATAATGTTTGTATAAGAATAGTAAGATGAATTACTTATTGTGATATAATGAAGTCCACAATATCCCTGATGATTAACTATGCATTTATGAAATCAATTATAAGAAGGAACAAGAAATGTTTATTGGTGGCAAATAATACAGAAAAGTAATTTCTGTGTCAACTATTTTTTCTGTGAAAAGTCAAAGTAATTGAGAAAGGAGAAGATAAGATCGGGGTGAGAAACTGGAAAAATTCTGGAAATATATAGATCTCTTTATCCCTTTCAATAAACATATCTTTTCAAAATTTAAATCTCAAATGTTCAATTATTTGATAGATCTAACGGTTCAATTATATGATTGTTACATGCAAATATAAACTGTGTTGAACTAAATGTTATTTGTTCAATTTCAATCATGATGAATAAATAAAATTAATAGTCCTAGTCGATGAGCGATGCAATCATGCAAAGTATCAAGTGCTAAGTGCTTGTCAGTCAACAATGCGCATGCAGCCTATGTATGAACAGAAAATGTAGCGTAAATTTTACTCTTATTTTTGTAAGGTGTCCAAAACTACCATTTTGTCATGAATACAGCTCCATATAATTTGAGAGAGTCAAGATAATGTATTGCAAGACAAATCTTTATAATTCTACATGTAGAAAAAATACAAAACCAGATATAAATATTTCTTTAGGTTATGAATTCAGAAACTGAATGACGAAATGACAAATCTTTATAATTCTATATCTGCTGGAGAAGTATCTGAACAAACCTCTGATCCCGGCTCACAATCTTCTGTGCGTTCTGATGAAGTTCGTCGTATTCATAGCGATTGCAGTCGTACAAATGTGGATTCCGGCTAAGCATATAGTTGTCGAGAACAAAAGGAGGGCCTTCCACTGTCGTCCAGATACTAGAATTGCCAATGCTGTTGATACAAGAGCAACAATTGAGAGGGCATTTTTCCAAGCCCGAAAAGCTTTAAGAACACTCCTGCAGTCCTTGCAATGAATTACGTGCCGGAAATATCTGTTGGCGAGATTTGGCGAGTGCAAATCCCCGATCCCTCCCTTTGCCGGCTGAGAAGCTGAAAGACTGGCGACAAAGCCAGCAGGAGCGTGCTCTACTACAGCCGGATATTTTGGTAGCGAAATTGTGCTATGTCCGATATGATAAGGCATTCCTTTCCCCACTTTGTCCATCCACTTCCTGTACTCGGCTACCCATGTGTCTGATGACTTCAAATTGATGTACAGCTCTCTCGTGGGAACGTTTTCTTTCATAAGAATTTCATTCTGGGACGAAAGGAATCCCATATCTTGCTCGAAAACCTTACTTGCATTCTGATGGAAGTACCACTGTGGAATGATTTTTAACAGCCCTGGTGGTTTTCTGTTGTTCCCAAACCTCACAATAAGCATGGATTTTCCTTGGCCAGACGGTCTACAAAGGAACAGACCCGAAAAGCAGTTCTTCTCACCATTCTTGTCAATGATTTCCCTACTGTTATGAAGAACACATGGCGCTTCAAAATGTAAAAAGTTCGGCATGTAGTTTGGCGTAGACCGATCTTTTTCTCGACCCCACCAACCTGCAAAGCCTCGATCCGTTCTTTCAGTCACTTCAAAAAATAGTGCTGTTGCATCTTCCCGTTTTGCAGTAAAATCTGTTCTATCGTGTGAGATAGGGACATGGGCAGGATCCATGAGGTTTTCTAAAAGAATAGAGTGATCATACGGAAGTTCATGGATTGTTGAAATATCTCGGAACCCGGGCCTAGCAAAGTTTTCAAACCAAGGTATTTTCTTAGCATTTGATGGGATCTTGTGAGACATCCATATCCATATAACTCCTTGGGAGTCCCTCACTTCATATGGTTTTAAACAAGCTGATTGCGGAATGTTTGCACCTGTTGGGAGCTGTCCCAAAAATCATGAGAAAAATATCATTCGGCGATTTGTAGTATGAAAAGATGAATGTCACAAGGGAGATGCAGACCTGAGGTATTGTCACACATTTACCATTGCCTTCAAATTGCCAACCGTGGTATAGACATTCCAGTTTCCCGTCAATCAATTGACCTTCAGAAAGTTTTGCCAACCTAAATTTTGAAATATTTACAGAGTATCGTCAAAATTTTACATTACATTGAAGAGCTTTAATAAACATGATCAACTCAGATAGGTATAGTTACATGGAACGACAAAAAAGAATTCATTTCTAATTCTAAAGGTTAAAATGTCAAATCTTCATTACTATGAGCTCATGTAAACATTTCCTGGTAATAATGGATGAGTCTTTTCTCGTAAAGGCATTGAAAGAACATAGTCTTCCTGTAGGATGATTGATTATTTTTCCATAATCTATGTATCGTCTCCATAATTTTATAGAATTTGTAAAGCTGAAATTTATGTAGAATTTCCATATATTTGGGATACAAATGGGAGATCGAAATTCAGTATTGAGTGATTATTATACACAATATTTAGGGCTTGTTTAGTGTTGTTCAGTATAGTTTTTTTTTTTTTTTTCAAAAAAATAGGTTTTTTGGTTACTTTATTGACTTTTCAAACTTTTTTTCTAGTGTAAAAAGTTTGAAAAGTCAAAAATAGTAGGCAAAAAAATGGGTTTTTTTGGAAAAGAAATGGTTACCAACAAGCCTTTAATATTCCAATGAACTGTGTTGGAGTGGACACTTTGTGGCTTGCTGCAGCCATGCAATCAAAGCTGCAAATAGGGACGGAGCCAGGATCTTTAGCTTGTGGGGGCAATTTGGCGATGAACAGTACTATAATACTGGCCGACAATACTACGTTAACTTGTAGCATCTATAGCAGTAAGCAACGAAATAGTAGCCGGTAGATATAATGTCATTGAAAAAAAATAATAAAATCACCTATTTTATTCATGCAAAAATTTAAAAATTCAAACTATATTTTCACGAGATTTGTACGTAAAAAAAGAAGGGCTATTTTGTTTAATTTTTCAGATTTTGGAATTGAAAATAAAATAAAAGTTTAAGGTATAAAAGATTAAATTCGGTGTTAAGCATAGCGTTTTGTCAATTTTATCATTCTAAAATATGAGAAAATTCTCTAATCTATCCAAACACAAATAATAAACTTTGCCACTAGAATGAAGATTTTTCTTTGCATCTATCTAAATTTAGAGTATATATTTTGTTATAAAGGCAAAATTATAAAATTTAATTTTTTTTTTTCTCTAAAACACAACATCAATTCTGAAAGCTGAGTGGGGCAGTTGACCCCACTGTAAATCCGCCATTAGCTGTAGATACGAATTCTTAACCTAATAAAATAATTGGTGGCGACTGAACTTGTATGGAAATCTCATTTGAGTCCCTATTTGTGTCAACCCATTGCTCAACTTAACATTGGCCACTGCGTTCACTTGGGTTAGTAAAGCTAACGGAAAATTCTTATGTGGTGGTTAAATACTAACTAAATGTTGTATTGGCATCTAGAGTGGCAAAATATGGCATTGATTGTTTCAATCAAGTTACTCAACTTCCACACAACTAGTGGAATTAGCATTATAAGCCTAATTACTATCCAGTAATTTCTCCTAAAATGATTGTTTAATCCACTTTTTTCCCCCCCGTAATGACCACCAGTCAAGTAAAGACCACCAGTCAATTAAAGCAGCACAATTAGCTTGGAGTTTTATGATTTAGCAAGTTATTTGATACAAAAGTTATATCCTAATAACCATAATTCAACCATGAGATATTCAGAAAGTGATTCTAATAAGGAATCTTGAAAATGCTATAAAAATTAACACGAGCATAAACTGTTAAGAGATTTGGTTCTATTCTAAAAGATCAATTTTAACAATGTTAAGAGGAGTAGTCCAAGTCTTTATATTTCGTGTGGCATAATGTGGTGCAAAGTTTACATTTAGTTGTTAAACACGCCTCTAACATATCCAACCACGAGTTTGATTAAGTGAAAGCTGGCTTTCACCAGATGAAAACAAGTGGAATGATCCTCCGCGTACATTGTGATTTTCTGGCAGACGGTTGGAAAACCAAGATTAAAAGGCAATACATCTCCTCTTCTCTGGTATTGTACCCTTCTGGATTGAACTCTCTCTCTTACGCACTTCTTCTGTTCTTCATCTCATTCTGGGTTTTGTTTTGGGGATCTTTGATTTTGGGTGATCATTGATCAAGCTTTGAAAATATAATTACTCTCTGAGTGATTGATCTGGTTTATGGGGTGATTTGGTTTGTGATAATCCTCCGTGAATAGTAACTAGTTTTTGGGTAAACTAGGGTTAAAGAGATTCTGATTTGATCCAGGGGTTGGCATGATATTTTCGGTTGAGGGTGGATGTGTTATGCCTGACAGAAGCAAGTCCTGAATCCGATGAAACATATGCTGTGAATGGTTCTTGAGTTGAAGCGTTGAAGTCACTTTCGTGTTTCTATATTTTCATTTCTGTCTTCTTTAGCATTTGTTATTTCCACTTTTGTTGCTAATCTTTGGTTTTCTCAGAGTTGGTTTTGTAACATTTTGGTTATAGTTTCAATATTTAATCAACGTGAGATTTATCTCTTAACATGTAAAACAAGATGGTAGCTTGTTTAAACACACCAATTTTGAAATCCAAATGCTTGTTTGAGCTTTAGATGGACCCAATCACTCATTTGAGGATAATGAACTATAATACTGTAGTAAGAGACTTGTATTTCATTGAATCTTATTAAGAGAAGTAGCCCAATTGCTTATATGTTATATTTAATCGGGATTTATCCTTAACACAAACTAATTGTCAAGTGCAAAATCCCACAAAGATAGACCTTTTAACGTAGACCCAATACTCAAAACGATGTGAGAGCTCAAAACGCTCAAACCAGCAATTAACTGGTCTAAACTTCAGGCCAGCAATTCAACTAGTCTAAAGCTCACCCGAGCAATCATATTGTCTTATTTCAAGATCAGTATTCTCAAACGAGCGACCATCAGGTGAAAGGGTTAATTTTCGATAGAAACCAATATAAGAATCTAAACGGGATTACCTGTGGGGGCATCGATCTTGAAAACATCGAATCTCTCCATTACCATCACGATACAGAACAACTTGTTTGTCAAACACAGTGAGCCCCAAAGGGGCATCATCTGGTACATTCTTGGTGAGATAAAGAGGGTACCACTCTTCTGTCCAATCATATTCCGCCACTTCATCTTGACTAGATTGGCTCAAAATCACACCTTCATCTTGATCATCATCTGATGATGCAGATGAAGATAGCCCACCAACAATTTCTTCTGCAACTGCATGCCACTTTTTCCAGTGCTTCCTCACTGGAAAATAACTATTGTTATGATTATGTTTAAATGGTAGCTGATGGGACACCAAATCCTTTTGTTTTGTGGGTACTCGATTTATTAATTTTGAAGTGGTGCATGTAGGTGAGAAGTTGAGGATCTTGGGCACAGATTTATCAGAGAAAAACGGATGTAATAAGGCCATGTTTGGCCTAATAGATGGAAGATGAAAGTGGTTGATTGCAGACGAAATGGAAACAAAGCATTTGATTTGAGAGAGAAGAATATGTGATCATATGTGAAGAATGTTGCTTGATGGAATGGTGCACTAATTATGGCCACACAATGCAAAGAAGACTACAAGTGGAAATTTCTATAAAAGGCCTAGTTTAATTTTTTTTTAAAAATCGTGGTACCTACACGTATAATATTTTTTCTTTTCAATTAGATAATTGCAAAATGAAAACATAGCATTCTTTTCTTGTTACGATTGTTTTAATAATCTCATTCTCATATTTAGTGCTTGTTTGGTATGGATTAAAATGAGTTTTTTTTAAGTTAGTCAACCATCTTTCAAAAAAGGGGTCCACTTTGAGTTAAAAACACAAACAAAATTTCAAAAATTATAGTTGAATAGTCAATAGTTGCGACTGATCAAAAACAAATAAACCAAAAAACACATTTTAATCCCTACCAAACAAACACTAATATTCCAAGTAGTACTACAACATAATCCGTGTTCATCTCAATTTCAAATTTAGAACCCTTGAACTAATCTCAACATCAAATTTAGAATCGTTACTTACATCATATTGAGATTAAAATGTGAAATTACGGTAAAAAAATTGTAAATGTGTCTCACATTGTCTTGCAAAACAAGATGAACCACTTGATTCTTCAATATCTGCTTGCAATTAGAAAAATCACTCTTATTTTGCCAAAGAATCCTACTTCCTTCTATATTTTCTAAAATTTCTTAAATCCATAATGTCTATATTTATCATTTTAAACATAACTATATAGAGTATATAGAATGGTATCATGACCTTTGATTTATTATGGAATTAACCATAAATAGACTGCCATTTTACTATTTTCTTGCAATTGAAAAATCACAAAATTGAAACTCTTGTAACCTTTATAGTTTTATACATAGGAGTTCATAACTTTTAATGTCCCAAAAATTCAGTTGACCCCTTCTGCCTCGGATATGGTTCCAATCAATCCGCAAAAATTCTAAGTCAAACCAAACAAGTTCTTAGTAATTTAAACTCAAAAAAATTATTTGGCTCTGGAAGAACTAAATAAGTATATTTGTTAGTGCTTATAAATAGTTAAATACTTATAAATTGGTCAAATATTCAAATTTTGTAGGACACACAAATTTTATCTACATATTCCGTAAGACACACTAATTATAATTTTCAAAAATATTTACTAAACATATTCTATGATATATTCTTAAAATTTAATTTTAGTCCTTAAAGTTTGCATAATTTACAAAATTGGTACCCAAAATTTCCAAATTTTCAATAATGCCTCTAAACATCAAATAACAACTTATGATCATCCTCAAAACAATACCTCACATCCGAAAATTATAAATGTCCAACATTTTGTAAATTATAGTTTGGTCCCTGACCCTCAAATGACTTATAGTGTCATGAATAATTCTTGAGTCCATTAAATCTTCGGCAAAAATCTTATTTTTAAAATTTCACTTTGGTCCCTAACAAAATAACCATAAAGGTCCCAAACTTTTCACCTAAGCCACATAGAAAAAATCAGAGTATTACATCCATCGCCCTTAAAACAATTTCTTCTTCAAAATTACCTTAGTTATCAACTATGTGGATATTAGGCTTTATGTCATCCTCTAGTCCTATGTAGCCTTTTCAAAACAATGATTTCTTCATTGAACCATAATCGGAGTAATCTTTATAGCTCGAGAGACTTGAACCTTCCAATTAAAAATAATTTGTTGGGAGTTCCTCATAAGGAAGGTACAATTGAACATCCAATGCTTGCGAGCTAATTGCATGACTAGATCAATATTTTTTGAGCATAGAAACGTGGAAAACATCATGAACTGTCTATGAATCTTGTTTGAAGTTTTCCTTCTTGCCAAAACTTAAATTCTTCATTTGTTGAACTGTCATAGCTCTTTTATCAATTTTGGACCATCTTAATCCTATCACGAATTTTCTCAACAATCTGAACTGTATGTTGAACTATTTATAGTCCAAGAAATTGTGATTCGCCGACTTCATCCCAATAAAGCCGGTGATCTATAGTTCTACCAAATAGTACTTCATATAAAGCCATTCTAATATTTGCCTAGTAATTGTTGTTATACGCAATCTTCACTACTAGTAGATGATTTTTCCAGCTTTTTCCCAAATCTAATATACCTGCTCAAAACATATCCTCAAGTATCTAAATAGTCCACTTTGATTAACCATTTGATTCGGGATGATGAGTTGCTAACATTTAGCTTGGTCCCCATTACTTTGTGCAAAATTTCTCAAAAACTTGATGTAAATACAGTGGAAACTAAAATACCATGCAATCTTACGATTTTGCTTAAATAAATGGGAAATTGGCGCAAATGGTCCCTAACGTATCATGTTAGTGCGCAAATGGTCCCTAACCTTTCATTTTTGGTGCAATGGTCCCTAACCTATCCATTTAGGTGCGGAAATGGTCCTTTTGGACGGATTCCGTTAAAAGTCTGTTAAGAAACCTTTCATTTTGGTGCGCAAATGGTCCCTATCAATGTTTTTGTCTTTATTAGTGGGGGTAAAATTGTCAAGTTATATCTTTCTTTCAATTGACGCAAATGGTCCCTAACCTTTACCTTTTTCTGGCGCAAATGGTCCCTAGCATATAATTATATTTTGGTGCACAATTAATTCTTATTTGATGAAAAAGACAAAAATATATTTACTTTTAATTAAAAAAATTTGCAATTGAATTCCTAACCTTTAAAAAAAGTAAAAATGAGTCCGATACTTTAATTTTTTTATCAAAAAAAATTAAAAGAAAAACTAACAAATTGACAATATACTAAATTATTTTGTATATTTTATAAACTATTATAAAATAACTAAAATTGAAATCATAATTATTAACGAGTGTGCTAATTAAAATTATTTTATTGTTATTAAGTAATTATATTATTTAAAATCAAACTTTAATTTTATCATCACAAAATAAAAAGAAAAATAAATTTGTCACAAATAAATTTTTTAATTATGCTCAACCCAACTCGATTTTATACGATCTCATATTTACTGGGTCAATTCAACCCACTTTTGAGCCACAAAGAAACTGGACCAGTCTTATTTTAAAATTTAATTTATTTTTGAATTAAAAAAAAAAAAAGTTTCACCCCACCCCACCACCACCCACCCCCACCCCCACCCCCACCCCCACCCCCACAAAACCAGACCGGAAGGGAGGGAGTTTCTCCCCTCCCCAGTCGCCGTCGGCGACCGGGGAGGGGAGAAACCCCCTGGTTTCGCAGCGATTAGGGGGGAGAAATCCCCCCTAATCGCCGGTTTCGCGGCCAAACCTCCCCCCTGGTTTCGCGACCAAACCAGGGGGGACGACCGGAAGAGGGGATTTCTCCCCTTCCCACGGCGACCGGGGAGGGGAGAAATCCCCTCCCTCCGGTCTGGTTTTGTGGTGGGGGGGTGGGGGTGGGGGTGGGGGTGGGGGTGGAGCGGGGTGAAACCTTTTATTTTTTATTTTTAAATTCAAAAATAAATTAAATTTTAAAATAAAAATGGTCCAGTTTCTTTGTGGCTCAAAAGTGGGTTGGATTGACCCAGTAAATATGAGATCGTATAAAATCGAGTTGGGTTGAGCATAATTAAAAATTTTATTTGTGACAAATTTATTTTTCTTTTTATTTTGTGATGATAAAATTAAAGTTTGATTTTAAATAATATAATTACTTAATAACAATAAAATAATTTTAATTAGCACATTAATAATTATGATTTCAATTTTAGTTATTTTATAATAGTTTATAAAATATACAAAATAATTTAGTATATTGTCAATTTGTTAGTTTTTCTTTTAATTTTTTTTAATAAAAAAATTAAAGTATCGGACTCATTTTTACTTTTTTTAAAGGTTAGGAATCCAATTGCAAATTTTTTTAATTAAAAGTAAATATATTTTTGTCTTTTTCATCAAATAAGAATTAATTGTGCACCAAAATATAATTATATGCTAGGGACCATTTGCGCCAGAAAAAGGTAAAGGTTAGGGACCATTTGCGTCAATTGAAAGAAAGATATAACTTGACAATTTTACCCCACTAATAAAGACAAAAACATTGATAGGGACCATTTGCGCACCAAAATGAAAGGTTTCTTAACAGACTTTTAACGGAATCCGTCCAAAAGGACCATTTTCGCACCTAAATGGATAGGTTAGGGACCATTGCGCCAAAAATGAAAGGTTAGGGACCATTTGCGCACTAACATGATACGTTAGGGACCATTTGCGCCAATTTCCCTAAATAAATTTGTGCTAAATGGTCAAAAGAGAAAATCATCTTCACATATAAAAAACGAACTGACTTGGTCAATCTATCCACCATAACTCGACATCGCATCTTTTAATTGTTTTTGAAAAACCCACAACAAAATCCATCAAAATGTGCTCTCATTTTCATTCTGGAGCATTTAGAAATTTATCAGTTACGAAAACCGTTTATGCTTTGCCTTCACGTGCTAACTAATTTAGCACCTCCAAACGAAGTTAGCATTCATACGGAAATGATAAGAAGATCATTGAAGACTTTAGTTAGTAATGATGAATCTAAACATATTGAGTAATAAAATAAATCAAATCGTTAACAAGTTTGCATAGAACTAAATCTCCTGCCCCAAAAACACTATTAGAATGTGATTTAGAGGTTTTTTCTTACACATATAGTGGATACCCATTTTTTATACAAGGTTTCTAATTTAACGAGTTTTAAGAAGAAACAATAAAGAGGTCTATTTTTATTTTTTTAAATTACTATTGATGGCCTACATGAACAACCACAACTCACATAATTCATATGCAATCAACAAATTGTCCAATGCATTTTAAGAAATTACAAGGTTTGCCTAGGGAAATTCCTAATATATATAAACAATATTTTTTTTTAGAAAAAATTACCACAACTTGCCAATAAATGCAATAGAAAAGGAAAAAGAAGATCAAGTTGAAAAATGAACACATATTTACGTGATTTGACAAACTTGTCTACGTCCACAAAAAAGGAAATCAATTAGGTCTTTACCATTTTAGCACAGCTCAAGCCTCAAGACATTAGCACAAAAGGAAAAAGAAGAACAAGTCGAAAAGTGATCACATCTTCATCTTTATGTGATTTGACAACCGTTTTTACATCTAAAAAAAATTAATTAGATCTTTACCCACACCATTCATCAAAGTTAGAATCTTTTAAGTGCCACATTAAACCACATAGTCAACCCCCCCAACCCCCCAACCCCAACATTCAACATCCAAATAAAACAATTAACTAGTAATCCTACACTATATATTTGGGTGGATCTTGAACAAAACAGATCTCTAGGTACCTTTAAATTAGGAAAAATTGAATGGTTTATTTCTTAATAACCAATGTTCTAAAAAGCGTAAAGTGTGGTTAAGCGTGGAAGTCGAGCTTCAAGTTTTTTGAACCTATGCAACGCCTATGCAAGAGCGAGACAAGGATAAGGTGATGATGCAGTGTAAGGTATAGCTAGACGTGGAGGTCGAACTTCATGCCTAGGATCAGTTTAGGCGGACTTTTTAGAACAATAGTAATAACTAGAGTTGAAAATGGGCTGGGTCGGGCTGGCCAAAGCAGGGCCATACTTGAAAATGGACTGGGCCGACCCAGTCTAGTTCTGTGCAGACCAGAAATATATTGACCCGGTCCAGCCCAACCCATCAGGCCAACCTAGTCTTAAATATTTTTTTAAATACTTTTTTTATACAATCTTAGATAAACTTAAACAATATATATTTTGAGATTTTTAAAGATATTAATTTATAAAATTGAGACTCTTATGTATTAGTCAATAGATGAACATCAATTTTCTTTCAAAATAGTAATGTTTTTTTTTGTTAATTGTAAACTATTTTTGATACTTTTTAAAAAATATATAAATAGTAAGAGCATGTTAATCTTATTGTTTTGAGATATAAGCATGTTTGACTTAAATTTAAAAGTTTATTTATAAGTAAATTTAAAATAAATAATTTTCTTGTCACAACAAATATAATTTGAATTGAAACTTGAATTAAACTAAATTTTAATTAAATCTCAACAATTTTATGTTGGAGTTTGGGATTATTGGACTAATGTTTAAAAAAAAAGACAATTTAAATCGGAGACTTGGGCTTATGCCAGTTTAGATTGATATTATTTGGATTGTGTATTATGATTATTCACAAAATGAGTTATTAGCGTTAAGGAGCAAAAAAAAAAAAAAAATTATTAATCTCTTATTATAATTGTACAATTCACTTCAACGATGAAAAATATCTGAATTTACATTAAAAATATCGTGCAAATTTCACTTAAACGTGTTTTTGTTTTCAAAATTTTGATTTTCGATTCATGTCAATGAGAAAAAATTAGCTTCATAAAATTATACATATGAGAGTCACATTTGGAGATGTTGTGTCATTAGAGACTACAATTTTACCTTTAAACTATACGAAAATGTTTAATTAATCAAGTCTAAAAAATTCGTTAAGTTTTGATTAAGATTCGTGAGGAAATGTTCAAATGGTTACAAGCCTATTTGTACTATGAAAAAAAAAATAATTGGTACTATATTTGTAGTTCTTGTGAATTAATGCGGGATTTATTGAATATAATTGAAAAGGTTAGATAGGACAAGAGTATTTATTTATTTTTCACACTTTATTTTTAAATTTTTTTAATAAAAAAACTTATGTGTGCATACTTTTTATAAAAGAGTGTCATTGATGCTCGACTTCATTATTTTTGCATACTTCAACGTCATTTAGGTTGTGTTTGATTGCTCAAATTTGCCATGGAAAATGTTATGTGCCAATCCTACCTGGCGTAGTCCCCCCCCCCGCGCGCCACGTAAGCATAAGTCGAAACAAAAAATGCGTACACCTAACCCTTTCCGAGGCGTTTATCCGAGGCTCTCGGATCGGAACCTTTTATCCGAGGCTCATGATAGGTTACCGAGGCTCTCAGGTCGGAACAACTTAGACAACCGACCCTGGTTGCGTGCCCAGGAAGCCTCCATATGACTGAACCTTGACAAGAGTGATGGGACAGCCTGCCAAGGCGGCTTGTCAGGGTCATAGCCCCTTAGTTTGCGGCTGAAAGGGACTTCCCCATTAATGCCAATGACGTGACACCAAGGATGTGACTCGAGAATCCCTCAGATGGGACCACGTGTCGCACATCAAAGAGGATTGTTCCCATAAAATTTGCCTATAAATACCAAACTCATTTGACAATACAGGGATGTTGAAAAGATTACTCTACACACATATGTTAAGTCCTCCTTTTTTCTAATTATTCTGGGAAAGGTTATAACCACCTCGGAACTTGTTATTAGGAGGCCCTCAGGCTTTCACTTTTGTCCAAAGAGTGTTCTCAACCTTCTATCTCCTTTCCATCCGGACGGGAGGTTATCTACGTGGTTGAATAAACCACGTGGCAGCCTTGGTAGGAGGAAAACACACGTGGGCATAGGTAGCGTGGGGATCCTGTTGGCAACCATTTTTGGAGGTCAACAGAAAATGCAAATTTTCCACCCATTTTCCACCTTTTGACTTGTTTGATTGAACAAATTTGCCATGGAAAAAATTTTCCATTTTCTTGCACGTGATGGTGTTTTCCACCAAAATGAGGAAAACATTTTCTTGGCTAATGAGGAGCTTAAATTTTCCAGGGAAAATTTTTGAAAGCAAGACCTTTTACCAACCTTATCAATTTTTAAGCAAATTAATATTTTTGCTTAAAATTAATAATTTTTAAGCAAAATTATTAATTTTTAAGTTGGCAAAATAATTTCTTGGCAAAATTATTAATTTTTAAGTTGGCAAAATAATTTCTTGGCAAAATTATTAATTTTTAAGCAATATTAAGTTGGAAAATACTACATTTTCCATGGAAAATAAAGACAATCAAACACCAAAAGATAGAAAATCACAACATTTTATAGGACGAATTTTTATCCAATCAAACACACTACATTTACAATTCCCAGGAAAATATTTTCTTGGCAAATCATTTCCATGGAAAATATTTTCTTTCCACCCATTTTCCATGCTTGCAATCAAACGCACCCTTAGATTATTGTAGATAATTAAAACTGTTCCAAACTTTAAAAGAAAACATATTTACAAGTATTAAACTCGCCAAATAATTAAACAAAATAATATACAAACATTTACGATAATCTAGTTTAAATTGAGTAATTCTATTAAATAACATGTTAAACGTGTTTTAAATTAATAAACTCAAGAAACAAATAACATCCCATTCATCCAAAATGGGTGAAGAACCCACCACCATCTATTGTCATGACTCATGACAGTTGAAAACCCACCCAGCCACCCTCTACCCTCACCATTACCATTTTTACACTTGCAAAAAGAGTTGTGTAGAAGCCTTTTAGGACAAAGGTTTTTTTGGGACAATTGCATCATTGGTCCTCAATCTAGTATTCAAGTAGTAGGTAAAGCTTCAAACTTTTAAAAATTGCCAATTAGCCCTCAACCTTTCATTTTGTTGCACAATAAGTAATCACTAGCAAAAACTGTCTAAATTTTCATTAATTTGTCACATAACCCTTATGATAACATTGTTTCACTTCTAACCAAGTGTAATTCTATTATTCACTAACATGTCAAGCATGTTTTAAATGAATATAACCAGTGGTGGAGTTAGATTTTTAAAGTTGGGAGGTCCCGAATAAGGGTGGGTCGAGGTGGGGAACCTTTTCACTGGAGTTCGGGGGCAATGCCTCCGATTTTTTTTTTCAAACCATATTTACTGAGTCAATTCTTATGAGAATCTAAGGAGGGTGTCCTCAACTCAGATTTTAATAGATTTCTTAATATTTATAAATTTCATGAAATTTAATAGAATTTGACATATTTGATAAGATTTTAATAGATTTCTATATCATAGATTTTAATAGATTCTCATGGATTTCATTGAATTTGTGGTCTTTTTATTAAAAATTATATTTTCATCTCCTCAATTGTGTCAACTTTAAATTTTGAAAAAATTTTAAAATTTCATCATAACGTTTCAAGTCTATTTTTTTTTTAAAACCAAATTATGTCTTGAAGAGAAATTTGCTCTAAAATTAATGTTGACAAGTAAACTCACCATAAAAGCACAATTTAATTTTTTTTTTAAATAGACTAATAGCAAAAAAAAAAAAAAAGACAACTAATTCATGATATATTGATACATATAATTTACATTTACACTTTAAATATTAAAAATGAGTATCGAAACGTTTTAACTTTTAAAGAATTCTAAATTATAGAGGTTGATAGAGTTCATATTTGTGATTTTTTTTTTTAACCATAACCACTCATTGTGCATAAACGGATTACTATTATTATTATTTTTTTTGGAAATATGGGCATCGTTTTGAGAAAAACGGAATAAAGACGTGAATAATTACAAATTGGTATAAAAGAGTTTCAGTAAAATTTTATGTAAAAGGTGAGAGATTTGTGAGAGAAAGAAAGAAAAAAAGTCAATTGATACAAAATAATTTCAGCAAAATTGTATGTGAAAAGTGAGATGTTAGAGAAAGAGAGAGAGAGAGAAATCAATTGAAATTTTGAGGTTTGGAACAAGAATTGTTAGAATTTTTAGTAGTTATAATTATAGTTCCAAATCTATTGAAATCTGTCAAAATCCATTAATTAATGAAATCTTTAGAAATTCACTAGTTATTGAGGACACCTAAATTTCTAAAGAATCTATATAAATCCGAGTTGGGGACACCTAAATTTCAATGAATTCTATTAAAATTTGAGTTGAGGACACCTAAATTTATGTGAATTTTTCAAATTCATTCAAATCTGAGTTGGGTACACCCCCCTAATATTTTTTTATAAGCTATAATCTTTAAAAAACTTACAAGAAGTCATTGCACAAAAATAGAATCTATATCTATTTTATCTTAAACTAAACTATGTAGTCGATAGATACAAATTTAAACCCTTTTGATAGTGTTATATACAATTATTATTTGAACACGAAATGTATTAACAAACAAAGTGCCTTTATTAATTTTGTATTATCAAGAATGAGTTAATCATTTGTAATTTTGTATTATTAATTTTATTAGGCCAATAGGTCGAATTGCCTTACATTAAGAGTCAGTTTGGTCTAATTTATGAACTAGTTTGTGCACGTTTGATATAGATTATAAACTAGTTTATTTGACCTAGAATAATAAAAAATGACGACTACTAATGCAAAATTTTGTGTCAAATAAACTATATTGGTAAAATAAACTGGTTTATAAACTCTACCAAACGGGCTCTTTACTTGACCAAAATGGCTTATTTGATAACAAATAGTATATTTGATCAAAAAATTTACCTTGGTTGCCTGACATTTTTTATTAATCTTTGTCGAATAAACTATTTCGATCAAATAAACTAATTTATAAACTATATCAAACAAGCTTTAATTGATATTACGTAAAAGTTAAATTATATATTAAAAAACAAAAAAAACTAAATAAAAAAAAAAAAACTCAAAAAGTTGGGGGGTCCAAGTCCCCCCTGGGACCCCCCGGCTCCGCCCTTGAATATAACGTGTCATGCATGCTTTTCATTTCACAATAATATGTTACGAACATGTTTCCCACCTCATTTTAAGTCATATTATGGGAAATTATTTTTAGACATCTAAGAAGATTCTTATGGTTACATTTTTCTAACAAATTTTTTTTATGAAAAAATTACATTATTGGTTATCAATGTTATTCAAATAGCAAGTTAGTTCTCAAATTTACAAAAGATCAATTAGCATATGGACCAACTTACTTCTTTTAAGAGTTTGAGATCCTTTTCTATAACTAGACTTCAAATTTCCCACTAGAAAAATTGTAGTCATGGTCCATAACCTCTGGACTTTTGTACTTTTATTCTCAATTTTTATTTCTTGGTACAAATATTTCAACGTTTCTTTTTGAAATCCATCAGACTATGGCTTGTGGACCGGTAGTGGCTTGTAGGAGGGTGGTAAATTTCGACAACAGCCACAACTTATAAGAGTAAATGGTCATTGCTTTGGTTTAATGTATGAAATATTTGTCTGGAGAAGATGAATTAAATATGCATTTTACTTTATTTTTCTTTTTTGTATTAATTTATTTGTCTTGCTTACTTAATTGAGAGGAAAAAATGCTTTTTTCTAATTTTTAAACATATTATGTATGTAGAGAAGACAATCGCAAAGCAAAAAAAATTGTTGAGGATAAACGTGTTAAGAAAAAATTAGGATAAAAGTGCCAATAAACCAAATGTTGAAGACGACAATTGCAATTTTTCTATTTAATGTGAAAGGTAAATATGTCTTTTATGCAAATTTAATGCATATTTTGGATAGATTTTGTTAATAAGGACATTGGCCGCCAATAAATTAAAAATTTGGATATTTGTGAGTAGAAAAAAAGGTTGAGGACAAAAATTCTAAGACTCCAAAGATTGGGACCGCGGCTGTAATTTTCCCAACCAATACCAATTTGTTTTAAATCCCTGGAATATTACAAGGTTTATAATATTTTTATTTTATTATTATATTCAAATCTCCCCACTAGATCCTCTCTATGTGGCTCCCAATCCCCCTCCAAATTCCCTCCCTCCCTCCCTCCCCGGCTCCCACATTCTTCCTCTCTCTCTCTCTCTGGGCGTGTTCTTGTGCGCGTATGTCTTGGTTTCCCTCCAAGAGTCATTTTTATTGCCATACCAAGAAAACCCACTTCTTAAACCCGCACACTAACAGCCCCAAAGATGCAGCCTTCAACTGTGACTCAAGAACCCACAAATCCCTCAGGCTTCGTATCCCAATTGGGCTCTTTTGTATTCAATTATTCTAAGCTTAATCCTGATGTTCACTCGGTATTCTTATCTAATTCCTTGTGTTTTGAGGCCAAGAAGAGGCCAAAGGCTGTGGCTTCATTGAGTTTGAGCACCAAAGGTGCTTCCTTTAGCATTAGAAGAGTCTTGAATCAATTCAATGAAGCTATTAAATTCCACTGTGAGAGAATCCCACTTAGTTTCGCCTCCGTTCGCTTCAATTCCGGTGAGAATAACGGGTTTAGAGATGATGGGAATGGTGTTTTGGAGGAATCAGAGGGCGTGCCTATAAATGGTGTTGAATCTGCACCTCCGAAAAAAGTTTTGATTTTGATGAGTGACACTGGTGGGGGTCACAGAGCGTCTGCTGAAGCCATTAAGGCTGCTTTTAATGAAGAGTTTGGAGATAATTATCAGGTCAGTCTTTGATGGATTTGAATAACTTTCGTTTTTCATTATTCTGTGTAAGTTTGATTTGAAAAAGAAGAGTTTAGTGGGTATACCTTGGCTGTGGCACAGTGCAAGCAATAAAATATAAAATACAAGCATCGAGGTATGTGTTGAAAACAAAGTTTTAATTTGAATTCGTCCCCCTAAGCTTTGAGAGGCGATGGTTCAGCTTGATGCTGTAGTAGCTATGAAATTTTGTATGTGAAAAGCTTTGATAAAAGATTGAATTCCGTGTCACAGTTCAATTTCCCCACGTTTGCTTCTTGATTATGTTATGTTCTCTGTTGCAGGTGTTTATTACTGATCTATGGACAGATCATACTCCATGGCCTTTTAATCAACTGCCAAAGAGTTATAACTTTCTTGTAAAACATGGTTCGCTGTGGCGAATGACATATTATGCTTCTGCTCCACGTGTAATTCATCAATCCAATTTTGCTGCAACATCGACTTTTATAGCTCGGTGAGGTTATTTCTTAATTCTATATAAATTCCCGTGACTAACATGTGGATGTAAGTGACTAGTTTTTCTATGATGGTTACTATTAGAAATTATTTACTTGTGAAGTCTGCAAGAATATAATTTTCTAGAAGTGAACAGCATCTGGCTTACTGCTATTCGATCTGTTAAGCTTACAAATGACCACTAAATGGTAAAATCTCTATGGTCCTAAATGGTAATTTTACATAATTTAGCAGTCAAGGTCTGCACCCTTTTTAAATTGTTCCCTATCCATGTCATGTTTTTATTGTCTGTTTTCAATTTAATTGAAGAAAGGTCGTAACAGTTTCATATTGTTTATATGTGATTCTACGCTTTTTATTCAACTGCATTTGTTTCAACTGAATCATCAAACCCACCTTTATACCCAAATTTTGGTATGTTGATTGCATTTGGCAAGAGCTTGAACTGTGACATTGTCGTCCACTCCAGTGTTAAGCTATGGCCAATATCCACGTATTAAAATTTATTTGTAGCCTCATATTTTAGTCTTTAGAAATGATTTCATCTATTTAGTCCTGAACTCAAAGACATCACTCATGGATTTGACACCATTACGTGAACATGTGCAAATCACTGATGGTGCTCTTCCCCCTTCCCCTTCCCCTTCCCCTTCCCCACTCCTTGTTAATCGAGTCGAGTTTAACATATACATATTTGTGATATTTGTCTGCTAAAGCTATCTTATTTATCTGATTTACTAGTTCTCACCTTCTTTTACACTCTTTCAAATCCATAGAGAGGTTGCTAAAGGATTGATGAAATACCAGCCAGACATTATTATTAGTGTACATCCATTGATGCAACATGTTCCACTCCGTATCTTGAGGGCGAAGGGTTTCTTGCAGAAGATTGTTTTCACCACTGTTGTAACAGACTTGTGCACGTGTCATCCTACATGGTATGCTCAGCAGCCATTTTTTTTGCTCTTATGGTATTCTTAATGTTGGTTTGACTTGTTATGTCATCTTATGAGTAGGTTTCACAAGCTTGTAACCAGATGCTATTGCCCATCAGAGGAGGTGGCCAAACGAGCATTAAGAGCTGGTCTTCAGCCTTCTCAAATCAAGGTTTATGGCCTTCCTGTGCGGCCTTCATTTGTGAAGCCTGTTCGCTCTAAGGTTGTGGTCTTTTCCCATTTTCCCCTTTCTGCAAGGCATACAGTTTGTATCTTTTTCAGATTTTAGCTGTTGATCATTGCAGCTAATAAAGTACAGAGGTTAAAAACATTCTGTTGTATTCTATTCACCAGAAAACTGGTACTTTTTTTACTCATTCTGGGATTTAATGGATGACAACAGCAAAGTTGGTTCATTATAAGCTAGTGAGTTAAATTTACCGTCAACTGTAACTGTAATCGTGTAAGTTACAACACCAAAGATAGGTGTATTAGTAAGTTAAAGATAATTGTCATTAGGTTTGGATGTGCATTGTTTAAGATGTTATTTTTCACACGATGCCCAGTATTCGTGTATTAAAACAGTCATTCAAATCATCTTATGCATTTCCTGGTACACGCATGATGGTTTGCAACTCGGTCCTGTTGAAAATTGTTTGATATTTGAAGGAAAATCAGTAAATGTGTCCATAAAGGAAGTTAATTATCATCATTGAGGCCTTCTAACAAAAGATATAATCCTGTGAATATAGTGTATTCTAGGTCTTTGACTTTTTCCTGTTGGATATTGTTTGTAAAGTATAATCAGTTAATGTATTAATTGAGATAATTGATGTCTTCTGATTCTTGAAGATTCTAACAATTGATGTATTCTAGCCCTAGTGAACCAGTGAAGTAGGGAGGCAGAACTGGTATAGTTCATTTTAAATACAATAGCCGGGAAGGCTTGTTGAGTGAAAAGCAAGTAATGACGTTTCTGGACTTTTTCTCCTCCACCATCAATCATGCTCCCCCCCAGTCCCACCCCCTCATAAAAAGGGAAAAAAATGAAAAAAACAACTTGTGAAAAAGGTGGAAAGAGGAAATGAAACAAAAAATGCGTTGAGTTGCAGTTCTGAAGTTCAAGGTTAATTTTCCTGTAACATTTTTGCCTGTGTCACTCAAAAGCTGCTTGAACATTGGTTTACCTGGTCTATGATGAAACATGTTCTGTACCTCCTTCTTTCTCCCTTTTGTTCTTGATTTGCTCTTTTTTCTTTCTAAATTTTAGGCTGCAGTTGGTGATGACCCGGCTTTTGAACTTTATGTTATTTTCTTGTAAACTTTGGTGGTGCAAGCTTCTCATATTCACTTCTGTGGGCATGGATTATTGTTTTGGAAGGGGGATACCAGAGTTTTTCTAGCATTTTTGTGGCTTTGGAACATGACTGGACATTGTAACTTTGTCTGCACAATCACCATTGGATTGCAAGCCATTTTCGCCGTGTTCAAAGCATAGAACACTAATATCAGACTGTTTTGTATTGTTTATAGGATGAGCTTAGGGAGGAGCTTGGAATGGAAAAGTACCTCCCGGCTGTTTTGCTGATGGGTGGGGGCGAAGGAATGGGTCCAATCGAGGCTACTGCCCGAGCACTTGGTGATGCATTATATGATGAGACTCATGGGGAACCAACAGGTCAGGTTCTCGTGATCTGTGGCCGCAATAAAAAGCTTGCCAACAGATTACAGTCAATAAACTGGAAGATTCCTGTCCAGGTAACAATTCCTAAGAATTTCCTGCAATTGGCCTTGTAATAACTCTTCTATCATATTATGTTGCAAAGAGGCAATAGAATTCACTCCTGTTTCTGAAGAAATTTGAATTGTGGCATCTTATGCAATATGATGCCATAAATAGTAACAGCGCAAGTTGATTATGTACCATAACATCCAAATTCTTTCTTGTGCCACTATCATCTCATACTTCTTAGAAGATTCATCTTTCTTTCTTCTTAATTTTTGGTATTCTGTCTTTTATTCCTTCAAAATTAAATATATGCCTGATAGATCATGTATTACATTCTGCTAGCAATGGCCTCTCTCCCCCTCCCGACATGTAGACTTGTGGATAGTGGCTCTGTTTGGACTTTGGATTCCAGTGAGGCAAACCCAAAGAAAAACCGTTACCTGTATTTGTTTCAAAAGAGAAAACACGTGGTAATTGCATGCTTATATGTACATAATCAAGGGCGACACGCATCTGCTTGCATCTTTTTCTTTCTGTTTTACATGTTATTCAAGTATATTGGAGACATTTTTTAATTTGATTCTTATTTTAAAGGGTGAATGCTGGTATAGTCCAGGATTAGAACTAGTAGATGTGATACGTACTACGAAAGTCAATATAGTTTGCATGCAAATACAATAGGTTAAATGAGTGGAGACAAAACGAAAGAATTAGGGAAAGCACAACATGAACTTTTGATACATAACTAGGGAAAAGAATAGGAATGGGCCACAGGAATAATCTTTGAACCTATTAAAAAATGAGGTTGTAGAAGTTAAAAGGGACATGATTATATTAGTTAGACTTCTTTACGAGAAGTGTTGATTAGTGCGTACATTCAAAAATAGGATTAAATAAGGCAACAAAGCAACAGTTGTGGGATGACATGGTTGGGTTGATTCAGGCAATCCCTAGTCAAGACTCAAGATATATGATCTTTATTAGGGGAGATTTGAGTTGTCACGTGGTGAAAGCTAACTCAAGTTATGAAAGAGCGCATGAAAATTTTGGGTTTAGGGGTCAAGTAATTCTACTTCTGAATTTGGGTTGGCTTATGATTTGGTAGTTGGTACTAGTGAAAACTTGCTTAAAAAAGAAAGAGACACTTTTATCTTTCAGAATGAGCAGAAGTTTAGTCAAATAGATTCCATCCTTACTTGGAAGGTAGCTAGTTTGTAACTGTTTGTTGTGCAAGGATTGTGTGGTAAGTCCTCCTGAGAGCTTAACTACACGACTTATGTTGTTAGGGATTGATGAGGCTATTAAGAAATGGAAGTGAACTGCTCAAGAGGTTCAAGTTCACGAGATGATGGAACATGCAGGGTAAACAACAAGTGACTATTAAGTATAGAGTTTTGACTGAGGATATTGGGATATAGATATAGTGTACCCCAAATTTATTGGAAGCAAAGGTTAGTTTGTTGTCGTTGTTGTACAGAAGGGAAGGTGTGGAAAATCAGTTTTCACCAATTTTTGCTCTCTTTCCATATTCCTTACTAATGTCCTAGATCCAAACGGAACTTTAGTAAGTATTTCCACGACTCTCAGAAGTTCTTTGCATTTTTAGGTGAAGGGGTTCGTCACTAAAATGGAAGAGTGCATGGGTGCTTGTGATTGTATTATTACCAAGGTACATGCAGTAATGCAAATTTCTTGTTCCAACCTTCTTCCCAATTAAGTTTACTAAAAAGAAAAATAAAAAGAGAACATGTTATCACCCATATGACTAATGGTGTTTTGCAGGCTGGTCCAGGAACTATTGCAGAAGCTATGATTCGAGGACTTCCTATAATTCTTAACGGTTACATTGCTGGGCAGGTAGCCACAATACTCCTGATATATTCTATTTTCCCCCGTTCCGTGTTGTATTAATTTTTTTATATGTTTTAGATTGGTTTTCTTATTTTTTAATCCAGTTATCCCAATTTACCTGATGAGATGTTCAACTTCTCGTGCTTGTTAGTTACGCAAATTCTTCACTCTTCTGTGACTTACAGTGTGCAGCAACATACACTGTAATTGTATATCTTGCACAACCTCATAGTTCTACGAGATCTTGTGTGGTGAAAGAGGGGGGAATTTTCAACAATTCTCAGAGCTTAAGTATGCCTTTCGCAAGCCCCAGAAATTTAGAAACCTTATCTTACAGGCTTCCTGGTTTTTCTCTGTCCTTCACTCCCTCTTAGACCTTGAATTTTTTAACGATTCAAAATATGCAAGTTACCCTTCTCTCTCTCAAATAGTTTCAAATATGCAAGTTACCCTTCTATCTCTCAAATAGTTTCATGAACTCTTTTACGCTACAGAGCCTAGGCAATTACTCTGCTGAATAGTTATGGCTTGCTTGGTAGGGTGGGTAGTATTAAGAGGAAAAAAAGAAGAAACTATATTCTTATCAAGTGTATTGTCTAGTCCCAAACACGCACTTAGTAATTCTATGTTTGTCATAGATCAGTGCCCTTTTAAACGTAGTATAGTTTGGTAACTTAAATTTCTCGTTTATTGCAGGAAGCTGGGAATGTGCCATATGTTGTTGAAAATGGATGTGGGAAATACTCAAAGTCCCCAAAAGAGATAGCCAAGATAGTCTCTCAGTGGTTTGGTCCAAAGCAAGACGAACTCAGAGCCATGTCACATAATGCATTGAGGCTTGCAAGGCCAGATGCAGTATTTAAGATTGTCCATGATCTTCACGAATTAGTCAAGCAGAAAAACATTTTAACCCAGTATTGTACGACTTGAAAAAATTAGCTTCGACTCAATTTTCACTTTAAGTTCTTTAATTGAATATATAGCTCTGGAAAGGTTGGTTTCCATCCTTCCATTTAATTCTTATCGATGGTATTTCACGTCATACTTGGGAACCTTACACGATAAAAATGCAGGTTGTCTGTCACAATCATTCCAAAAGCTGCATTTTTTTAGGGTGAGTTACACGAGTCTACATTCTTTCTACTTTGTTGTAATTTTATCTTTATTCAATTTTAACTGCATGTGTCATGCTCAACATTTTGAGTAACTTAAGCAGATGGTTCTTCTAGATAATTCTGCCCTCTAGTTTAAATAAACCAAAATGGAGAAAAAGAAAAATAAAATGAGAAAAATGTTGTTGGGATTTCCAACATTTTCAAACGTGCAAATGAATTTCTGGCATTTCCACTCACACGAAACCTGCGACCCCCACCCACCTTGCCCCACCACCACCGCTACTAGTGTAATAGGGTCGAAGATTGTGGCTGGTCTGAAATGAAAGACATGTACCCGCTAGTTCAATAAGATCAGTCGTTGCAAGGCTGGGAAATTTCAGTATGATCTCTTGAATTTTGCCTTGAGCTTCAACAACAGACACGGACACAACGGTCAATTGTAAGACCACCAGGCATTCTTCATTGCAGTATGCGGCGATCCCATTTATCGAGTAAAGGGTCGATGGACTTTGGTAAGGATGCTCCAACGTTCATGTGAATACCGTTACATCTACAGGTGAAATTGGCGGTGGCTCGTGGTGGCGTTTAGGGAGGGGCGGGCGCCGGGGGGGTGGGGGGGGATGGGGCGAACTCTGTAAGAGAGAGTGTTGTAAATTATTAGATAGTAAGACTTTTTCGACGTTATTTCAGAGTGTTCAGTAGATTATTTGATTCAGATCTTGTCCTATTTTACATTATTTCATTTGTTGTTTAAATTACACAAGTGGTGGTGGTGGTGGTGGTGGTGGTGGTTGGCGTGGGTGGAGACGTTGGAGATTAATTTGCACTTTTGAAAATATTAGAGATTCAACTACATTTTTTTATTTTTTTTTTATTTTTTGTTGTATTAGTTTATTTAAGTTAGAGGCCATAATTGTTGATCATTTCCGTGAATTATTTAAAAAGTTGAGGACGATGCATGCTATTAAAATTGAATCGGAATGAAATTACGACAAAATGAAAAAAATGAAAATTCACAATATAATTTACCTTTTTATTTTTGATTTGTAGTAGTCTATCTTTATTGCGTGAGAGAAAAGGATGCAGTTGAAGCTTTTTACCTTAACCCTATTTCATTGTGATATACATTTGATACTTTTAAGACGTGTTTGATATACAATATTTTATGATGTGTTCGATACATAATACTTGATAAAATTGAACAAACTTTTTTATTTTTGCCTTCTCTTTTTCAAAAATTTCTCAATCTAATTTCTCATTTTCAATTCTCTTTCTCTGAATTTTCTTTCTCAGCCTTGTTCCTCTTCATTATTTACTATCGACGACTCACCAACTTTTATCAGTCTCTATTTATTTTTTTACGGTTGAATTATATCGATAAGCGGTATATTAGTTACTATATCAAGCACTCTATTACAGAATAAAATTCACTTAATTATATGATCCATGTATAAATGAAAATACCGTGGAAGGGTTAGAAGTTGAAATATATATCCATTTATTATTTACAATATCGACGTAATTATGAGTATGTTTTAGAACGATCCTATCTTTAATCTCCTATGTTTTTAGAAGTTATTTTTTTTTTTATAGAATTTTTATTTACTTTCTAAAAAGTACTCCAAAATTCTTCGAAGCTCAGCCAAACGTGCCCTTGGGACCACGTTTCCACAATTCCACATCCCATTATTCTCTTTTTATCCGCTCATACTCCATTCACCTAGCATCAATTCCAAAGGTTACAATCTCAACTCTCAACCCGATCAAACAATTAAGAATTCTCTCAAATCCATCAATGGAGTTCACACTACAACAGCTGAAACAGTACGATGGCAGCGACCGATCGAAGCCCATATATGTAGCTGTAAAGGGGCGCATATTCGACGTGACTACCGGCAAGTCATTCTACGGCCCCGGAGGGGCCTACTACATGTTTGCTGGCAAGGACGCCAGCCGGGCCCTGGCCAAAATGAGCAAAAACGAGGAAGACGTAATTGCCTCCCTTGATGGCCTCACCGACAAGGAAATGGGTGTCCTTAGTGACTGGGAGAAGAAATTCGAGGCTAAGTATCCCATCGTTGGTACTGTTAGTAATTAATTATATATTATATGCTCGTGAGGATGTGTTTTCGGATGTGGTTATGTGTAATATGATGCGATTGATGAAATAATTACTGCATAAATAAATGTGGTGTTGTAAACTAAAGTATCCAATTGTTGGGATCTTGTTAGCTGCTCTGCATCTATTCGTATATTTATGATGTATTTGGATTTTTAATAACATGATCTAGGTATGTCTTCAATCCCCATTTTGATTTGGATTATTTAGCTGATTTAATTCATGTCTGTTTTATTGATGTTAAAGAAATTGATTTGTTACCAGGTAGTATTACTTAAAATATCACATTCATAATTCACTATTCAAAATGAGCAAAAACGAGGATGATGTGATTAGCTCCTCGATGGACTCACCGACAAGGAAATGGGAGCCCTTAATGACTAGCAGAAGAAATTCGAGGCCAAGTACCCCATTGTTGGTACTGTTAGTAATTTATTACTTGTTAGTAGGGAGTTTCTCTGGCCAAAAAATTAGTTACGTCTATCTTCACTTTCTCCAATTTTTTTTTTCAATTATCTCCATCTCAATTCTCTTTCTCATCACCATTCTTCTCCAAATCTTTTCTTCTCAACCTTCTTCCTCCTATCAATCTTTATTTATTTTTCTACGGTCGAATTCCATTGACAAGTTGTGTACTAGTATGTATGTGAAGACGTGTGTTCTTGGATTTTTAAGTGTTTTTGGGATGTGGGTTTGTGTAATATGATGTGATTGATGAAATAATTACTGCACAAATAAATATGATGTTGTAAGCTAAGGACCCAAGTGTTGGGCTCTTGTTAGCTCCCTGCTCTTATATATGTGTTTTATTTATGCATGTCTTTATGCCCTATTTTGGTTACCATATAGTATTACTTAAGTATCATCTCTCATAATTGATTATTTAAAATGTTATCGCACTATGAATTGTACTTGTAGAAATGGCACAAGAAGGTGGGAGTGAGGGTGTGAATAAGGAAGAGAGGTAATTTTTGAGTAGCTCAAGATGAGTTGGAGTTGGAAGAATGAATTAAACATTGTATTGGTGTGACGTTCATTTCAAATCGAACAAGCTTTGAAGGTAATTGATTTAAATGGCCAGAAATAAGTGAGCGGTTGGGCAACTGAGTGGCAGGAAATTTAGAGATTTGATGTTTTTAAGGGTCGCTTGGCGGGAGGCTAGGAGAGAGTGAAATCATGGTTCCTATATTTTGATACAGGTATTAAAGAGAATGGACTAGAAGGGAGTAGATCGAGATCAAAGTTAGATCTAGAACTGAAAAGGCTCGAATGCTCTTTAAAATTTGAAGACAACTCCAGGAAGAAGAAAGGAGAGGGATCCACAAGGAAGCAAGTCTTGTATGAGTGAATTGGCTATATGTGTGGTTGGATTTTCTGTAGGGATACTAGGAAGGCCAGAACGCCCTTTAAAATTTTTAGACAACTCTAGAGCTTATGTTTAATTGTTTTAGGGTTTAAAAATTCACGCATTTGACCCTTGTAGGTTGCAAATAAAATTTTATCTGCTTACACTAGTTGTGCCTTCTCGATGCTTCTTAATAAAACTTGTCAAAAAGTTGATATAATCTCAACTATAAGGGGACTGATGGAAGGTAATATGATTATGCGTATTAGGACTAGGTAAAGAAGTTTGAGGCTAAATATCCCGTTCTGGGATACTACACCCTGGATTTAGGTGGATATTTTCAATATAATGTTTGAACTGCATTTTAATGGCGACCAAGAAGGTTGGGTGTTGTGAGAACCACATGTACTATCATAATTTTGATAATTAATCTTGACCTCCATTTATCACCTCACTCTTTCCACTTTTTGCCCTTTTGAATTGCAACCGTCTAAGTGTGCATTAAGTGTGGGAGTGCCACTTCATATTGCTAGTTCACAATGCAGTTATCTTCGCTGTTTTGATGGTTGCTTAAGATACTTTTTGCTTGTTGACAGTGTGATGATGGTAGAGGTGGCTGAAAATGAAGATAGTTAGGTTGATGATGGACATAGAAGATCATCTAGATGAGAAATAGAGAGATAAAAAAGAAGGGTTATGGTGGAGGAAGTCGATTGTTAGGAGAAAGGAATAAAAGCAGGCAGTGGGAGTCGGGAAGTAGACGAAGTGACACAACTTTTTTACCTTTAGTGTAGGTCTTTTGGTTGCTGCTTCAGTTTTAATATTATTATTTTTTCTTGTCAAGATGTATTTTTAAATATATGTGCCGAAGTTCCAAAGTTGGACGAAGTACATGAAATCCTTGGTTTTACTAACCCATTATAGCTGCTTAAAAGTTTCTGATAGGAAATTAATTTGATTCAAATCCACACATTCATACTTGGGATAATAGGCAGAATAACAATTGAACATAGGACCTAAGATATGATCTATGTTCCACCGTTTTTAAGTAATCCTATTGAAGTGGAGGAAGCATTGCTGAATCAAGGTACAATTGTTCTATGATTTTTGTCGATCCCTGGGTTGTTAAGTTTTCAATTTGTTCAATGCAAACGTGAGGAAACAAGTGACGATGATTTGTACATTTTTTGTATGGTTAAACGGACTAACTTGGGTTGTACTTCATTGAGAATACCCCTGTGGTAAGGAAGAAGTGGCACCTTAGTTGTTTAAAATCTTGATTCACCTGGGGGGTTGAGAATAATTCAAAGACACTGGAGAAGCTAATAATGTTATCAGGGAGAGGACTGAAAAACATTCGAGGGAGAAGCAAGAAGGTTGAGGAAGAAGTAAGAGAAATTGTGGGAAATGGAATAATAGGTAGTGGGCCTTCTGTGAATGAAGATTGATTTGGGACTATAACTCTATAGTGGAACAAGCGTAACAATTTGATGCACACTACAGATTAAGGCTTTGATGAAGAAGAACAAAAGGCTTGAGAAAAAGCTCGAGGACTTGCATAGTTGCATTGTATACATGGGGAACTTTTACGCCTTGATGAGATAAAAAGTTCTAATTCTATAAAATGCTTCATTTACAGACAATATGGCAAAGAACACTACGACTGTGTTTGACCATGAACTACCAATCATGTGATATCACCTCAGCGTGGACAACATAAGTGGGTAAAAGATCAAGACCATCATAATGAAATGGTGGATAGTATCTATTGTAGGATGACTTCTCATGAGGTCAGAAGCCTACTTTTGGATGGTTGAGCAAGAGGTGTTCGGGGTTGATCATGGGACAGATTCATGCGGAAGAGTTTATGTTTGATTATTGGATGAGGATTTACCTGGTTATGAAGACCCAAGGACGAGAGGTGAATCTTTACAGATCAAGCCCTAATCCCTACTTACAAGAGCAACAATGGAAAATATTAAAAAACAGGCAAAGCACACTCATTGGCACACGAGGGGATACCTTTACAGTATAATTAGGTTTCATACAATCCAACAAAATCAACAAACTATTGAACCTTAAGGTCCTCGACACTGTTCTTCGTGACCTTTTAAATGATCATTCATCAGTAATCAGTTGGGAGCAATTAAGAAGGCTGGGCCACTAATCTAAAAGGAAAGAAGTATTTGAGGAAGGGCTGCACTTATGGGTGAAGCATGAGCAATCATCTACAGAACGTGACACATAAATCTCCAAATGAACCAAAAATTCTGGCTGAGCAATCTACTTATAAAGAGCTTGATATTGGACTGGATGGAGCCTAATAATACTTTATACTTATTTCTCGATCTAATTGAATCTAATATTTGGCACACTTTTTAAGTGTATTTTAGTTCAAGGTTATATTGGATATAAATAATTTAGAGTAAATTGCAGCTAGTATTCTCAACTTGTAACTTCATTTACATTTGTTTCCTCAATATTTAGAGTTGGGGGAAACTGGTTGCAATTTATCCAATAATTTATCGTAAAAAAACAAGTCAACATTTAACCTTGTTGGTTGGTGTAGGACTTACCTGACATTCATAATTGATGCACATCACTTTTCAAGTCCTTTCAAAAGGTAATGCGTAATTAGAGCTGGCAAATGGGTTGGGTTGCCAACCCGCCAGAGCAAGGCTACACATGAAACTGGACTGGGCTGGCTCAGCCCAGTTTTGTATGGATGAGAAATATGCTAGCTCAGTCCAACCCATTGGTCCAACTTGTCTTAATTTTTTTTTTTTTTTTTTTTTGGAAATAAATTTTTTATACTATCTAATACATTATATCAAATACAATCTTAGATAAATTTAGATTATATATTTTAAAATTTTTAAAAAGATTAATTTATAAAATTGGGGCTGTCATGTATTAGTTAATAAATAAACGTCAATTTTTTTTCAAAATAATAATTTTTTTTGTTAATTGTAAACTATTTGTAAACATTTTTTTTTAAAAAAAAAAATACAAATATTAAAAGAATGCTAGTCTTATTGAGATATAAGCATGTTTGGCTTAAATTAAAAGGTTTACTTATAAGTAAATTTAAAATAAATAATTTATTTGTTACACCAAATATATTTTGGATTAAAACTTAAATTAAATCTAAACAATTTTATGTTGGATCATAAAATTTTTGGACTAATATTTATTGGTGACTTTGGCTTAGATCATTTTAGATTGATATTATTTGAATTATGTATTGGGACTATTCATAAATTAAGTTATTAGTGTTAAGGAGCAAAAAAAAATAAAATAAAAAAAAATAAATCAATATCGGGCCGGCCCAACTAGCCCGCGGGCTAGATGGGCCGGGCCATCTTGGCCCGATTTTATTTGGGTTAGAGTTAACCCAACCCAAAAAGGCGGGCTACATGGGCTGGCCTACGGGCCGGGCCAATTTTGCCACCTCTATGTGTAATGATGATGAATGCCACGTACGTGTCAAACAAAATCTATATATAGGGAAAATTGTCAATAAGTCATCTCCACATGACTTGTTTCAAATTAGGTCAAATTTTTTTTTTTTAAATTGTGATGAAGTCATACTTCACATCAATATTTTATATTAATTCCAAAATCACACCTTTTAACCATATTTTTCATTGATCCAATCTTCCAACTCCACAAACCTCATCCACCTCCGGCGACCTCCGACGACAACCTCCTCCACCTCCGGCGACCTCCATCACGCCTCCACCTCCGGCGACAACCGCTTCTACCTCCGGAGACTTCCGGCGATTGCTTCTAAGGCACGGTGTCACTTTTTAGGCAGTTTTTTGGTGAAGATTTTGGATCACTTTTTAGGTAGTTTTTTTGGTGAAGATTTTGTTTGCTGTGAAACTACAAAAATAAATGACAAGTTACTACAATAAGAGACTTTTTCAGACATGTGTATAGGGAGGTGGTACTGGTCAGCTTTCAGGTGGCCGGAAATTAATTTCTCGAACTTCACGTTACAGTGGAGCAGCCAGAGTTTCCGGTGGCTTGAAATATCCGTAGTGGATAACGTTTTATGGACTTTGGTCACAGTGTTTGAATCCTTATCTTTGGTTTGTATGCTTTTTTATTTCTTCATCTTCTGTGGTTGTACTCTATTCTTAATGTCTTAACAGTTAGCATTGATCTATCCGTACTGCAAGAGAGGCTGACCAATATAATTAACCTGGGTTGAGTATTTGGGTTGAGTATTTTAGCATTTATGTAAACAATGAGCATTTTCCAGTTATATAAACAATGAGGTAACATCTGTTGTTGATACTATATTATAGAATAGCAACTTGATATTGTATTATATAAAACAGTATCACAACAGAAATGGGCATAGAATGTTGTATATATGAGCTTGAATGTTGTAAATATGAGCTTGAACACTCTACTATTTTATGTAAATAGGAGCTTGAATGCTCCACCATCTAATTGCTGTAAATAGGAGATTGAATGTTCCATCATCTAATGTTTAGTCATGGTATGTTATTTGATACTATATTATACAAAACAGTATCACAGAAAACAGTATCACAATATAAATGGACATAGAATTGTTGTAAATAGGAGCTTGAATGTTCCATCATCTAATGTTTGAATGTCTTAGTTAGTTTTAATCCATGATACTATTTTAATGTCTTAGTTTTAATATATGATACTGTTTAATTATGGCAAGGTTTAATAGATTGAAACTTTGTCATAATATTTCACTATCATTTGAAACATGTTTTAATCCATGATACTGTTTTAATCATGTGATACTGTTTGAATATATATATGTGATCTTTGATACTGTTTAATTATGGCAAGATTTGAACATATGATATTGTTTGAATGTCTTAGTTTTAATCTATGATACTGTTTTAATCCATGATACTGTTTTGTTTATGTAAATAGTATATTTTGATACCATTTTAATCCATGATACTGTTTTTATCTTGTGATACTGTTTGAATCTATGTGATCTTTGATATTGTTTAATTATGGCAATGTTTGAATAAGTGATACTATTTGAATGTCTTAGTTTTAATCTATGATAATGTTTTTGTTTAGGTAATGTGCATTAAACAGTATCAAAGATTAAAGCATGATATCATAGTCATGTGTGTTGTATGATATTGTATTATGTAAAACAGTATCACAAAAAACAATATCACAATAGAAATGATCATAGAATTTGCACACGTGCTCAGAATTTTTATTATAATATGTTTTCGGAATGGTCTCGACGAGACGGTCAAGGCCAGTCGCTTTGCCATTGCCTATGATGGATTTTACCAGTTTGAAGTCGTCTCTTTAGCTTAAAATGACAATCTTTAATTTTTTTTCAAAACAGTATCACAAATTCTTTAAAACAGTATCAAGAATAAATGTGCATCCTTTTGCTGCAAATTAAAACTCTTCCAAGGTATCTGAGTCCCTTAAAAGCAAACACATATTTCAGAGCAATGCTAAAATGAAGAAAGAAAAACTGGCAATTATTCTCAAGTTAATGGGAAGTTATGCAAAGGGTTCTCATCTAAAACTATAAACAATGTTTCTAATTTTTCTCTTGAATTTGAATATGTTTGAGATTCAATTAGGACATAGATTCTCATTGGATAGATAAGTATAAATTTATAAGGTGTTTAATGGTAGGTAGAAGAATTAATCAGTAGAGAATAAACAAGAGAATACTATTGTTCTTAAAATGTTTCATTAGTAATACAAAATCATAGGTTTAACAGTATCACAACAAAACAGTATCACAACAAAACATTATCACCACTCAAAATCCGCGTTTTTTACAATTAAGGATATGTTGGTCTTTTAGCTCTAAAATATGACTTTAATTGAATTAAGTTTTGAGCATATGACTTTAGAGCCCATAAGTGCCCAAACAGTGACCGGCCCTGAATTTACCCATATATATATATATAAGTCAGACTTCATTTTCCTGCCCAAAAGGTTTATCTTTTTCTATTTTTTTTTAGTATTTATTATTTATTGAATTCTGAATTAAATTTTCTCCTGTTTCAAAAACTGTGTAGGCGTATATATTAATGAATGCTGCATTAAAATTTGCCTCCTCATTAAAATGTCATATCTTTAAAGAAAATAATATATTTGACAATGCACTAACACTTTTTTTTTAAAAAAAATAATTGCTTCTTTGAAAGTTGTCCCACATTAAGGTACTGTTTGTTTCAAAAAAAAAATTTTAAAAAAAAAAGAACGAAATTTTTTATGATATGATTTCTCAAGAATTTGAATAGATATGCATAGAAACTAACAAATTGACCTGATTTTTTTCTTAATGAGAGCATGCACTTTTGTATATTTTTGCTTATTTAGTTGCCTCAAAAATAAATATTAAGTGCACTATTTCATTTCAAACAGTTAACACGTAATTTGCACATAAATTTTATAACAGTATTGTAAAATATAATTTATTTAAATAATTAAATAATTATTGTTCAATCTAATTAAAATATAAGAATCTAACATTATATACATACGGATATAATTTAGAGTTTAATAGTAATATTAATTAAAAGGCCAAATAAAGGATTATCAAATATTAGCGAGAGCATAGTATATCATGAATAGATTGAAGAAAAGAAAAAGAAACCTCCAGGGGCATATGCGAATTGGTAAGGCTTGAGGTGACGTGGGGAGAAATCCTCCGACAACGTAGGTTCGATTTTCGTGTGGGGCAGATTTTCAATAAAATATTGTGGGAGTCTGTTCTGGGGGTTGGCTTGTTGGCTCTCTCCCTCATGTCCCTGCCACTCGTGCACATCTCTCGATTTACAACCCGCCTGGTCAAAAGGTATCTGACACAGGTGGGGGAGTTTCGCCTTCGAAATTTTCCTCTTAACAAAAGAAAAGGAAAAGTTAAAATTTCTAAAATTTTATTAGAAGTCACATAACTTACAGGTTAGTTTCACGTGGTCGCTCAACTTCAATCTTATTTTATATTAATCACTTAATTTATATTTTGTTATTTAAATTTGAGTATCTCATATGTAACCATAACAAAAACTAATTTCTATTGCAAATGAACGACTAAGTGATTTAACCTAATTAATATATGGCTCGAGTCTAAAAAGTGGTAAATTTATGTTTTCCTATTTTTAATTGAAAGATTATCTTATTCCAAAAAAATTAAAATTTTATATCTTCTATTTCTAATTGTTGATTGATATATTTTATGATCCTAGATTACCTTTCAAATTTACAAGGAGGTAGTATTCTCTAATTATTTCGTATGCAATGACAATCAATAAGAATTAAGGAAAATCCCTATCGCACATAAGTTTGTATTTGAAAAGATCGGTATTCAACCATGGACAATTATATGTTACTGTGTCAAGAGTTACATCACGCGATGGATTGAAGATGCTAATTTGTGATAAAGTCGGAAGACCATCAGATTCAACAATGAATGTAGTGTATTAGGAAATTTTTCAAAATCTATAATTTTTTTGTTGTATGTGTGCTATTTCTTTTTCATTGTATCTAAAATTTTGACTTTCTGCTTTTTCATAGTGATTTTCACTCGATCAATTTCAAAATCTTTTTATTTTTCAACATTATGATATTATTCATGTTGTGTACCCGTGCATCGCACGGGTGATACACTAGTTGGATTTATATGTGGCTCGTAATTTCAATAAATGAAGTCAGCAAAATGATATCACGTGTTCCTTAATAAATGAATCGGTAAAATTGGAAATCAAATGACATTTTTGGATTAATTTTTCCAAAATTTATAGTAATTTATACGTGCCCGTACAAAGAGTTTTCTCTACTTTAAAATGGGCTATAAACTTGTGATTGACTATTAAGAACTATTAAGATAAGAATTTATTTATCAAAATTACAAAATATAAGATACATACGTAAATAAGTGATCTATTTTCCTCAGTAGACTATTGTTATATTGTCCATATCCAATATATCATTTGTTTATTGAATAAAGTAATTCATCCAATGTACAAGTGATATATTAAATATAAACAATACGACAATTGTACATTAAAAATAGGAGATCACTCTCCTACATACGTATACACATGGAATTGTAATAAAGAACAATACTTGTATTTTGATGTCCCAAGTAAAATACTTGACTTTTATAATAACTAGTTAAGAATACGTGCGTTGCACGTAATTTTGTAATAATATTATGATTTTTTTAGTTTAAAATTATCGATGAATATAATACTTAAATGAAACTCATTTTCAATCATAAGTTCATCAATGATTATGACCAACTAAGGAATTATATTCAAACTTATTGGTAAAATATGTGGTTTATTAAAAAATACATGGCATACGTGAATATTAAGTTTAAAAGATTATTTAATCTTTGAATTATATTTTAAAGCATATATCTAATGACATATCAGAAAATGTAACTTTCTTTTATGAAAATTAGTATCAAATTCTAAAATACATAAAAATAGTAGATATAAGCATAACACAATTTTTCATTGATTTTCTGTATTTATATAATTATAAAAAGCATACGAAAACAAAATATTTAGCCTTTTTAGATAATTATTTCTCAGAAAAAAGAATCTCAAAATTCTTTGATATAAGATAAAGAAGAATTTTCTATTGCAATATCCATTCAGCATTAATTCACCCATAAATTAAGGGGATTTTTTTTTTTTTCTCTTCATGCATTTTTTCCTGTAATTCCATTTGAAATATTATTAAATTTCAAGAAAATTCAAAACAACCAAGTATTTGGACAATGATTTTAACTCATCACATAAAACCACTTATTATGCGAGATTTACCTTCACCTTATACATAACATGACTCACTTTATCCAAATTATGTATTCTTCAGCCGCGTGCTTGAAAGAGTTAGAGTAACACTAATTATCCTTGTTCTAACTCGTTCTTCCACAATAATTATACATTTAATTGCTTACAAAATGACATAAAACATCATTCGAGCTTAAATCCCTTTATTATCAAGACTACCACAAGAATTAACATTTTTACATCGAACAAATATTCTAAATCAAGAAAAAAAATATAGAAACCAAAATTTAAAATAAATATTACCATTATATATATTCTTAAAATTAGTGAGTCATTCATGGAAAATTAACACATCTATTATTACCACATTACTATCAAAATAATTATCAAATATTAAAAATCGTCATTACGAGAAAAAAAATATTCTTGGCAAAATAAAAAACAAAGACGAATAACAAATGAAGAAAGTATGAATCAATAATAAGAAAGTTGAAATGTAAAGTCAAATTCATCTTGTTTTATTATGTTGATGAAAGAATTTGCTTAAATTCTCGTGCACAATAAGATTGACTCTTTGATTGTTTACAATTAAATATAATAATTTCAATATATTAAAAATTTTATTAGTATATTTTTATTTATTTTCATTAATTACAATATATATAATGAAATTTAAAGAGATAAATCACTTTTAATGATCAAAATGCAATATTTATATAGTATTAAATAGTTTAAATTAAAGTCAAAATAAATTATATTAATTGAAAGATGATTTAAGAAATTATAAGTTATTTAAGGGGTAATATCGTCCATAAATGTTTCTCCCATATTTGGAACAGATGAAGAAAGTATGAATCAATCATAAAAAAGTCGAAATGCAAAGCCAAATTCATCTTGTTATGTTAATGAAGTAATTTGCTTAAATTCTCGTGCATAATAAGATTGATTCTTTGATTATTTACAATTAAAGATAATAATTTCAATATATTAAAATTTTTATTAATATATTTTTATTTATTTTCATTAATTACAATAAATAATGGAATTTAAAGAGACAAATCACTTTTAATGATCAAAATACAATATTTATATAATATTAAATAGTTTAAATTAAATTCAAAATAAATTATATTAATTTGGAGATGATTTTAGGAATTATAAGTTATTTGAGGGGCAATATTGTCCAAAAATATTTCTCTCTTTAAGGGACTTTTAGAATTAGTATAGATTTATATGATATGGTCTTGAATATCCACTACACACAAAGTGACACATGTATAAAACGTGTCCATTCTTTTAAGAAAGGGATGCAACATGAATTATACACAAGAATTAAAAATATTTAAAAGAATATATGTTTTGTTATTTAAACATTCACGTGATGATAAAATAATCATATAAAACTTGATTAATCAAAAAATAAAAAAAGAAATTAACTTCAAATTAAAAAATACGAGAAGTCCAATTACTTATAATAGTAAACTTATCGCTAAATGTAAAACGAATTTAATAATATAATTTTATTTATATACTGTAAGTTTTACTTTACTTCAACTACCTCGAGTACTTGACTTGAACCTAACTGAATAAAATGAAATGAATGGTAGCATATTAGATAAGGAGCCTGATCTCTTGCCCACAGTGGGCAGGAGTTTGTTGCCCACATACTGACTTGTCAGCATGTGGACAGTTGATGTAAAAGTATTGATCAGGGCCATATTAGATAATGTCGATTAGGATTGCGATTTCTTAGTACCTAAGAAAAATAAAGAAGAAGTCAGTCATTTTTATAAGGGCTAGACCACAATAATTTGCTGTTTCATTATTTCGGGAGAATACTGTACTCTTTACCCGGCCCCTGCCTATCTCACAGGGAGACTGCGAAAATTTTCGCTTTGGTTTGATCTTTGGACGAATCGTTGTTATATTATAATGGTGATGCTCTCTCTCTCTCTCTCTCTCTATCTCTCTATATATATGTGTGTGTGTGTGTTTATTTATTTATATACAAGCTAAGCTTTTTATTTTTCCTTTTTCTGCCATTTAGGGTTTGTTGCTCTGATTATTGTGAGTTTTTATAGTTCTTTGGAGTTCCTGAAAACGTTTTTATTTTAAGCTCCATGATGTGGTTGTGTTGTGTTTTCATTAGAAATTAAAACTTATTTGCTTGTTTTTCGTTTTTTGGTCTGAGGATTAATATTTAAAGTTAAAGATATAATTCTTGCTTTCCATGTATATTTTAGAAGTATTTATTGAATTATATAGACAATGATTTACCTGTTTTTTAAAAATTGTTTCTGTTAGCAAAAATATTTTGAAATTTGATGTTTGCTGAAGTTGGCTATTTACATTTTGGGAACTAAAATATCCTTCAATTTTTATTTTTTTTGCTGTTATATTAAATTCTGGTTCCACTTTGTTATCTTGTGGCAAAATCTTATAATGTATCAATAAATATGTATGCTCCTGTATTAACTGCATGTATGTAGTTATTAAATTGATAGTATGATGGGCTTTCAAATCCATAAAAACCATTTGTGGAACTATGCCTCTCTTATTTTTTTATTTTTTATTTTTTGGTGTTTTGCCTGCTCAATACTTCAGTTATATTTGGGTATAGATATATTATATATATTGGTAAAGCAGTGTGGAGAGCAAAGCACTTTTAAGACTAAAAATATTAGAAATCACATTTAAAGAGTTTTGGAGTCCCTACGATTTTTTATTTCCAAATTTCCTCACTATGTCATTTGAAAATTATTGTTCTTGTTCTTTTGTGGAATTTGTTAGGCCTTGTTTGTTACATGGATGGAAGCCAAATGGAATAGAATTGCTCTTCATGAATTGTCTATTTTTATGTTTAACTAATGGTAAACCTACAAGGGAGTGGTTAATTGTAATTAATTTGCTATTGGAAATGCTCTTTCCTCCAAGAAGTGATGGGAAATCCTTTTTCTCCAAAATGCCTCTACTGATCTTCACTAGTCAATGTACCATTATTGACTGACTTTATCATGTTTTACCTCCTTAGTTGCTTCAGTTACAAGTACAACCACTGAGCATTATTATTTCCTCTACCACTAGTAAACACGTTCTCAATGTCTCTCTCATTCTGAAGAAAAGCAAGAACAAATCTGCTGCAGTTGTCAATTATGTTTGCTCCTCCCCGGCTGCCAACTGTTTATACCAACTCTCGCCCTTATCCAACAGGCCTCCACTGCCCACCCACTTCAAAACTGATTCATTCTCATTCTCATTCTCTTTGCTCCTGGTAGTTTGGTGGGTTTACAACTATAAATTCACTTCATATTTAAGTTGGTCAGTTCAAATGTATCATATGAATAAAACTTTGCCTCTTTCTGAGTTGTATATCCTGCTATTACCGAAGAGTAATGCTACTTGTACATCCCCACTTATACCCACACTTACACTTGCTTATATGGCAATAGGATTTAGGGGTGAAACATTATTTTGAATTTTCTTTTCATTATTTTATTCTGCCACATACGCAAGTGTAAGTGTGGGTGTAAGTGGGAATGTACAAGTAGCATTACTCATTACCGAAATATGCATGTTAAAGGCCATTTCCTTTTCATTTGGGTTCATTCTTTCCCAATCTAACAGGAAACTGCTACACGGTCAGATTCTTTAGCAGTGCCTCTGTGTACTATCCTTGACACTTTCTTCCATAACACCTGACTGTGGAAAACTGTGGTTGAACTTTTGTTTTTCTTTGGCATGATTTATCCTCGTGATCTGTTCTTCTACTTGTTACTTATGGTGGTTTCATGTTATATGCAGTCTAACAGGCACACTATTATTCTTATGCAAACATCTCAGCACAGAGCAACCCGTACTTTCATGGACTTTGACTCAATCAGTCAAGCGATGGATGGTATGTCTCAAATTACCATCATTGCTTATATATTTCTGACAGTAACCCTTATTCATCTAATGCATTTTGTCATAAGGTACTTGGTTTAGAAGCAAGCCAATTGGTATAATATCATGTACCAGATAGTCGACCAATTTTCGTTACCAACAATCCAGTTAAGTATGTCAAAGCAAGCCAATTGATATAATATTCGTTATAAATCTGTCTCGTAAGAGGTTTTCCAAGGTGCTGGTTGAGATGCTATGTTATCATATGAGGGGTGATGCACATTATTTTACATGCAGATATAATTGAACAAAGTCTTAGCTTGGGCCTTGGGGTACTCTTATTCTCTCATGTTCCTCATGTTGGTTATGTCTCGGTTTGAGGCCTTACTTAGATGGTTATGTGATGGAAGATAGAAAGAAAGAGATATCTTGGTAGAGAGGTTGCTGGAGAGGTAAAGGTTAGAATAGACTGTTTAGCGTTCAATTTACGAGAAGAACAGAAGTTTGAACGGATGGTCTAAGGGAAATATTGAATTTTTCACGAGGGAATTACTGGTTTTTTTAGGTGGCAGAAGTGAAAGGGCTGGATTTTCGCCAGGTCAGTTAAAATCTAAAAGTCAGCCAAAGAGATGACACTGAGGCAACCATGGTGAATTGAATGAGTCTCAAGCATGTCTCAGTTAGATTCTTCGACTTGGGAAGAGGATTTTATCTAGAAATTGATGTTAATAAAGATGGTGTTGGCGGAACACAGATCACACCGAGGGTGGGGGACCTGTGGAGGAGAATGTGAAGGGCTCTTGCCTCATATACTTGTGTGTATGTAATTCCAAGCTTTAGTAATTTGAGCTATGGGGAGGGGTGAATACACTTGGTTGGGAGAGAAATGGCTCCTAAGGAGCCTGGAAAGGATCAAAGAGAAGAAGAGGGGCGATGAAACTTCAGGTAGCATGGGGAATGGCGAGAAGACCTAGCCTCTTGAAACAAAATGTGTCAATGGCATGGAAAAAGGCTCATGACATTCCATACTTATAGCATGATAAGGGTAAAAAAGAGATACTTGGTTGTTAGGACTCATGGGAGCTCATAATCACCGAATGTAGGGAGGTTTACCCTGCTATAAGCACAAAAAAGTACTTCTTTGTTCGTCACTACGTCTTCATTCTCTCAAACCAAAACCCATATATCTCTTTCAATTCCTCCATTTCTCCATATTCTTCTCTATATTCATCAAAATCAAACTCTCTTTCTCTCATTCTTCTCAACTACTCGATACATTAAAATCCTCTACAGTTGGATTCCACTGCAAAGAAAAACGGTATACTAGTTTACTAATATATCGCTACTTTTGCAGTGGAATTTGACCATAGCTTTATTATGATAATGGATTCAGGCGGTGAACAGGTTTTGGATATGATCGGTAGAGAGAGATTATCGATTAAAAGTGATAAATTGAGAAAATGAGCAGATTTTGGAGATAGTCTGTTGAAAAAGATGATTGAACAGCAAATTTTGGAGGAGATGAAATTAAAGACGTAGTGACCCACGGACGTACTTTTTTTTTCGGTAGCGGAGAAAACTTCCTACGGTCATGATAAGAACAAAAAGGAAAAGAAAAGTGTAGGTTTTAGCCATAACCATGGCTAAGATCAAAATTTGTCCTCAACATATGATCATGTGATATACAAGAAGGTTATGATTAACCATGTTTGTTTTGGAAAAATAGTCCAGTGAACTCCAAAACATCATAATCATAGATTTTTTCGCAATCGAGTATGCATTAGTAGTCTAATTTCTCCCCTAACAAATGGGATATGGTCAGATAGCTATGCTATTCTTGTTCGGGTATATATTTGAAGGGGAAGTAACATCATTGCTTTAGGGGGGATTGAGATTAATTTTTATTGAAAGTTAACTTTTCAAACATTATGTGTAGATCTGTTATCTTTTGGATTTTGGGCTGAAAAGTTGTGCTTTAGCTGTAGCTCATGGGTTGCCCCCTCTCATAAAACATCCCTAAACAAATACCATCCTGATGTGATTCTTTTTACATGACAATTAAAACCATGAATTTTTAATTGTATAATGTCAGGTATGCATGAATTTTTCATTCACGAGATTGATAAAATAGTGCCATTATACGTTTGCCTGGGGAGAAACTAGAAAGAACAAAATACATTGGCTACTGCATCTGAAAAATGAAATTCCTTTATGAGTAGGATAAGTTAGTTCCGTTATCAATAATTTCATTATGTTACTCAGAATCCTAGCACACTATTACGTGCTCATGATTATTACCTCATTCTCTGCAGGAATTTGTGGACTATATGAAAGGAAACTTAAGGAGATAAATCCAGCCATCAGAAACCTCTCTTATGATATATCAGATCTTTACAATTTTATTGACGGTCTCACAGATTTGAGTGCATTAGTGTATCTCTCTCTTCCCATCTCTTGCGCACACACTCATACACGGATGCACGCACAATAGTGCACTCACATGCATTCATTCATAACAACAAACATAAACTCTTGCATGCATGTACAGATGTACTGCTTTGGTTGACTTCATAAACTCTTGAGAACTCATTACTCATGCTCTAATTGTTGACTCATGTACATGATTTTAAATCTTAAGCCCAACTCTTTAACATTTTGAGAATGCATGATTCGGTGAACTTTTTGGCTTACAGGTAATTTTGTTTGCTTCTGTAATTTCAGAGTAGGTATCAGATGGTACTAATCATTATTCTGTAGGTCACGGAGCTGCACCTTCCAACATTCACCACTTTGCTCACATAATTCCAAGGCAGTCCCTATGCTTTTAAGTAATGTTTCACTGATTGCATTTGTGCAGCTATGATCACTCGATTCAGGCTTACCTTCCATATGACCGAGAGTGGATCAAACAAAAGACACTGCAGCACTTGAAGAAATTGGCTCATTGATATTATCGCGCGCATATAATTTCATTTTCACAAGGCAGGACGTGAAGAGTTGGAGTCTTGGTTGGACTGTATTTCAATCCCTAAGTTCTCATATCTAAACTTGGATCTCATGTTATTTTCCCCTGTGGAAATACAAGGCACTCGTGGCATTTAACCTCTTTTTGTTCACATCAACTGTTGCTGAAATTAGCTTACTTAATGTGTATTTCTCATTTAACAGTGTGTAATATGCAGAATTTGACTAGCAAACATTATTTGAATTTTTATCAATGGTGGCCGCATAATGCTGAGAACCTTTTATGTGAATTCCATAATGGGAGCCGGTCTCCATAGTTAATTAATGTAAGTACTCGTATGCTAGAGACCGATTTGCTAAATAGAAAGCAATGGCTTTTGTTGGTTAAGCACGCGTTACAATGATTTGAAGTCTGATGTTTTCAATATGTAAACCCTTCTTGAGAAAGTGTCTTGGTTTTTTCTGATGACATATTGGTTTATAGCAAAACTAACATTTGACACATTTGGAGCTAATCTTGAATATTTTGCAGCAACACCAATTATCTGTCAAACAATAAAAGTGTTCTTCAGGACAGCAACAAATTGAGTACCTGGGACACTTGATATCAAAAGGAGGAGTGGCTACTGATCCAGCAAAAGTGAATTGTATGCTTCAGTGGGCAAGACCATCTTCCTTAAAATTATGGCGCAGTTTTTTGGAACTTGCAAATTATTATTGAGGGTTCATCAAAATCTATGGGAAAATCGGTCGTCACTTGAATAATTTACCAAAGGAGGACAGCTTTATTTGGAATGTAGGTGCGGAGCACGCCTTTAATAATTTGAAGCAAGCAATGAGTTCATCTCCAGCGCTAGCAATCCCAAAATTTTCCAAACTTTTTGTAGTGGATTGTGATGCTTTGGGGTAGGAACTGGGGCGGTTCTTCTGCAAGAGGGCATACCCATTGCCTTTGTTAGTATCACAAAAGAATTTTGGTTTGTCTAGTTACGAGAATGAAATGTTGGCAGTAGTTTTCTAAGTGCAAAAATGGAGCTTTTATCTTTTGGGCCGACATTTTAAAATTTACAGACTATTTCAGTTCGAAACATTTACTTGAGCAACGAATTACCACTCCGATGCAGCAGAAGTGGCTTACAAGGCTGATTGGTTATGACTATGAGATCATATATCGAAGATGACACGGTAGTAACCAGGCTGCAGATGCTTTGTCTAGGCAAGAGGAGGAGCATATTAGTGTGATGGCACTTACAGTAGCTATTAGTGAGTGGATGAAGCAGCTTCAGAACGAGGGGGAGACATCAATGAGAATCTAGGTAGCAACTTTAAGTTTTCTTGGGTTCACAAGCAGCTCAGATAGAAAGGAAGATTATGGTTGAGTTCCAATTCAAGCCTCAAGACTGGTATATTTTAAGAAGCACACGATGGACCTAATGTGGGACATTCGAGGGTGAAGAAAACTTTGAGAAGTATTAAACATGTTTTTCAATGGAAAAGAATGAGCAAAGATGTCCGTAATTATGTTGTTTTCCTGACATAAATATCAAAGAGACGAGATTGAAAATGTTGCGTTACCTGGATATTGCAGCCCTTACCCATACCTGAACAAGTTTGGTCGAATATTTCTATGGATTTTGTTGAAGGATTGCCAAATTCTCATGGGAACGAGGTATTTTTATAGTGGTGGATATGTTCATTACAGCTCAAGATGTAGCTCAAGTTTTCATGGAACATATTTATAGGCTCCATGGTCTTCCCAAAAGTACAGTGAGTGATCAAAATAAGGTTATCTATTACATTCTGGGAAGAATTATTTCGACTCCAAAGTACTAAATTAAACACGAGTACAACTTATCATCCACAAACAGATGTCAATAAGTGTTTGGAGAAATATTTAACATGTATGATAGGTGATCGACCTAAAGAATGGATTAGGTGGCTTCTTTGTCAAAATAGTGGTATAACACATATGATAGTAAAACACTAGTTAAATTTAATATGTAGATGTGTCAATTAGTATTTACTTTATTGTCTATATGTCTAATTAAAATTAACACATCAAATGCGGATGCTCGATCGTTTTGAAGGAGGTGGGATATATTTATGTACCAGAAAACCTGCAGAAATTGAGAATTCCTAAGTTGGGATATTGTTTGCGTTGCTTATTTTTGCGTGTTGAAATTATTATTGTTTTTCTGTTGTTTCTCAAACCTAGAAGCTCTTTTGTGTATTTGAGATGGTACATTAATATCTCTACCGTTGGTCCCAATAAATTTCAATCGGCATAAAAAAAACAAAGAAAATTAATTTAAATATAAAAATATAAGGATTTCTCACCACTAAGAACATCTCCAATGTATTTTATAAATTGCTATTTAAGAATATGTCCAATACTATCTTCATCTTTGAATATCCAGTTGATGTGATAATGAGGTGGAGGAGACAAAACTTATGTGGCAGCATATATTGTAGAAAGTTGTCCAACAGGTTGTCCAGTTTTAGACATCTTGTTAAATGGTTTTCCATCAATTTTTTCATTAAATTGTGTCTATCCCTCTTATCTATTTTCTTTGGATAATTTGCACTTTTGGTCCCCAACTTTTTCAATTTATAATAAATATATTCCTAACCTTTTCTTTTAGCACCAGACATCTCCAACTTTTCAATTTTTTACAAATCACGTTCCTATTGACATATTTTGACGATTTTGCTCTCCTCTTTAAATAAATTAAAATATAAAAAACTTAAAAACAACGAAAAATAAAAGAAAATTGCAAATAAAGTCCCATAACTTTTAAAAAATATAAAATAATTTCATCTTCTCCAAAATCCAGCCCCGCCCCGCCCCGCCCCACCCCACCCCACCCCACCCCACCCCACCCGTTCTTCTCATAGAACCAAGGTCGGTTATTTTTTCTTTTTCTTTTTGCTATTGTTTCAAATTTTGTATTATAATTTTTTTATTGGCATAAAAATTCGTCTGATTACTTCGGAAGAAATTGAAATGGGAAAATCTTGATAGCTTTTACTATCGTGGGATTCAATTTAGAAATAAAACATCAAGATTCCTTTTTTTTATTCATGGGTTTCACCTGTTAACTTAGTTTCAGCTTCTATGTACGCTCCAGCAATAACAATAACTTCTACTCGTTTTATGGGGAAAAAAAGGAAACGAAAAGGAAGAGGAGAAGGAAGAATGGGTTTATCGTTTTAAGACCTAAATAGAACATGAAATAAGGTGTACATGAACCTTCTGAAAACAGTGATGAAACACATAGGAAAAGAAGAGCATAAATTCCATTTCACTGATTTCATCAAGCAAGAATTCAAGAAGAATGTCAATTCTGAAAACCCACAAAAATTGAAGCTTGCCCATGATCACACAACCTATCTCAATAGTGTCCACCACCACAAGGTATTTTTATACTAATACTATATAATTTGTTTTAGTTATCAATTTACTTTTTTTAATATTTTGATGCTACCATTTCTGTGCGTGTTGAAAATTGTTAGATGTGGTTTTGCAAATAACTTACTTTAGTTCAATTCCTTTTGATTGTGAAGCTTACGAAGTTGAATTGTCTGTATTTATCGAATTGTAGCATCAAAGGGAAAATCCCTTGAGGGATTGGAAATCTTGTTGAGCTGACTGATTTGGAATTGTCTATGAATAACATCACCGGCGAGATTCCAGTGGAAATTGCCCATCTTTCGAAACTATGGCAACTTAAACTTTACTAAAACTGATGCGAAACCAGTTTTCATTTGTTCTGAGCAATTGGAATTATGCTGTCTCATATTCTTTCATTTATTCTGGACAGTTGGAACTTTGGGAGGGGAGGGGTTTTTGGAGAAGATTGTGTTTTTTTTATGTTTTTTAAAAGTTATGGGACTTCATTTGTAATTTTATTTGTAATTTGTAATTTGTTGTTGTTTTTAACTTTTTTTATTTTTGTTTATTTAAAGAGAAGAGTAAAACTGTCAAAATATGTCAATGGGGATGTAATTTGCAAACAATTGGACGTGATTTGCAAAAAATTGAAAGGTTGAGGATGCCTGGCGCTAAAAAAAAGATTAGGGGTGGATTTGTTATAAATTGAAAAGATTGGGGACCAAAAGTGCAAATCACCCATTTTCTTTTTCTCATTCATCCTTCCACTATGTCTCTCCTTATTTCTTTTCTCTTTTTTAACACATAAATTTTTAGAAAGTGTCTAGCATTGGAGATGCTCTATGTGGGACAAATATTAAAAACTTCTATTTTATGTGGTATTAATGTCTAATGAATAGACATTTAAGTTCAAATTTAGTCTTCAATACATTCTATAAATTACTATCTAGGTGGATTTTATTTTATTAAAATGAATACTAGATTTCATTTAAATATGCATAGAAAATTTAAGTTTACATAAGAAATTTAAATATTATTGAGTTAGCATGTCTAACGGAGTGTTTGAAATTAGACGGAGTATTAGATATTGTCTATTTTTTTCTACCATATCAGCTTAATAGAATGTCTAACAACTTGCATTGGAGGTGAAATTTTTTAGATATTGTCTATTTTATTTACGTGACAAATTTTTTTTTTTTGCAATCCACGGTTGCATTGCAGATGCTCTAAGGGTTCGGATGTTCAAAAATAGACTAATCACTTGTTGAGCTTCCTCTAAGAGCATCTATAATGTATTTTATGTATTACTTTCTAGGTGATACAAATATTAGAAGACTTTCGATCTACGCGGTATTGATATCTAATGAATACACATTCAAGTTCAAATTTAGTCTCCAATACATTTTTTTGATTGCTATCTAAGTGAATTTTATTTTATTAAATTAAATATTAGATTATATTTAAATATGCATATGAAATTTAAATACAGATGAGTTAGCATGTCTAACAAAGAGTCTGAAACTATACGAAGTGTTAGACATTGTCTATTTTTTTTCCCGCCATGTCAGCTTAATAGAGTGTGATAAGTACAATTTTGTACTTATCTGAGCTCACAAAAAGGGACGATTATGAGTACTATTAGTTGTTTTCAGTTTAATTGTATGTTGTTTTCTTATTATTTTAGGAAATAATCAAATTCAAGTATCAATCTGACAAAAAGACGAAAAGAGGTTTGAAGGGCATAACGGGCACCAGTTTTGGCAGTTTTCTGATGGGATTAGAACTCTACAACTCCAAGATAAAACAACAACTTAAACACACGTCTTAGAGGGTAGTATAAATATGAGTTATATTCTCATAATTTGGGAGAATTTTGGGGACGAATTTTGGGAACAAGATACAAGAGGAGAATCGAAGATCAAGGCACGGGACTGAAGATTCTTCAGCCAGAGTCACGGGTTGTATTTATTTCTTCTTCTTCTTTTTCTTTCGCCGAATCATGATGAAGTCAATTATTGTTATAATTGACAAAATTATGTCCGGCTAATTTATTTTTTCTAGGATGAACGATGAAATCTCATGATTTTTAATTAATTAGAAGTTTTTCCGTTTTAGTAGTTAATTACCTCTTGGGTTGATTATTCTTTATGCAATTTTTCTATTATTTTAATGCCTGATCACCATTAGAATATATTGTGATCTATATCGAAGTCGAGAGATTCAATATAGATTAAGCACGTGGTATTGAATAACATAGGGTCCAATAATAGATAGAGATTACTATTATGCTTTATGAAATCCATTTAAGTGTTCTTGAGATTTTAATGCATGTGTTTATGTTCGAAGCTTAATTAGAGATAATGAAGTTCGCATAACATATAGAATTGATTGACCATCGAGAGAGGCTTTTGATTAATTTAGGAACGCCGATTTTCAATCTATGGTAATTATAAGCTAAAACGGTTAAATGGATATTTGATTAAGGAAAGTGTTGGTGGATTCGCAAATCCTAGAGTTAGTAGATCTTGAATTCGTTCTTACTATTTTAAAGTTAATTATTTGATAATTTAGATTAAATTAAAACAGTTTTAGAATACAAAAATCAAATTGATTATGTTTCCTTTTATTGTTAGAATTTAAGTTGTTAAATTAATTAGTTAAATTAATATCTGGTCCTCGTGGGTTCGACACTCTTCACATCATTATATTACTTGTAAACGATCTGTCCACTTGCGGGATTTATATCGCACAACAGAGTGCCTAACAACTTGTATTGGAGATGATTTTTTTTAGAAATTTTCTATTTTGCTTAGATGGTAGAATTTATTTTGCAATCCACGGTTGCATTGGAGATGTTCTAAATGTGTATTGTTGTATATGTAGCAAATAAACTGAAGACAAAGAAAATAACATCTTCAATTCTAATGGAGTTGTGAATTGGAGAAATTTTATTTTATTAAAATAAATACTAGATTACATTTAAATATGTATATGAAATTTAAATATTGCTGAGTCAGTATGTCTAACGGAGCGTCTGAAATTAGACAGAGTGATAGACATTGTCTATTTTTTTTTTACCACATCAGCTTGATAGAGTGCCTAACAACTTGTATTGGAGATGAAATTTTTTTGACATTGTCTATTTTACTTACGTTGTAGAATTTATTTTGCAATCTACGATTGCATTGGAGATGCTCTAAATATTGATTGTGTATATGTAGCAAATAAAATGGAAACGGAAAAAAAATATCTCCAATGGAATTGTGGATTGAAAAAATTGTGGTCTATATGTATGAGATATATTGGTAGATAAATTAGAAAAAATTAAATAAAAAATTATTAACACACATTTGAGATGACGTCACATATTTTAGTGTAATCCCCTAGAGATGCTCTAAAAAATAACGTTCTAATACTAATCAACAACTAAAAGAACACAGTGAAAATGTAGTATTTTACAAAATACACAATTCACGCCATCTCTCTTAACATTACAATAAAAACACATCTCTTAAGATCCACAAATATTACCATTCACAAGAACTGTCCAAACCTCCCCTTTAATAGATTAACCCACGCATGAGACCTCCCCTTTAATAGATTAACCCACACATGAGACTTCATCCATTCAAATATAGAAGGCTCCAAAAGAAATCAATCCAATCATCCAACATGCCAAATGTCATCCATCGTATTAAAGGAGCAACTTCGAAGTGAGAGTTGCAACTTTAGAAAATGCGACTTCAATAAAGATGGACAGATCATTGTGCTCCAAATAGGATCGAGCCAACTTGTATTAGATGCATCAAATGGGCAGCACGAGTCCAACATCTTCCTATATGCAAGAGAGTTTTTTCTTGTAAGATGTCCATGACTTTTGTAGTATCAATCTAAAAACATATATTATTTCTCGATAAACTGTGTTTCTTCTTCATGACTTACATTGATCTTTATGTTTAATAGAGAGATTCCCCCTAGTTGTATACGTGCACACCATCACCGATGGTGGACTTGTTAGCGATGGCGACAATAAGAGAAAAGACTCCTATTTAGGGGTGGAAGAAAATTTTTTTCCTTATTTTTTCTTTTTATACTTTATTTTGCGACATAAATTCTGTAGGTAATATAAAAAAAAAATCTAACTTGAAAAATCCGACTGTAAAACCATTTGAAAATAAATTTACTAAAATTTGGGGGCCATAACTAAATATGGAGTCTGATGCGACCACTTTTATTTGTCTAGAAGTTTAGGAGACTCCGTTTAAATCGTAAAAAAATTAGAATCGGTAAATACTATTGAGTTTAGTTCTATTTTATACCCGCTTACGATCAAATAATATATTTATAACTATTGGATGAATTTTGTGAAAGAGTTTGATTCATATGGATATTTTCATAATTTTAGGTTGGATCTAAATGACATGTCATCCAATCAGGTTTGACATGTACAAACACTTTGGAAAAAGACTTTTGATCTCAATTATTTTAAAATTCATTGCATATCCAAAAATATTAGAAATAAAAATAATATTTGGAATATGGATAGATGCAAACAAGAAATGAAGGTCAAAAGTTGAAAGGAATATCTTTTGAATTATTTTGATTTAATTTTAGATTATTTTGATTTGCCAACTTTGATTATGGATTTTGTTGATTTGCCAGCTTTCAATAATCAATTATTTTTTAGATAAAGAAAAGGACTGTGTATGTGCTTCAAAACCATTGGGTATTATTAAAGACAAGTTTTCCCCCATTATTGCCATCAAACTGGCCCTACATTATTCTATTTTTTATTAAATTATTATTTAAGTGATTATAAATTATAAATTTTATAAAATATTTAAATAATAAGTAGATAATAAATTACACATTATAAAATATGTGAATAAAAAATATATTTAACTAGTTTGATCAATTTAAATTATAATTTAAATTTAGTCACACTAAACTTAAAAACTTGTCTTATCGATAAATTTATTTATAATTGAAAAGGTAAATTAAGTTATTTTTTACTTAAAAGTTAAAAAAAAAAAAAAGAATTATCCAGTTATGGTACTTGAGAGTAGATCCCTCGTTTAGTTTTAGCATATAAAATAGAACATTGATATTATTAGAAGAGAAGGTAAAAACACTCTTGGCCACCCAACTATTAGCTAAATTTCAATTTGGTTAGTCATCTTCCAAATGTTTTAATTTAATCACTTAATTTATATTTTAGTTTAAATTTAGTCACTATTATCTGGTCGAGTGATTCAATTGAAACGTTTTTAAGGTTAGTGAACAGATTGAAATTTAGCTGAGTTGTTTAACTGACTAGAATAGTTGAATAGTATCCTTTATGTAGTACAAGCCTACAAGGTGTCATGTTTATTTAACCTTACAAAGTACTAAATTTACTTTTTTTTTTTTGTTTTTTTTTCCCCTCCAAAGAAATTAAAGTCTTACTTCCTAAATCCTAAATAAATAAAAAGAGGCTTGAAAAGATTCACTATTCAAATGGTCGTCGAACGACTACGTTTTATAATGACGTCACTAAGGTGTCACTTTTATTTTTTTCCTGATTGCCCTTGTACTAAACGACTTAGTTTATGATGGAACAAGGTCTGAGATACACAGAAGCCCACATTTCACTTTACCACAGAAGCCCATCCCTTCCTTTTTTCCTATCACTTTCTCTCTCTTCCATAATTGTACATCTTGTTCTTACCTTTTTACTCCATTACCGAAGAATCAAAATTCCATTCCTCAGAGGTTTAAGATCATGCCGGCGATTCCCTCTCCTCTTAATCGTTATTTCAATCCAGACCTTGGTAAGTTTTGAGCAAATAATTTACTTTTCTTTTTTGGGTTTTTAATGTCGTTTTGTATGTTTTATGCACAAAACTTTTTGCTGAGATCGATTTGCTTTGTCTTATTTGGTTTTCTTTTCTCCACGATTGGTTTTCCTTGTTTTCGATTCGTTCATTAAGTATTGGGTTTCATACCCGTGGAATCGATGGTTCATAGAGTTTTCTTGTTGCAATTTTCAGGTATTTTATTTGATAAATATTACATTTAATTTGTATTTTCTGATTCACAAAGTGCTACGTTTTATTATTCACTTTCTTTTTTAACTTATTCATGAAATCCGAATTGATTTCACTTGCTTTATATTTGCGGGTTTTAAATTTTTCTGGATTGAGTAATGCTATTTCTTATGCGATTAATTAAAATGAATTGACAGTTATGTGTAACTTTAATGTAATCTTTGTTTCATGTTCGCCTTAAAAATTATGCATATTTGGTAAGTTTGATGAGATCGTTTATTAAAAGATGTTCAGCTGAATTATTGGTAATAAATTTCATAGCTCATGGGCTGATCACCTAATTTATCTAAAAAGTAGTATATAAAATGAATTGCTGATAATTTGGTTTTGAAAACTTAGTATTACAAGTAGTCTTGACAAATGATTGCACCATGTTTTCAAGGAGAACTTTTTTTTTTTTAAAAAAAAAAATCTATACAAAAATTGCAGTCTGATTTTTTTTTCTTCTGGTTTTAAAATGTGATTGAAATTATTAACTCATTGACATTTAATATGACGTTTGTGTTTAGTTATTTTGCTATGTGTTATCTTTATTTTTTTTATTAGCTTGATGACAAGATTTTATTTTTTCAGGGAATACTTCCAATTAGCAAAACACTTTGACAATTCTGATGCTTGGTGATCCCTCTTAATAAGAAACTGGCAATGTGGTGGCCATGGGTATGTCAAACTTGTAATTGGTAAGAATTTTTTGTGAATTAAAATATGTTATTATACTTTTTTCATTTTGTTGCAGGTTGCTTGAAGGGGTTTTCCTTTAAATGGAGCCAAATGGTATATTGTCTCTTCTTTTTATATTAGTTAATTCTTGATGTCAAAATTATTGTCACTGAGTAACTATTGCTTTGTTGTTGCCATTACATTTCAGGAGTAGATATCTATTTACAAAGAACTTGATCCAACAGTTCGTCTGCTTATTCTTAAAGCATTTTGTGAAATTCAAGCTAATGTATTCATTTGAAACTTCATTATTCTTATGGTGATATGGGTATTTTATATATGAATTTATTAATACACAGCTATTCATTCTAGAAAACTTTTTTGGGTTATTATTTTTTGGTTGACTTTGTTACTTTATTTGGAGTAGTTTTAATTTATCAAATGATAAATTACAAGTTCCAGTCTTATGATTTTGCTAAGAACTCACTAAAAAAAATCTAATTTACTCTCGATATTTCTCAACGTGTTTATTTTCTTTAAAACAAGTTGATATCCCGTCCTATATCAATTCTCATTATCATGTCATAAATTTGTGAACTAGATCTTGCTTATGTATGTTATATTCAATTCAATGTACTTTAAATGAACTTGATGAGTGATGTTTTAGAATAATGAATTTCATATGGTACATATGTCTTCTACATATATCTTATGCAGGTAATAGTCTTCTATCATTTAATAGCTTTTTCCTCTACATAATAGTGTACCTCGTCTTTCATAAATTTTTAGTTTCCACTCTTTCAATAACATGTACACATTTTAATTGTTCATTCCTTATTTATAGAGAAAATAGTTGTGAAATAAAAACTTACATATGATATTACCTCAGGGCAATCAAACTGGATCACGAAGGTCATCGGTAGCTGAGAAATCCTCTACAAAGACAGCACATAACAGCCCTATAAAATATTAAAAAATGGTACTAATTGATGTCGAGGTATATTAGCTTGAACATATTATACATAATATTAACCTTACAACCTCCTATATTTCACATATTTGCTTAAGTAAAATGTTTCAAGTGTATAAGATAACTTCAAATTGTTTTATGTCTTGCTTCCATTTTTTTTCCTTTCATTTTAGAGATTGCATATTCTTTGGTCATTTTTTCCCTTTTGTGTGTCGTAATTTAGAGATTGCATTCTACTTTATTTGCCTCTTCTTCATAATTTATTTAAGAAAATTCTACAATACTTATGTTGTTTTGCATTTTTCTACCTCCATTCGCTATAGAATTTCAATGTTCCTAGATTATCATGTCCGAGGCAGGTGATGAATGGAGTTTTACATCAATCGTATCTAAGTATCCATACGAAATGCATAGTAAATCTTGCTACGCCTATTTGCTAATCTTTGAATTGATGTTCTCATATTAATGTCTACAAGCTTTAGAATAAAAAAATTTCTCTAACAACTGTGATCTCTGGCTTTTAGAAATCGATTTTCTTTGATTTCAGGTATATAACCTTAGTGTCAATAAGTTTCTGTCACATTTGTGATCTCTTCACTTTTAGGAATTGGTTTTCTTTGATTTTAGGTTGTCATTACGAAGAAATATTGCCAAGATGCCACCAAATTGGGGATTAGTGTGGCTTTGCTCCTAACATTCAAATCAAACAATGTATTAAGTTTGAGTAGACATTTTCAGAAGAACAATGAAGGTCTTGAGCTACTTAAGACAACCATTGAGAAGGCAGATAACAGTGATTTCCAACTTATCTTGACTTCATTATTTAATCACCTACAGAATGAAGCTAAAGCTTAAATTTTCTTATGTACAGGTTGTCATCTGAGTGGATGTTGATGCATTTGAATTTTATAGATCAGACAAGACTTGATACTTTAACTTCAAAGAACAAGCAAGTTCTTACTCTCTATAACTTGTGTAGCACCATTTAAGTGCATTCTTGAATATTATTTCGAATACTAGGATATCAACAAATCACCTAGGAGTGGTTTGCTTGCGTGCATAATATTAAATTCATAACTGCTAAAATTGTATAACATTTTTGTTTTATTGCTTTATCTTTGCAAAACAGTAATGGCTCACGGTTTAGAGTTACTGCTATTGTTGTCATAAACAACTATTACGTGTACGCAAATTTATAAAATATTACATTTTCTACTTATTTCATACTTGAATAGCACCACTCATGCGACAAAATTACATATAAATTTACAATTACAATATGTGCATCGCACGTGGCTACACTAGTTAAAAGAAAAAGTGAGATTTTGTATAAATAACTTCTAAAAACCTCAAACATGTTTAATAGAATAAACTTTATTTGAAGTAAATTTTAAGATTACTCCTTTAGAACATGTGTAAGCGGTTCTCTATTTATAAAAAATATATTTTGTAAATTTTGCTCAATTTTATTTTGTATACACTATTTAATTTAATTAATATATAAGTATTGAAAATTAAAATTATTTGAATGCATTTAATTATAGAGAGTGAGTTTGACTTTTAAAAAGTTAATTTAGAAAATTTCTTGAAACATACTTTCCAGGGTTGATTCTCTAAAATAGAGAGTATTTTATGTTTAAAAGGTCTCTTGTATATGCTCTTATCGTCTCTAGCATTTTTTAATATTAAAATTAGTGATAAGTAAATAAGTAAATAAGTAAATTTTAAAATAAAATAATGTTTTTTTACATATTAAAGTTAAAAATAAGTAATAAGATAAGTAACTTCTTTTAAAAAGTAAAAAGAAAAAAATATTATTCAAACACTTTTACTTCTTTAAGTAATGTTATTTATAATCGTTCATTATCGATAATCAGTATACGTGTCATTATTCAATTGAAGTAATTATTCATAGTTGATGACTATTAGTAGTGAACGACTATAAATAGTATTATTCTATTCTTTTGGTTTAGCCCAGCACGAACAAAATGTCTTTACAAAGAAATTATTCAAATGGGGAAATTTGCATTTCTTTTGAAAAAAATAAAGAAATGAATAAAAGTATATATCTTGTATCTTGTCACGATCATAGAGTTTTCTTCGCTATAAAAAGAAAAAAGTACTTAAATGTCAGTATGTCACTGCGTCTTCAATTTCTCTCTTCACAAAATTTTATCTTCCAAAATTTGCACCAAAATTTGTTAATCGCTTCAATCCATCTCCACGATTCAATCATCTCCCTCAACTGATTATCTTTAAAATCTATTCACCTCTTCAATCCATCTCTCTCAATTAATCATTTCCATCCACTGATCATATCCAAAATATGTTCACTGCCTCAATTTATCATCATAATAAAATCTACAGTCGAATCCCAATACTAATATATCTTTGGGTTAATTACACTAATGGTCTCCATTCTTTCAGGTTTGTAACGATTTCATACTCATTCTTTTTTTTAGCAGATATCATTCTCATTCTTCCATTTATACTCATAGATGGTCATCAAATCACTATTTTTCACTATTTTCACAATTCTTGGACAATTTTACCCTTTGACTTAAATAAATTAAAATGATAAGAAAAAAAATACAATGAAAATATTACAATTGGGCCCTTAACCTTTTTAAAAGTACAAATAAATCCTAAACTATTTTATTTTATTCAGATAAGTGTTCTTCTCCAACTCCACCCACCCACCCACCCAGCCTTTGAAAATTATTGGGAAAACTGTTCCCAAAGCAAAAAGCCTGTTAACAAATCACCGAAAAAAATGGCTAATTCTTCTCCAACAATTCTCTCAATTTCCAATCCTCAACACACTACCGACGCCACAACCACCACCACTCAACAATCCGCTATTACGAACTCCGCTGTCTGTTTATTGTTTTCCCATATCTCCGATTTCTTACCATTTTTTACTGTTTTCCCATATCTCCGCCATCGCAATCTCCATTTTTTACCATTTGCACATTCTGTATTCAGGCCAGAAACCAGTTTGTATTCCTTTGCAAGGGCGCAAGAACTTGCTTCGCTTGTACCAGAATTTAGACCGGCTTTCTATTTTTCAAATGATTTAGTGCCTCGTCCAGTTGGGATTAATTCCCAAGTTACCATAGAAGAGATACAAGAAAATGCCCATGGTGAAGAAGGTGAAGAAACGTAGGTTATCAATTAGGCCAACTCTGCTCAGTGGATGGCGAGTTGCCTGTTTAATATCATGACTCCGCCGCAGTTCACTGTAGATACAGTGGAAAATAAGGGAAATAAGAGTTGAATTTGTGCGTGGAATTGAAGCTTTACAATGTGGTGGTGGTGTGGATTTGAGATCAGTAGAGAATATACGCGTGTATAATGTGGTTTTTGTGCGATTTTTGATATGGTGTGGGTGGGTTTTATAGTATGAAGCATGTGTCTGGGGTGGGGGTGGGGGTGGGTGAGAAAAGATGATTTTTTTTTTGTTGGGGAAAAACACCTATCTGTATAAAATAAAATAGTTTAAGATTTATTTGTACTTTTGAAAATGTTAGGAGCCCAATTGCTGCTTTTATTCTATTTTCTTTTTTCCATCATTTTAATTTATTTAAGTCAAGGGGCAAAATTGTCCAAAAATTGTGAAAACAGTGAAAAATAGTGATTTAGGGATCCTTTGTGAGAATAAATAGAAGAATGAGGATGATATCTGAAAAAAAAAAGAATGGGGATGAAATTGTTATAAACCTGAAAAAATGGGGATCATTAGTGTAATTAACCCTATATCTTTTTGTTAGCAAAGAAAAATGGGTCATGCTACTTGTACAGAAGACTTGTAAAGAATGTTTTACAGAATGCCATTATATCACGATAAAATGCTAATCAAAATATCATGATATTTTGAATAAAAAAAAAAAATTACAAAGGCATTTCACATTTCAACCCAGCCATTTCTTCTTCTCCGGTGAAATTTCACAAACACCGGCGTCATTTCTAATCCACCACATCCATCGTTATCGGCGAGAGTGAGGTTTTTGGACATGGAGTCATACCCATTTCAGATTTCACCCATTTTTTGTCCGCCATTCCTTCTTCCATTCCTTCTCTACCAGCGAAATTTCTCAACCACGGCAACATTTCTTTGTTGAAAATTGGTTTAAAATGTCAAGAAATTAACTAAGTGACTTCGTATCAACTTGAGCAAAATATACAAACCCGACCCAATCTGTTTAGGCAAAATTGTTTGCCACTTCGCCGCATCGAAAAAACGGGGTTCGACATGCCCGGTTAGGTCGAGGGGGTAGCGCCCATCGTGGGGGCTCGGAGGCTCAGGGGCAACGCTCTCGGAAAGAAAATTCAGAATTATCTGCATGTTTAAAGGGTATATTTGGCATCTCGAAACCAATATCGAATGAATGAGAAATTGTAGAAAATGTCAATTTTGGGTCAAAGTTTTGACCATGCGATCACACAGGTATTTCTACCTGCAATCGCAATCTGCCTAAATTTTAAGCAAAACGTTTTTGGATCCTTCCATGCGATCGCAGGAGGCAAAGCCTTGTGATCGCATGGTTAAATTGGATCAAGTTTTGTTCTGAATTTTGTACCTTGTGATCGCAGCTTGGTAAAATCATGCGATCGCATAGGTTTGCGTAAACAGACATGTCCTTTTGAAGTGTTGCACGATTTGGTTCCATACCTTTTCGTTTTCAACCAATTTTCAACGTTAAAAAGGACCTCTGGACGTCTATTTTGACAGAGAATTGATACAGAAAACATTTGCATAACATACACTCATATTTCATCACTTCTTGAATCAAAAATTCTTGCATTTATTGCTTGAATTTCTGATTTTTCATTTCATTTCCTTCTTTGGAGTACATAGACCATTTTCAGTTCGTTGTGCTTGTGTTTGGAAGTGCTACAAACACAAGCGGAAGCCGTTGTATCTTGGGAGTCAATTACCTTATACCGTAGGCACCATTGCAGGGCAAAATTGACTTAAGGACAAAGTGTTCAACACTTACATCGGCTTAATTTTCATCCATTTCATTCGATTTGATTGCTTTGGAGTCATTTACACAGAAATCCGCCAACATTCTTATCCACCGAATCCATCATCGCCGGCGAGAGTGAAGTTTTTGGACATGAAAAGCCCATTTTCATCTTCATTTGTGTCCAGCAAAATCAAAGAAATAACCAAACAATGAAAAAAATAAAAAAAATTCAAATCACCATCGGGAACATTTTTCTTTTCTGACGTTCACATTCCATCATCACCGACTAATTCGACAACAATAGCTGACCCAGCTAACTTGATGGTGCTAAACTACTATATTGGAGTGCTAATATGTTGTTTTTGGTGCAAGAAAACAATCAAATCTTCATGTGCTTGAAACTGGGAAGTTAAAATCCTTAGCCAGAGGATGTATCTATGTGAAATGAACTTCAACAAAAATACTTGGAAAATTTTGGAATTTTTTTTTTTTTAATTTGGATTTCACATTTGAAGCCATGACTGAGATCTAAAATTCATGTAATGTGATGATTGCTATGCTTGCAACCCCACGAAATGGTTTCTCTCTCCACGGGTAAAAGTGTGCTAAAGCTGGGAAAATAAGTCAAGGGTATAATGGTCATTAAACACTTATTGCCACATTAGCACTTGTAATGTAATCTGTAAATCATGATGTACAAATAGCATTATTGAAGAAAAAATATCCTTCTTGCTGGAATTAGCAGAGATGGATTAAAAGCCGTAATCTTAATTCAGACAAAATGAGATTCAGAATCTTTACAGAGTAATTTAAAATTATATATTCTACTATAATGACAGCAAATTCATAATTCGTTCATCTTTATCACTTCACGAGTTCACGTACACAGACATACCAAACATACCAATCTCTCTCTCTCTCTCTCTCTCTCCTCTTGTCTCCATCTTCAATTCTTTCACCAATAATATAATAATATCCATTTTTGAAACCTTTTCTGGGTTTTTCTTTTTCTTTTTCTTTTTATTTTCACTAAATAGAAGGATTTACGGAACTCATTTATTATCAAAATTGTTAGGTAGCTACGGGCATGTAAGTAGAAAATGTCAAAATGATGCTACTGCATAAACCCTTTTTGGTATCGTCTTTGTTCTTGTAAATTTTAGATATTGTAAAGCGAATTTGTATATTTCACAGCGAGTTTATGTGAAATTATTCTTCTGTTGCCGTTTCTTGATCTTCTCTGTTCATTCTGTATTTGATCTCGATAATTTCTTGGAGATTTCTCAGTCTGTTCCATTGTAGGTTAAGATTGGTTTCTTGTTGTTGGTTTTGTTCTTCAAGCTTGATTTTGGTTAATGTTGATATTTGGTATACGAGTAACTGTTGATTAACCGTTTCTTGTGTTTATTGCAAAACATGTTTTTAGGACATGAAAATGAAAAATTCAGAATAATATTGAAGTGGCGATTTCTTGATTTTCGTGGTTTATGGGTTTGAATTTTCTTTTTCTCTTCCTTTTTGCAGTTATCTAAATTTGTGTTTAGGAAAGCTATTCTCATCCGTGTAGTTTGAGTTTGAAAGTTAGATGCTATGGACTTCACTTCGCTCTGATTGTTATATTTGGACATTTTTCAAGCAGTGAAATGGGTTGGCAATGTCTAGAAACTTATACTTGGTGTGATTGACTAAGTCAAATTTGCAGGCTCTAGGAGTTTCTTTTTATAGAAATTTCTTAATTTTCCATCTTTTGATTCTTTTGGTTGAAGTTCCTGGTTTGAATTTATGTCGTGTTAATTTCAGTTAGAAAAGATGGGTATATATCTCAGTACTCCTAAAACAGAGAAGTTTTCCGAAGATGGTGAGAATAACAGGCTTAGGTATGGCTTATCATCCATGCAAGGATGGCGTGCTACAATGGAAGATGCTGTAAGTAGTTAAGATTTCTATTAGACATAATGCACTTGTACCACATAAAGTTTGTTTTCTATCACGTGTTGAACTTGTTGCCATTGATTTACCATTTCCTAATAAGGTTTGATTATGATTTTATCTCGTGGATTTAGCACTTCAATAGTTGGTGACTATTTTTCCCCTCTTTTTCCCCTTAGCATGCGGCACTTCCTGATTTGGATGCTTCCACTTCATTTTTTGGTGTTTATGACGGTCATGGAGGTAATTTTATTTGTTCATTTGTCTCAACTGTTATATTCTGCATGTTGTTAAATAAGTGAATGTATCCTATAATGTGGCTGGAACATAAATATTATATGTATCTCAGCATATATTTGTGGATCAAAAGATGTGAGCAGGCAGAAGAAAATAATATGTTGAATTATATGCATTTATCACCTGTCTTGTGTTCCTTGATTTTTTATCCTTGCAAAACAGATGAGTTGACGACTACATCTAGTTTGGAAAATAAAGAGTGTGCTAACTTGCTATAGATACTTGTTGCGGATCTAGTGTTGTGACTGCAAATTTGTAGGTCCCCTTGTTAAATCAATGTGGGCATTCAAATACAATATGACATTCGACGTCTCAGTACGGCTTTGTTTGAAAACAAGAAGATAGTGTTTCTTTTTATCCAACTTGTACTTCATCGTTCAAAGTTAGCGAATATATTTGGTGCCAGTGGACTCTGTGGCGATTTCAGTTTTTCTTCTCAACTTTTGGAATCCAATCACTTGTCCACTGCAGGGTGAAACTCGTTTAAGATGTATAGTTGATGACAATGTATTTTTCAAGATATCCACTTTATTGAGAAGCTTTCCCTTATTGAGTACAATTTCGTCTCTAGGAACAATGTGTTTGTATTTGCATTTTTTTCATAATTTCCTCCCCCATGTCTTCTTCTTTGACATCCACTACTGATAGCATTATGAGTATTCCTGCTATATTTAGATTATGACTATGATGTTGAGTAAGATTATTTACATTTTTCTACGAACTCATATAGTATAATGCATGTTTTATTTATTATTATAAGATACATTACCTCGGACCATCATCAACGTTGATGGAGGAAAAGAGGGTGTGTTTGCTCAAGATCGTGTTGAAAATTATTTTTAATATGTGGACTAACTTTAAGTAGCTGGTTCCAATGTTCTGTTTTATAATTTTAATTTTTTAAGCCTTTATGTGGGTCATCCATTTGCTTCACATGGACTTGCAGTTTGCACCTCATCTGTTTTCGTGGGTTCATTTTCTATATTATGTTTCCATTTTTCTTTATGTTTTATTCATTTGCTTTACTTAGTATGTCTGTAAGACTCTGAATTTTACCAATTAGCTGATTTATGGTGGTTGTTACCCTGCCATTCAGTCTAAGTTTAGTTTGGACACAATACAACCTCTTTTATTGTTATATCTGATTCAGTAAAGAAAATAAGCAGAAAATAGACCACAACATAGATAAGTTTTTTAGTGATTCGATTAAGGAGTGTTCACAGTAGATAATAATTTCTTAAAATCGGGTTCTCTTTTAAATCCATCAAATATTTCAGGTAAGGTAGTTGCCAAATTCTGTGCCAAGTATCTTCATCAACAAGTTCTCAGACATGAAGCATATTTGGCTGGTGATATCGGAACTTCAGTTCAGAAAGCTTTTTTCAGGTCATTCACTTGACATTGTTGTTGCTTGAAAGAATTTCTTTCCCTATTCTATATATCCATCATATATTTTTAACTTTGAGCCCTTTGTAATGATAACGTGCCACACTTGAAATATCTATTACAAAGTAACATAGTATGTATTGTCTAATTTTTCTGTACATTGTATTCAAACATAGTAATATTTGATTAAGTTGAGATTGCTATTGTCTAATTTCCTTGCTTTATATTTGTTTCCTATTTATAAGAAACATATTGAAGAATAAAACATTTCAGTAAGGACAGTTCAAATGAAGATTGAAATGAACAAATAAACCACTTCTGGAATTGGCAACGATGCTATGATATTTAGGAGGATACTCATGAAACAAGGTGAAGTAACTATCCCAAGAAATCACGGCAGCCACAATTTGGAACGTTCCCCGTCCCTCAAGAATAAAATTCGCGCAGTCACCACCTGAAGGAAAAGAGAAAGGGAAACACATTCCTATTGCTCAGAGGGGGTGGGCCTGCAAGCCAGGTTCTTGTATTTATTCTATTTCACGAAGGGAATAGATTTCACGCCTAGAGATAAATATATCTGCGTGCACACATAAGTATGCACATGCTTTTAACAAATGTGCTGATTAATGTACCATAGCATCCTTTCAAAAGGTAATGTTCATTTTGCATTTGCTTCGTTTTGTGCCCCATCTTGATTTTATTCTAAACGCTGTGCTTATATTAAGTTATTTAGACTTAAAAAAGTCAGAGACTGTGCTTGCAAGTCAATCAAAGGATTTGGCTGTTGTAGAAATTATTTAGTCATTCTCTAGCCAGGATCTTCGAGCCAAATTATCTTAGTTATATTACTGGAATAAAAATAGTTATAAACTCAATAAAGTGAAAAAGGCTGTTGTGCGGTGTTTAATCTATGTCCCATTGTTATTATTGCAGGATGGATGAGATGATGCGAGGACAGAGAGGGTGGAGGGAGTTGGCTGTTCTGGGAGATAAAATAGATAAGTTTACTGGCATGTTGGAGGGTTTGATATGGTCTCCAAGAAGTGGTGACAGAAAGGACCAAGTCGATGATTGGTCATTTGAGGAGGTGTTTGCTTTGCACCAATGGAATACTCAATCTGTCATACTTTTTCTTTTACGATAAGGATGATGTCATTATTCTATGTTTCACTTGAATGATCAATAGAAGGTTTAGTTGAAATTTTAAACTTGGGGATTATAATCGTATCAAGGATATAGAATCGTTCAAGCAATTACTATGCACAGTTTTATGATGGGAGTTTTGTTAGTGTTGTTTGCCTTTCTTCTGATTTAGTATTCAGTGCGGTGGTGGTAAAAGGTTCCAGATATTAATATTTGATATACTGTGGAGAGATTCCTTAGTATTACAAACTTTTGCAAATATAACTCAAGCCCTTCATGGTTGTACTGAATGTGTGTTTTAATGGATCGAGGTGTAAATTACAAGAAATTCACGTTTTTCTATTAAAACTAAAAGACCAGCATATAAATTTCTAATCACAAAGTTAAGCTTATTTACCTTTTTACGAAATTTTATATTTTGTTGTTCTCTTAATACTTTTATTTAATGGAAAGAGATGTTCACCAAATTGACAACTTGTTTAACTAGTTTATCTTTTCATTTATTATTTGCACAGAGGGGAAACATTCGATTGTTTGTTCCTTCTTTTGTTACCTTTGGCACATTGTCATTTGATTGGATTTTGAAAAGGTGCTATTGTGGTCCAGACTCTATATCATTGTTTGCTGTCTAGGGTTTAACTGTCTATTTTTTGGCGCAGGGGCCCCACTCTGATTTTTCTGGACCGACTTCTGGCAGCACTGCTTGTGTAGCCATCATTAGGGACAACCAACTTGTCATTGCAAACGCCGGTGATTCTCGCTGTGTAATTTCTAGGAATGGTCAGGTAATGTACAGTGTGATAATATATCTGATTGTGCTAGTGCTGCTTGTTTAGGAGAAGGTATATGCGTTCTTAAATGGATGTTTTATGTAGCTGTTAGAAATTATTGTGTAAAAGTAATTGATATAGAAAGACAGAGAGAATAGAGAATTTGTAGTATAACCATTCTATCTTTCGAAATACCTATGAAACACTCCTACTGGGGTTGTATCTCCGTGACCAACACGTGTTGTGTCATGTCGTCACCAACTCTCCTTGGACACCCCAAGACATGTTTACATGGTGTCATATTTTTTAAATTTCCGACACTCGAGGGATACTTTAGGGACTTTCTGAGGCTCGTATCTGACCTGCCATGTGGCCTGTCCTGTATTGTTTATATTCATTCTAGTTCTAACAACACATCGAGGACAATGTGTAAATTAGAATATAAAATTAATTAAAATTTGTATTATTAAAGCATTATCAAATAATGTGAGAAAGTTCTACGAACTTCATGTCGAGGTTTTTTTTACATCTACTATATGCATTCTTCTTTCAATGGTAATATATAGTTTAACTCTAAAATTATTTTAACATTACGCATAGATACATCTAAAAGATTTCACCAACAAAAATCAAAACTAAAAAAAGTATTGATTATATTTAAAAATATAACGTATAAAAACAAAAAAAAGGATATATAAATATATATAGCTTGTACAATTTAAAATATTTTAAATTAAGGTGTCCCCAATGTGTTTTTTTCCTACTTTTTTGAAAATCAAGTGTCATGTCCATGTCCCGTCCGTGCTTCTTAGTGGAATATAAAGTTTTATAGTGTTACAATTGACCAAAACAGGAAAATCATAATTACCTATCATAATCTTCTCTATGAATACCTACCACAATCTTCTCTATGAATACCTACAATTATTTGTCCTATAAAGACTTACCATAATCTGTATTTACTAAGAGGGGAACTAGTGAACAAGGAAAGTTAAATATTCCAACAGTATCTTCTACCGTGCTTTTTGAAAATGTTAAATTGCAACATGTGTAATGCAGTGAACGTTTTCTTGGTACTCTTTTAATGTCTTGAGGTGAAAGATTTGTGATTATATTTGTGTGGTGCTCTTTTTTGCAGGCATACAATCTTTCAAGAGACCATAAGCCTGATCTTGAGGTTGAGAGAGACAGAATTTTAAAAGCCGGTGGGTTTATCCATGCAGGACGTGTTAATGGCAGTCTAAATCTTGCAAGAGCTATAGGTACTGTACAAGATTTCTTCACCAATTTTTTGTTTTTGGAATAATGGTAGACTCTGAAACCCCATAAATTGACTCATTCTCTATCATATAAGATGCAGAGTAGACTACATTACTTAATCATTGGCCTGATTGAGCTAGATATTATTGGGATAATATGGTGGGTCTAGTGTTCGGAAAAATTAAACATATTTATGGCATTTCGGTATACTGGACTAAACAGTAATGGAAGGAAAAAAAAAGTAAAACTATTGTCTATTATCCTATACAGTACTGAAAATACTGTGTATAAAACATGTTCTTACTGTGCGCACATGGACTTGTGGCTAAAGGAGAGAATAGTAACTGTTGCTTCTGATGATTGACCAGTATTTTAATTTGTTGCAGGTGACATGGAATTCAAGCAGAACAAGTTTTTGTCAGCTGACAAGCAAATTGTAACTGCTAATCCAGATATAAATGTTGTACGTATCATATTCATTTCCTACGGTGACTGGATTTTTGTTATCTATGTAGCACAATTATCTCTGTTTCAATTAGAAACCACGTAGTATTGCTATATCCACGTCAAACAAGCCTCATTTAGACATAATGTGGCGTTGGCAACATGCACGTTGCTGCGACCAAGAAACAGGGAAGGATAGATATGGAATTTTTTACTGGAGGTCTTTAACAATGAAACATGTAATATTTTGGAAAATTTTTTCGGGTAGATTTTTGTTTTTTATTATTTTTTGACTTATATAATAAGATTATACGGGGATGGGTAATGCTAAGGTGGGTGGAATTCATGTCATCCTACTTGTGTGCTAGCACAATTTTCAATCTTGTGTAACAAACATTTTAATTGAAAAATGTATGAGACTAATGGAGAACTTAAATAATTGAGTTAATTAGTTGGAAATCAAATTTGTTTGTCTGATGAGATCCTAGTCCGATATAGCTTCTAGTGGAAATTATCAAGATTCAAATTTTATCTCTTTGCCAATCCCTTTTGGAAAATGAAAATGATGTATAAAATAAAGAATTTATTGATAGATATAGGAGAGACAAGTATAGAAGGAGAAGAAGTCCTCAAGATCACAAGGTCTACATATAATATTAACAAATAAAACGAGTATCCCTTCTTCGATGTAAATCTGACAATGATGTTCGATAAACTGCCTAGGCTTTGAACCAAGTCGGAGGAGGTCCGTAATCTATGACAGAATTAAAGGAAGAAATAGAGAAACCACGGTTCATTTTCTCCACGGATCACCAATACTTTTAGCAGACTTTAGGACCAAGATACTCAAATTTTTTAGTGGAATTTCAAATCTTGATATGCATCCGCTGATATTTCTGTATTAAACATATACTCCTACATTGGATTGTTTTTAGCACCTCAGTGTTCAAGATGCAATTGGTCGATTTGATATGAATGATCATGTGAAATTCATATTTTTGTTTTAGATAAGAGGAGGAAGTAAGATCATGTGAGATCCTCTGAACATCATCAATTGATATTTTCTCCAAACCATTCTGTGATTATTGGTGGGCTTCTCAAAAGATATATAACACCCAAAGACCAGTTTACATTGAGGAAATTCACAAGAAACTGAAAACAACAAATTGGAACCATTCAAGGTCACCATAAGTAAAGCTTTGGTCATGCCATGCCTTTGTGAAAGAAAAGTCACTATGATTGAAAAATGACAAAGAACAATACTATTACTATGTGTCAAGACTCTAATTTGTCTGACCGTTACTTGAGCTCAGAGATCAGGATTTGTTCTGTTCCACTTCTATTATATGAGATCAGTAACTGTAGATTTTTCTCAAATTTTCTCTACCAGGTTGAACTTTGTGGTGATGATGAGTTTGTTGTTCTTGCCTGTGATGGCATTTGGTATGCATTCTGAACTCATCTCTTCGGATTCATATACAGATTCTGAATGAGTGGATTTAGGCAAAGCAAAGATAATCAAACGTGATGTTGTAAATGTTGGTTCATTTTAAAACGGGGCATTTATTGAATTTTTTGGTCCGTCATTAAATTAGTTTATGATCTTCTATACAAATTCTTGTTGCTATATTTTGCATTGGGTTTGCATTAGAGTATTTATAGAACAATTTATTCCAAGACAACTTTTACAAAGATGAAGAATATGCTACATTTGGTTGAAAGCTAATGTGGTGGTTGTTTTGTGGTAAGGTCAAGGCCCCTTCAATTGATTAAGAAAAATAATAATGACCGAAAAATTCAGACTTGGAAGTTTCTTATTCTCGTGCTCTCTTAGAACTTAACTATTCCACCTCTCATAATTGTTATTATAGCATAGCTATCCCTTGCATTTATTTTGAATGTCCAGCTCTTCCCCCAGTGCTCTATGTTTTTGACCTGGCTCTTGTCTCTTCCTGCATAGTCTGAAAGGAATCTGTAGATTAGACTGATGCTTTCTAAAAACTCTCACTTCTAAATGAAATGGAATTGTGGTCCCACGTCTTTGAAATATCTACACAAACTTGCTACTTTGTTGAAAACTGAGTCTTTGGATTAACCTTCATAAAAAAAGATTTTGTTGTTTCGTTTGTCTGTGAAGCTCAGTCCGGATGGATTGAGTGCTGTAATTTGCTTGTCTATAAATTCCCTCTTCATTTGTTTGAACTTGTGACGATGGGGAAGATATGTCCCCAGCTTTTCATTTATTTGTCGCCCAAAGTCACGTTGGGATTGATACGTACAACACTAAGCAGAATATAGAAGGTGATAACTTGATGTTTTAAGGTGGTTTTCTTTTTTCCTTTTAGCACACATTCTAATTATACCAATTACCGAAGGAAAAAAGAAAACATAAGTTTTGGGATTGATGCATTTTTCCAAATTACTATCCTGGTGATAATAAGTTGCTAATCGTAGTTACCTGCATCTCTAGCCAGTTGATGGTCCTGAGTTTTTGTCATACATCTTTTATTATTATTTTCCATTTACTCTTGATACTTCAATTATGTCCTCTGTTTGTGATAATGGAATTCCTGATACCATGCTTCAAATATTTGGCTAATCAAGTTTTATTTTTTAAATACTTCTAGGGATTGCATGTCAAGCCAACAACTAGTAGATTTTATACGTGAGCAGCTGAAATCCGTAAGTCCTTGAACACCGTGTTTACACTACTTTGGTTAGACTGAAGTTATCAAGTTATACTTCATTATTGCATTAAATTCAACCGGATACAATTGTAGACGAAGTAGTCTACTATTACCATCTTAGTTTCATGACTCTGAAGATACTCATTCTTGACTTCCATCTGAATTATCGTATTGACATTGTAAATCTGCTTATGCAGGAAAATAAGCTCTCTGTTGTCTGTGAAAAAGTACTCGATAGGTGTCTCGCTCCATCAACTGCTGGAGGCGAGGGTTGTGACAACATGACTATGATCTTAGTTCAATTTAAGAAACCTACCCAGTCAAGCACATCTGTAGACGAGAAATCTTCTACTTCAGAGGAAGCGCGCATTGAGTCAAAACCAGCATAAAGTGGACCATAGTTGGGTCAGATTTCTTCATTACGTCTGATTCTATGATTCCAAACTGTTTTCAAAAGTCTCAATTTGCAGGTGTATATAGTTTTGCTCGAACTGTGAGGTTCGTAGATTAAACAGGGATTTGCTTTCATGCTGTTTATTACACTTTTAACGTGCAATAACCATTGGAAGAATGTGTATAGAAGATTTAACTACATGTGTGAACATCAATGATAAATGTTTAACATGACAAATGAATTTCTATTCGAGGCCATCTCTAGCACAAGTGTGTGTTTATGGATCACACGCGAACAAGCATTTACATCAACTAATGTTCAATGTTTTTTCGTTTGGAAACAATTACATAATTGCTTATTTAAAAATACGAGGGGGTAAATGATTCTCTCTCTTAATGTGATTTTTGGATGAAATCTTTATTAAGAACAAGATGTGTTAATTAATAGAAGGCTGTGGATAATAATGTTATGAATAAAAAGTTTAGGACATAAAAGAATGACTAAAAGTTTTTATGCAATTTTAAGGTAGTGAATATAGAAAGATGTGGTTTGATCGTGAGCCATTCCCCAACCATCTCTAATCTTCTTACTGACTTTATGGGGGCAGAAATGTGCTAATTAATAGAAAGATGATGTGATGAAAAAACATTCAGAAAATAAGTGACAATAAGGAATATTGGGGACCTTTAATGTAATTAAGAAATTGTCCACTATTCTGCCTTTAACTTCTCTAATTATACATTATTAAAATGTCAAATTTAAGCCCATGAATAAAATTAATTCCTTTTTTTATCCTAAATTTATTGACTAGGTGTGGAGGCCGAGTTTCAAGCTTTTCGAGTCTAGGCGAGTCCTAGACGAGAGCAAGTTAAGGGCAAGGCGAGGGCGATGCGTGGATAGGCGTGGCTAGGCGTGGAGGCCAAGTTTCAAACCTAGGTGAAGCCTAGGCGAGGCTTAGGCTGACTTTTTAGAATAGAGGTTATTCTACAATAATAAAGTTTCATTCAGCATTTACATTAATTTTTTCTTCTTTTTTACCATTGGCATATCAAATTTATTTTCTAATTTTATTTGTTTCGAGTGTTAATAGATATTATTTTTTTTCTTTTAAAATATCTATGGTGAATATATTATCTTAGATAAATATTTAATAATATTAAATTGTTATAAAAATAAAAATAAATTTTACAACAATAATAATACTTAAGGAGGTTATTATAGGTAATATTCAATTTAATAATTGTATACAGCCCGTAAATGAAGTATTTCTTTTACCAAACATTTAAATGTTAATTTTGAAACATGTATTAATCTAAAACAAAATTTACCAAATACTTAATCGATTATTCCCGCAGCTAATTCTCTTATTCTTTTAAAATTTTTACTATTAGTACGAGAATACATTTAAAGTATAAATATTTTGTTCGAGTCTAATATCTAATTATTACAATCGAAGACATTTTTTCATCAAATTAACCAAATAAATAAATGAAAACTACAGTGGGAGCAGGGGCAAAGGTAGGGGAGGAATCCGACTGTAACTCGGTCCCATTCCAGAAAAAATCAATTTTTGTAGTATAAATTTTTTAATTTTTTTTAGTAATGTTATGATGTACAATTTTTTTTTCTTAAGTAGTAGTCTTCTAACAAAAAATCATAACTTAGTCCAACCTTTGGTCGAGTGAATTCGACCCAATCTCGTATGCGATTACAATCTCCGCTGTAAACGTGATGGTCATAACTTTTTGTTTTTATAGACTTTTGTGTCCTATAAAAGGTTTACATTACTTGACCGTTAAAAATCATCTAAAAAAAAAAAAGATCTTTTTAGAGTAAAATGGATAAAAACTAATTTTAATTAAAAAAGATAGAGAAACGTGAAGAAGGCTAAATTTTTTCCTCCATCCTTCACTATCACCTTTTCAACATGTCCCACCATACCCCGTCACTAATTTACTTTCTGCAGTTCGCTTCACTTTTTCTATAATCACATTGCTCGAGATGCAATCTCTTACTTCCTAATGTTTAAAAATTCACACTAACTTTTACTATTTTTAGTTTTGAGTATTAGGGTGGTGATCTCCTACTTATAGTTGAGAGAATTTATAATTCTTACTGGACACTTGTTCAGTGGTGATTGAATAAGTGTTTTGACTTTAAATGTTAACTATTTTTACTTGTCTAATCATCATTGGACAAGTGTCCAGTAGGAGTTATAACTCCTCCCAGAAGCAGAGCCAGGAATTTTATCACGTGGGAGTGCTATGATAGTTAGCTGGACTACAATGCTGTTTGACGACATTGCAGTGGCCTGTAGCACATATACAATAGACGACATAACGGTAATCGATAGAGATAACAGAATGTGAAGAAAACAATAAAATTACTTATTTTATTCAAAAACTTTTTATTTTATATAAGCAATCAACTTTGGGTTAGCCGTACATAAAAATAGAATTAATTAATAAAAAATAAAAAATAGAATTAATATTTTGTTTATTAAAAAAAATCAAGTTTTAATTAAACCAAACTTGAAAAATAAAAATAAAAATAAAAATATGAAAAAAAAATGAAAATCATAGTTACTCGTATATATACATATGAAAATAAAGTAAACAAAATATAGAAGAAAAGCTATTCCCCATAGGTTAAGGAAAAAAAATTATGTTCGAGTTAAGTAAAAATTAAAAAACTCTAACCATATTTTCAAGAGATTTGTACGTAAAAAAGGAAAAGTTAATTTGTTTTATTTTTCAGACTTTGGAATTAAAAATCAAAGAAAGGTTATGGTGTAAAAGATTAAGTTCGATGTTACATATATTTTGTCAATTTTATCATTCTAAAATGTGAGAAAATTAGCGTTAAAGTTTATAGAATTATGTAAAAACACGAAATATACCAATGGAACTAAAGATTGAAGATTTAAAAGACATTTTTTAAGGTTAGAGAAGCACAAGATTTTTAAAAAAATAATAAAAATAATTATGTAAAAACACGAAATATACAAATGGAACTAAATATTGAATATTTAAAAGACATTTTTTAAGGTTAGAGATTAATTGCACAAGATTTTTAAAAAATAATAAAAATAAATGAGCATGCGCTGGAACTTGAACCCATATTTGACATGACAAATGCAAAGATTTGCCACTAAGGTTGTGTTTGATTGCAAGTAAAAAATTTGGGTGGAAAGAAAATATTTTTTATGGAAATGAATTACCAAGAAAATTTGGATTGGAGAATGTTAACAAATTTTCCATGGAAAATAAATGGGTTGGAAAAGGTTAACAAATTTTCCATGGAAAATAAATTCTCATATCCCACAAAGAAAATATTTTCCTTGAAAACAAAGAAAATATGGCCAAAATTGGAAAACATGGAAAACATTTTCCATGGAAAAACAAAAGTTCCAATCAAATGAAAGATGGAAAATAGGTGAGAAAATGCATTTTTCATGAAAAATTTTGCCAATCAAACAGACCAAAGCTAGAAAATGGGTAGAAAATTTTCATTTTCCATGAAAAATGAAAGGAATCAAACACACTCTAAGATAAATGCACTTTTTGTAAATTCATCTACATATATAATTTATATTTTGTTGTGGGAGAAAAATTATAAAATTTAAATTTTCTTAAAAAAAAAACAAAATTTTTGAAATCAACAGTCGTTCCCACTGCCACCACACTAAATCCGCCCCCGACTCCTCCCCATTGTAGAGAGGAGATCACCACCTTTGAGTATCATATTCACTCGATAACCATCTTTTGAATCATTTCTTACTTAAAATAAGGTTCATATACATAAAACACTATGTGAAGTAAACATGAAATTTTCTATAATTACTTATAGTTAATTTGCTCAAAGTAAACTTCAAAAATATAAATTGACACCTTATATACAGAACTCATTTTAAAATTGTACGTGCACAAAGTCTTTAAGTATTAACTTATTATTAAATGAAACAAATTAAATTGCAACTAATTGCAAAAAATTTCATTTTTAATTAACAATGATGATTTAAGTATATCAGCTTCATTTTAGATGAGATAGAAATAAGAGAGGTTATTGTGAGTTTTTTAAACGTGATGGATTGTTTCTAACATTATCATAAAGCTCAGGGGGTGTATATGGTGTTGTCTCTTATTATTAAATAAAAAAAAAATCACATTTTTGAAATTAATTCTGATCAATACTATCAAAATAAGTAACATATTAAAACTTACTTATTTATTTATACGCCAAATATGTATATGGAATGGAACCGACCAGTTTGAGTTTGGTTCGTTTCGATTCCTTCAATTAAAGTTTTGAAATTTACAAATGGATGCAAATGGAGTATTTAACTATAAAAATTTCTTAACCTATAATATTTATGAAGATCCAAATTCTCCATAATATCTTCATTAAATGTGCAAAATTCTAGAGTCAAAATTATTAAATTGAACTAAGTTAGACACACAAGTAATATGGATTTCAATTAGAAACCAACAATTATGTCATGAATGAGTTATAATTCTTGTATACATGGTCGATTTTGAGCAGAGGTGAGTAAAACAATCGTTTCAGAGTTCAAAATCAAAGACGGCTAAATTTCATTTAAAAAAATTTGTGGGGATTTTTTCAAAAATAAACTACTTTTTAAAAAGAATTGCAAAAAAACTATTCATGTTACATATATTCTAAAAATACCATTTTTAAAAAATTATTATTTTAATTTATTATATTATATATTACATATAGTAACTGAATTCTTTAAAATTGGAATTGATTGGAATACATATATTATAGAATCTTTTATGGTTATTAGTTAGAGAGAAATGACAACTGGTTGATTCTTGGCTAAAATTTAAAAAAAAAAAAAGAAAAAGAAAAAGAAAAACTCGTCATCGATTACATATCATAATTAAATCAAAACATAATAGTCAAATCTATATCATTTGTATCAGAAATAGCTGTAATAACCACAAACACAACTCATGATCCCTTCAATTTCAACATTTTGTAAAAATCTGTGTTGTAAATTGAGATGTAACACATAATACCAATTTTCATACAAAAAAACTCATGATATACTTAATTGTATCATATGTATTAATGAGTGATACAAAATATTAATTTGGGCTGTAACAACTACAAACATAACTCACGATCCCTTCAATTTCAGCATTTGTAACAATATGTATTACAAATTAAGATGTAATACATAATACCAGTTTTTATACATAAAAAACTCATGATATACTTAATTGTATCATCTATATCAATCAGTAATACATAATATCAATTGGAGGTGACATAATATGTGTTAAGAATCAAAATATCATATTAAACATCAATGTACAATCATCATATTAAACATCAATTAACCAATAACAAGTTGTAACATCTTTAATAGTCAGTGTTGCATTGTTATATTGTTCAACTCAGTCCAAAAAATAGTGAATAATGTACTGACGTAAGTGATTAGGGTTTTGTTTACAGAGATTTCGTGAAGATTTTTGGACAAGATTGTGTTGTTGAAAAATTTTGTTTATAGAGATTTTCGCCTGATTTGTGCGAGTTTTCCTTTTAAGAATACGAATTCCAAAGACCGTTTGTAAAAATGGTTGTGTATAATATTATATTATATTTTGTTTTGATTTTATTTATTAATATAATAATATAAGGATAGTATTTTTAAAATTAAAATTTTAAGTTAGTAAATTAGAAATATTATTAGAATAGTAAATAGTTGGTGTAATTTTCACTTATTTGTGATTATTAAAGTTGCAAAATATATATATATATATTCGTGCAAAAGTGCAAAGCAAAGCAAGGCAAAGCAAGCCAAGCCATATTCCATGAAGACCATGGCTAGTATTAATGATAATTTCACCGTATAGTACAAAATATAAAATAATTTTAAAAAGTATTATTTAATTTTTTTTTATTCTGTTTTTATTTTTGTAACACTTGTTGTTACATTTGTTATGTTTGATAATAACAAATGTAACATATTTATTTTAACTAATATAACAAATGTAACAACAAGTGTTATAAAAATAAAAATAAAAACAGTATTAAATATGACAGTATTTTAAGAAATATTTTATTTATTGTGGTTATTTATGAAAAAAACCCCTAGTATTAAGTAGTGACCCAAAATCGAAGGGGCTCATTTAAAAAAAAAAAATTAAAGCCCAACCCACCAGCAGCCCTATCCATGACTTATCAGACTTTGCCTCGTGTCCAAAAAACGTGAGAACCTGCCCGGCTTATATAGTGCCTTGCAATACCTTAGAGTTTTAATGAAGAACTTAAATTTGCATTTTGAAGAGGAAATAAAAAAAATTAAAATTATCAATGACTAATAAAATACAATACCGATTAATCTCTACACTATATATATATAAATCGAATTAGACCAGTTTTATAGTTTTGGGTATCATAATCGAAAATCGAATTGGAACCGGTTGATTATCAATTTTAATATTCAGAATCAAACTTTAGCAAAATTGAATCAAATCGGCCAATATGGCTTGGTTCTAATTTGTTCTTGTACTTTGCTCACCCCTCCTACTTTTATAGACTCGTGTCCTTTTATAGATGGTTTACATTACTTTGATAGTTAAAATTATGTAAAATAAAACAAGTTTTCTTTTAGAGGTAAAATGGAGAAATAATTAATTTTAATAAAAATAAAAATAGAGATGACTAAATATTTTTAACATCCTCCTCCCTCACATTTTTACCCTATTATAGTTTGCCCCACTACTAATCCACCTTCCACGATTCCCCTTGTTTTCACTCTCGCTCAAGATGCAATTTGACGAGATAGGAATAATGACGATGAGGGAGAAATAAAATCTTGGTTAAGCTTATGTGAATGTCAAATTTTGTGACCTTTGACATGTAGATAGTTGAAGATCTAAACTTTTATTTATGACTAACTTAGAGCATTGAATACAAGAGATTTTTGTTTGCTGATTTTTGCTAAAGTGTATGTGATCAAGTGTGTTTAGTAGTTTTGATAGAGTTTATGTTTGTGTAGATGAAGATGATTCGATCCTGGCAATGGAGAATGTCTTTGATAGACACAACTAGGGGATTATTACACGACCTCGGTTGTGGTAAGTCTTTGTGAAGCTTGATGTCGCCTGATGATGAGATGAATGGGGATAATGTGAAAAAAATGATAATTTTGAAAAGTGTCTAGATGCCATTAGACTCGAATAATTGAGTGGGTGTGTGATTTCCTTGCCGTGTAGTGTCTTTATTTTATTTGATACCTATGAAAAACTACGTAGCCATGTGTACTTCGTATTATATGACAATTACTCTCAAGTATTATAAGAAAAAAATAATATTTTTTATTACTATTGGTGATTATTACTAGTTTATGTTTCAACACATTAAATGATAGGTTTAATGAAAATGTGGAGATATGAAATTTATTTTACTAGAACTATTATTTAATGTCATATAGACGATGATTATCACCCGTTCTAATAAATAGCATTACTTATAAGAAACTGTTGTGTGACGATGAAATGGAAAGTTTGAAGACACTAATAAAATACCGGGTGAAGAAGAATAATCTTTCCCTCCTTAAACATGTTAAGCATATTATTTTTCTTCTTCTTTATATTTAACTAAAAAGTTACTTTCTTGATATTTACAACATGTTTTTTTAATTAAACGTTTGATAAAAAGTTGAAGTCAAAGTCAATAATTAATTTTAAGATTAATTACACTAATTGTCCCCATTCGTTCAGGTTTGTAATGATTTCATCCACATTCAATATTTTAACAGATATCATCTCAATTATTCCATTTATTCTCACATACCGTCCCCACTCACGGAATCTGTTAAAAACTGTCGTTAAATGGATTCGTATCACACTTTTTCTTTTTTTAAAACGAGGGCATTTTAAGAAAACCAGCTAAAATTTATTCTACTGTTGTTATCTTTCTTCTCTCCTCATCTTTTTGAACATTCGTTTGATTTTGATCTTGATGAACATTCGTTTGATCTTGAGTTTTCTGCTCACAAATTATTTATCTAAGCTCAGAAAATTCTAGTTTTCAGCACAGTAAAAAAGCATACCATATTCTTGTGGATATCTTGGGGAGTAGCAGACAGTTCCCATTGCTATGGAATTTTTTGGTAGATATAAAAATGGCTGAATCTTTTGAAATTAGCCAAGAAATTTTCTGGGTTGTTTTTAGAGTTTATAGTAGAGCTAATTTACCTGTTTCTTATGACATCAATAACATGGCTAATTTTGGAATTAGGCTTTCATCGCAATTTCCTATTTTCTTTTTTCAGTACAATCCTTACCTTGAAAATGGTTATATTCCACAAGAGATTCCTCAGCACCAAGCTGTGTTTAACAGAAACCCATTTCAGATTTTTGACACAAATGATGAAAGATTGGTGAGATTGAGTTCTTCTGCAACTAAAGAGGCCAGGAATAAGAGAATGGCCCACCAAAGACGCCTTTACCTGCACCATCACCGTCACCATAGCCACCACAATTAGCATCAAACTCAATGAGGACCTACGTTGTGATAGAATATAAAGAATGGAAACGGACAATGTGACTACATTTAAAGAATGGAACCTGTACTGCTACAATTTTCGAAAGAAAAATTAAACATGTCCCACACATAAATGACATTCCACAATTCACAACCAATAACAATTGAACAAAAAATATGTTATCTTCTTCCACAATTCATGCATTCTTCTTCTTTTTTGTTGCTTTCTTGGTGCCGATGGTCCCTGTTGAAGTGTTCTAGCAACCATGCACATAAATAACATCTCACAATTTATAACCAATAACTATTGAACAAAATATATGTTAACTTCTTCCACAAATCTATAGTAGTGATAATTCATGCATTTTTTTGCTGCTTCCTTTGTGCCAGTGGTCCCTATTGAAGTGTTCTTGTAATTACGCAAATAAATGACATGATTCACAACTAACAACAATTGAACAAAAAGTACGTTATGTTCTTTCACAAATCTACAATAGTACTAATTCATGCACTCTTCTTCTTCTTTGCTATAGTATGTTATCTTCTTCTACAAAAAGTATCTAATCTTCTTCCACAAATATTTTTAGCTGGTTTGCCTAAAATACCCTCGTTTTAGAAAGAGAATAAGTGTGATAGAAACCCATTTAACGGCTGTTTTTTACGAATTTCGTGAGTGTGGACGGTATGTGAGAATAAATAAAAGAAAGAGGATGATAACTGCTAAAAAAATTGAATGGGAATGATATCGTTACAAACCTGAAAGAATGGGGACCATTAGTGTAATTAACCATTAATTTTAACTATATATTTTATAAGATTCATAATCTTTTACAACTTTTCAACAACACATTTTATGACCCTCTACAAAAAATCTGATTTTAGTCAAAATCAAATTAACACATACTTTTATCTTCCTATCAAAATAAGTAACATTTACTAATTTTTAATTTTGCAAATGAAAAATGTAATTTATATTAAAACTTACTTATTACTTATAAGTAAACAATTTAAGCTTAGCCAAACCTTTTCATAATTTATTGAGAAATTTGTACTTTTCATCTTGAATTTTTATTGTTTGTTACTAATCTATCTTTAATATTTGTTGTGGGTGGGTGAAGAAAAAGATATTTTGTACTTTTTTAAAAGTTATGAGTCCAGTTATAATTTTTTTTTATAATTTATATTTTTTATTGTTTTATATTTTTATATTTTTATTTATTTAAAGAAGAGAGTAAATTTGTTGAGATATCTTAATTGAAACGTGATTTGTAATTAAATGAAAAATTAGAAATATTTGGTAATAAAACTTAAGAATAGATTAATAACAAAGAGTAAAAAAAAAAAAATGGAGACAAAATGTAAATATTTCCGTAATTAATAAAATAAACAAGATATTATTTTGGAATAAAGAGACTACTGGACGCTCCAAGCCCCACTCTTATCATCCTCCTTCCTCAACTCTAAAATCTATCAGCGTGCGTTTGTGTGTGAAAAATTCTCCATAATCTTTGGGTAGCATAATCAATACACAATAACAAGATATGGCAGCGGCTCCAAGTGCAGCTCTAACACCTCAATTTCACCATTCAATTGACCGTAAAAGTTCCAGTTTTTCTTCTTCTTCCTATCCATTATCTTCCTGTAAGTTCTCTCTCTTTCCCTTTTCTGTTTTCTATCTTATTTAGCTAATTATTTACTGGGTATGGCTTAAAATGAACTCTTGTTGGTTTTTATGTTTTTATTATTAGTCGATGAAATGGGGATTGCATTTGAATATATTTAGAAATGTCTATAGGGCTGTAATTTGTATAATCAGATGATTTTTCCCCTGGGCATTCTTAATTGTATTTGTGGAAATGGTTTATAGTTGCTCACAACCAAAACGATGGCGCTTAATACAAAAATATTTTTTTCCCCTATTTTTTGTTCTTATTTTGATGTTTGAGGACTAGCAGTTTAAAAATTGTATGGTTTTCATTTCCTTTTTGTACCCCTTGGTTCTATACTAGGCCAGATTTATATTTGCTTAGTGCAATACAAAGGAGCATGAATGACAGGATCACATGGATCTAGCAAGTCAATGGAATTACGATTTAAATATTCATATTTGCTTTCAGGTAATTATTTCAAGGTAAATATTATTTTAAGAATAAGGTTTATACATGGAACCAAAGATGTAAATATTTCTTTCAGGTTGAAGTAAGAACTATATGTTATTAAAAGGCTCAGTATATATGTTATTAAAAGGCTCAGTAATGAATTCTCGCTGCACACAGATATTTGACCCTCATAAAAGCTGTCAAATCATTAATAAAAATAAAAAGAAAACATTTTCTGGGGATAAATGTTAGAAGCTTCAAAAATTATAAACCAAGGATGTAACTACACTGTGCTAGCTAAAGCTTAGGCAACGCTGCCTGATTTGTCCCATGAGTAAAATATGACAACTGGCCACTCGACCTTGATCCCACATCAATTGGGGAAAAACAATATCCTCCCTGGGTTTTCTTATACAAAGTCCCTTATTCTAATTGATACTTAGGACTTTTTTTAATAAGACCACATGTGTTTAGGTGGGGGCTAAGACCACATGTGTTTAGGTGGGGGCTTTGGCATGGTCCCCTACTTGTTTATGATGAAACGGAAGATTGCATGAAGGGAGGGGTACAGACCTGATCACCAGATGTACATAGGGGATAAAGAATACTCCATTATATGCTAGAAATTTGTACAAGGTACTACCTTCCTTACCATGCCCGACCCATACACTACTGCAATGAACCTGCATTTTTAACACAAAACAACAATCTCGTCTATGACTTTCTGATGATCCCATGAGCCTACAGAAACTTCTTGGACACACTAGACAACATTTATTGAATCCATGTCAACCCAAATATTATCTAGCAAGAAGTATTACCCTAGCTCAAGCCTCCAAAAAAGCATGAGGTTCTACCAGAAGGTTATTTCCATGTCCATTAAATCCACAAAACTCAACCACCACTTGATCTTTGTGATCCCAAAGAAGAACACCAAATGTTTGGTAATAAGAAATATAACAATATCTCAAGCCCTCCAACAAAGCATGTAGTTCTACCAAAAGGTCATTCCTGTGTCCATAAAATTCACAAAAAGCAACCAACACTTGATCTTTGTGATCCTGATGGAGACGAACACCAACACAATCTCATGGATTCCCCTTACAGCACCCAAGTTTATCTAAATTTAGTATAGCCTATGGCCAGATTGTTTCTGTAATTCAAAAATCACAAATTTCATTTTTGAGAGCGTTAACATGAATGACAAGAAGTATTTGGCATGCCTGGCAAATTTGGTATAGAAGCACACCTAGCATGAGTGAGCTGGTTTAGGGTTTTTGGATTGTGGCCAACACGAATTTTCTGGTAGAATACATTCTACCTCAAGGTAGAGCTGCCCTTATAGAGCACCATGACATCTTCTCCATATCGATTTGCGCAGGCTTTGGGCTTTAGATTTCTAGGGAAATTTGGAGGACTTGTGTTCCTTGACTGCATTATGTAATCCTGGTTTGTTGTGTTGCCTTGGATCATCTGTAGTGCATTGCCAATACATCTAATGATGAAGATGTCCCCATTGTCTTGGGTACATCAGGGAGTCCAGGACCATTCCTATAAAAATAAAACTGATTTATGCATTAAGCTTGATGATCGCAAATGTAAAACACTGGCTTGGTTCCTAGGATACCCTCTGAATTCCCCCACTCCCAAGGATTCTTTTTGTCTATCCCTAACTTGGTTACTTGGAAATCTTATCAGTAAAATCTGCTTCCATGGAAACCAACACAAATGCTTTGAAGTGCTTTGGTTTTCATTGTGGCATACATTGTTTTGTCATCTCGTGGTTCTGTTTAAGTTATATTGGGTGAAAAAGGTTCTATAACATGTGAAGAATAGGTGTAAAAGTAGTGATCTCTATCAACTGGTCACGATTTCAGTGAGACTTCTTATGAGTAAGATCTTAAAAGTTGCAGATGAAATGTCGAGGACAACATAGTGTGACTAGGGTTTCAATTGATCTGATGACAATAAGGCCTCAAAACATATATGTCAACACTTATTTGTATGCCTGTGACTTTGTGAGAAAGAAAGCCAAACTGCTGAAGCATAGCTTTGAATACAATTTAGGAAATGACAGCCAGGCCTCATATGTCCATCTAGAAACGTACTACAAAAACTCTGTCACTTTATTCTCATTTATTTCTTGTGAAGTAGAATGTTCAAATGGCTTTCTTTTGTCTGTTGTTAGAGGGGTATATCCTTGGGGAGCTCCAAGCACTTCTTTATTAGCTAAATTTTTCCTTGAGGAGCTCAAAACACTTCTTTATTAACTAGGGTGTTTCCTTGACTAGCTCAAGACACTACTTTATTCTTATTCATATTTACTTGGTCTCTGTTGTGTTGAAACTTTTTGTGGTTTCATGCATTATAGGCTCAATTATAGTTTGAGACCTTTATTTTTTTAAGCTTTTTTAATGAACTTTATCAGTATTTATGTTGTGTTTCCTGAGGGTAACATTCGTCACTTTCTTTTGTTGTGTTTCAGGTAATTTAAATCAGAGCATCAATCCCATTGGTATTCCAATTTTGTTATGGCCAAGAAGTCAAACTGGGAAGGCTAGAAGATCTCTTCGTGTGCATGGTCTATTTGGTGGAAAAAAGGATAACAATGATAAGAGTGATGATGGTTCTTCAAAGGTATGTCATAGTTACCCATTGAAATAAAATTTACACAGATGAAAAAGTACTTCTACTGATGACTTTCTGTCTTCATTCTTAATTTTAGGTCGTCCATGCTTGAACATCCTACTATGTTCTTTTTTTTTTTTTTTTGTAGATTAAGTTGTCAATATATGCAATACATTGAACGCTTTTCACTTATATTGCTCATTAGCTTCTTTCTTTGACCTTCTCGACATACTTCAAAAATACTGAAGCTTTAGATATTTTGCCTGTAAGTTTAACATAGTAATGCTAAGGGCCTGCTTGGGAGTTTTGGAGTAGTGGTTATTAGCGTTTTTTAAAGTACCAGTTTTGAGCGTTTATGAGCAGTCCGATTTTGAGTGGTTTTTAATAGCCGTTTTAGAAATATTCCAACCTATGTTTGGGAGTTTATTATCCAGCGGTTCTGAAAGTGTTTTAAAACAATCAAATTACATATATGCCAATATATAAATAACAAAGAAGATCTATGTAATAATATGGTATTGTGTAATTTTTGTCTCCACTTTTTTTTTCTATTTTATTTTTTTCTCATAATCAAAACTGTATTATTAAATTTATATTATTGAATCAAGTTAATAAAATTCCTTGTGATAATGAACCAATTTCTCAAATTTTTTCATCTTTAATTCATGACCCAATTATTATATGTTAATTAAAAACTATAATCCTTGTTTCTTTCATTGTTGGAGCAACGATAGTTTAACTAAAATAATATATAAATCAATTCAAATTTATAACAAATATAATTGTTTAGTCCCACAATAAAAAACACAAAAAATAAAAATTCATATAGTAATGGATCATCGCTCATAAGTATCAAATATTCACCTAGTAAGTGTAATAAATAAAGCTCAATTATTTAGTTGCATTTTGGAGCATCTTCATTATTTAGTTGCTAAACACAATTCTAAATGAGAAATTTATAAAAAAAAACTTAAAAACAAATTATACAAGTTCAATGAAAATTACGTGATCAACGTAAATTAAGTGAAAATATGATGACACCCACAAAAATTTCAATGGATTAACATATACCTACAGAACTTGCTGGGTTATTATATCAAAGTGGAAAACTTACTGGGTTAATATACCCAAAGAAATCCGTTGCTGCGTTAATATACCCACAGAAATTTCAATTGGCTTCTTTAGCGTTAAATGAATGATTGGATGTGAAATGGAGGTTGAATTAATATATCTATAGAAATTTCAATTGTGAAATGTCAAAATTTCCATATGTATATTATTACATACTATAGATACACCATAGATACACACAGCAATTATATGGAGCAATATTATGATTCTATACAATGGATGTGAAATGGAGGTTGAATTAATATACCCACAGAAATTTCAATTGTGAAATGTCAAAATTTTCGTATGTATGTTATTACATACTATAGATACACCAAAGATACACACAGCAATTATATGGAGCAATATTATGATTCCATACATATATTATATACACCATAGATACAAACAGCAATTATATGGAGCACAATATTATACACGCAGATATTATACATCCAAATATTATACATATATATTATACACACAAAAATTTCACATACACACAGATAAAATACACACAGATATTTCACAGATACACAGAATAATACACGCAGCAGCAGCAGCCGGGAGATTACCTTTCACAGCAGCAGCCGGGTTTTCCAAGAAGTAGAAGCGTCTGTGTCTAGTTTGTTGGTGGGAGAGAGGAGTTGAAATATTTTTTTTTTCTTTGCAGATTTTAATTATTTAAGGAGGGTAAAGTTGGAACAAATTTTGAAGAACGGCAAAAAATCACCGATTTGAGGGGTTGAGAAGTACACCCAAAATTACACTACAACGTTTTTGGGTGGTTTTTAAACCTCCCAAAACCGGTGCTCCAAAAAACTAACAATCACGGGTTGTCCCAACTCCTCATAAACGGTGCCATTCAAAACCGGTGAAAAAAAAACTCCCAAGCAGGCCCTAAATGACATTGCAAGTCGTGAAGCTGTATGACTGCCAACCATTCTTTTCAACAGGAGCTGCTGAAATTGGGTTGGGACTAGCTTAAGATATATTGGGGGATACATGCACATGTGCGCACTCTGTATGCATTTTCCCTTTATTCCTTTTGTCCTTTTGGGTAGGTGGGTGTAGATGGTGGTTTTATACTTTTCTCCATGGCTGCTACTTGGAGGAGAGATCTCAAACATGGCACCTACTTTGCGTATCTTTTCATTTCTCTGGTTCCGATCTGTCCCTACTTGTGCTGATGATATAAATTTTTGGGATGTCAACCAATCACATGGTCTTGTATAATTGTGTACACACCTTGTACATGGGGTTATCTCCTTTTACCTCTTTGTGGGTTATATAGTAATGGAGCTTAAATTATAAAAAATAGAAGCAACCAAATAGTTACTCGATTAATAGTTAATAATCTCGATTAAAAGAATCAATCATTTTAATCCGATGGTATGACTTTTACCTTTTGCATTCCCCAAGTTATTCTTTTTGCAATGCAATTTTGCTTTACATATTTTAGGTTACAAAATATCTGGTGCTCAACCTTTTGACTGTCAAACTTGATTTTCTGTTGTCGCTGCTCTAATTGTATCATTATGCCTCATGAAAATAGGCTGGAATACTAGGAAACATGCAAAACCTATATGAGACTGTAAAGAAGGCACAAATGGTTGTCCAAGTGGAGGCAGTACGTGTGCAGAAAGAACTTGCTGTGTATGGTCCACTCTTCCTCGCCTTTATTTTCTTTTGTTGTGTGGATTTTTTTAGATTTTTATTATTAACATGCTTATTGTGTTTTTCTATTTTTTTTCCCAATTTGCAGAGCGGAGTTTGATGGTTACTGCGAAGGTGAACTAATAAAGGTAAATTTCCAACATTAATTTTAATTTTCTTCCTTACATTGTCAAATCAGAAACTTGACTTCCACGTTAGTTGAAATTAGGGATGGCAATGGGGCGGGTCCGGGGCGGGTCGGCCCCGCCCCGCGAAAAATTTTACCCGCCCCGCCCCGCCCCGCGACCCGCGAATTCGCGGGGCGGGGCGGGGCGGGGCGGGTCGCGGGGCGGGGCGGGTCGGCCCTTCGACCCGCCAACCGCCCCGCGAAATTATTTTTTTTTTTTTTTTTTTTTTTTTTTCTGAAAACTGAAAAAATAATAAAAAAAAAAAATAAATTTTTTTATATATATTTGTACTAAACAAAACAAAAAAATTATAAAATTGAGGTTATGGTGTAGTGGTTAAGATTTGTAGTTTACAAATTTCAACCCGGGTTCGATTCTTCTTTAGCCTATTTGTAGTGAAAATTATAATTTGTATTATATATTTATATTTTATGATTTTTCAAAAAAAAAAAAAAAAAAAAAAAAAAAAAAAAAAAAAAAAATTCTAGGGGCGGGGCGCGGGGCGGCGGGGCGGGTCGGGGCCGCCCCGGACCCGCGGCGGGGCAGATTTTTCTGCCCCAAACCCGCCCCTATTGTCCAACGGGGCGGGGCGGGGCGGGGCGGTGCTTCGCGGGGCGGGGCGCGGGGCGGGTCGCGGGTCGTGGGTTTTTTTGCCATCCCTAGTTGAAATATACATGTTCCTATCAACTGCTAGTAAATTCTCGAAACAATAGTATGAAAAGTGTTCTCCTATATGCTTATTGAAGAAAAAACACGTGAACTAACTTATTAGTGATCTTTGTAGAAATTAATTTTTTATTTTTCATAAGCTGAGTTTTTTATTTTTTCAGATACAAGTCCTTGCATCCTTTTAATTCATTAACTATGTAATACGGAAAAATCACGTTCTCTCCGAGGTCCTGCAGTTTTTGAATTCATCATTTACACGCTTATTATAGTTGATTGAATTCTTCTCTAGGCAACACTTTCTGGGAACCAACAACCTGTACGAATTGAGATTACTGAGGCTGCAATGGAACTGGGACCTGAAGTAAGTTGATTCAAATCTGAGCTGCATTTTTTACGTCTTGCTATTAAATTACGTTCAATTTCAACACCTTCCTGAAGTCCCCGGAAATTATCTTTCAAGTGGCTTTTACAGCAATGCATCTTGTTATTTATCACAATGGCATTCAGAATTTTGAATCACTAGGATTGTCGGAGTTGTTATGAGAATAGCATGAAAATATAGATTTTTTGCTTAATATGAAAGGTGCCACTATTTTCCCATCACACGAAACTTTTCGTGCCAACAAATTCCGGGTCGGCAAATGTTTTAACATTGAGAACATGACTAATGGTGTGTTGCCAGCTAATAATGTTCCCTGACCTTTCCCCCCCATCTCTTACCAAGAAATTTGTTCGTAATTTTTCAGTTAAAATTCACTTATGCTCAGGTGGAAGCTCAATAGATCCCTACATGATGATTGAATAAGAAAAGACTATTGAAAGGGAGGAGGACGTATGGCCTTACCTCCAGAATTACAATAGAGGAGAGCACAAAACTTTTCAAAGCTATAAATTACGTACTACATTACGCATGAATGAGAATGGGAGTGACAACTTAAAATACTTGAATCTCATTTTGTAAATCGAACACAAGGAAGCTGAGTTCATACATTCTTAGAAGGCACCACAAAAAACCTTGACCTCTTCCAAGTTGATAATATTCTATTTCAATTACTAGCAAGAAAATCTGCTACTGCTTTGCCTTCTCTAATGATCAGAAATGTGCATGTTTACTGATGCAGAAACTCTCTCTTCTGATCACTGAGGCATACAAGGACGCGCACCAGAAGAGTGTTCTGGTAAGACTCTTCCCCCTTCTATGTTCAATACAATGTGTTTGCTTCCCCGAATTCTATATTTAGTGTTTGTTTGCTCAGGCTATGAAAGAAAGAATGAGCAATCTCGCCCAAAGCTTGGGAATGCCACAAGGGTTAAGCGAGGGAATGAAGTGAAGACTTCAATTTTGTAGAGGAGCTTTGTAGAGGAGCTTTGGCTTTATGTTCTTGCTAACCTACAAGTTTGTGTCACATTTGACGTAAAGAATGCAATGTTTCTATTATCTTCAACTTTCAAGTTCTATATTTGTTGCAAAGCTTTTTTTCTCTTAGTTTTCATACGCCCGATTCAGTTTCAGAGACGGAATTTTAGGTAGTGTTCTCTTTGCTGTTTTGGGGCCATTTTCTGTTTTGAGTTTTTCAAAACGGCCAAAACGTGTTCTCTTGACCATTTTGGAAAATGGATTTTTGAAAACAAAAAAAAAAAATACAAAGGAAACCCAAAACGGCTAAATAGCCGTTTTGGGCGTTTCCTTCACAAAAATGGGCGCAGCCAAAACGCGCGTTTTGGCCATTTTGGTCTGAAGTTCGAATCCCTTCCGCCCCTTTTTTTTTTCTGAAATTTTACGCTGGGCGATCGCCCAGTATAAATCTGGGCGATCGCCCAGTTCAAACATTGGGCAACAGCGTAAATTTCAGAAATTTTTTTTTTTTTTTTTTTTTTGAATTTCAATCACATTTTTATTACGGTTTGCATCTTTTGACTTGTTTTGATACATATTTGTATATTAGAGGTTATAATACATAAGTATAGATGATTTTCATGTTGTAAAATCAATTATTAACATCAAAATTGTTAGAAAATATATATACGAAAATCAAAAATCAATTATTCAACACACACCTATTCACATATATAGAATCAAAATTTTCTTTCGGGGGCGTTGCCCCCGTGCCCCCACGAGGGGCGCTGCCCCCTCGACCCCCGCGACCCGTTTTCCCGAAGCGGCGAAGTGGCAAACAATTTGCAAAACGACAATAAATAAATAGTGAAATATATATAACAATTGTATTAGCATTAAATTATTTTAAGAAAGTATTCAAATGTATTAGTATTATATAGTCTATCTTATTAGAATTTTCATACTATATTAGCATTAAAGTATTAAAAAAATTAAATAATGAACTTTTTTGAATAACATATCATACAAAATTATTTCTCAAAATTTTCAAAGTAAACACGTTTTCGAGTTTTCTGTTTTCAGAAACAATTTTCAAAAACACCAAAAAGAACATATTTTCAAAACCTCAAAACAAACACTCAAAACACAAAACACAAAACGAATTCAAAACTCAAAACACAAAACTCAAACACAAAGAGAACACTACCTTATTTTCTCTTTACAAATTGAGTTTCTGCAATGCTCGAGTCTAGGTACTCACAATAATTATATATTGAAGTATGGGTTCGGTGTTCCTTGCTTGTTATTGTCACAATTTTTGTTCACATAAATAAATGAATTTTTGTTCACATAAATAAATGAATAATCTCAGCACCCAAAAATAATGAATCAAGAAATATCCCTCCAAACCCTAAAAAAATAATACAAACATGATAAGTACCATATTTCTGTATCTATATCTAATTGACAGAAATCTTCAAATCCTCACATCACAAGAAAGACTGCTAGAACCCACAATGCCAACAAAAAACTGCTATTCACCAAGCCTGTAGCACTGCTGGTGGGTGCAACAGCCGGACCGTCAAATTCAACCGGAGAAGGTGCGGACACCGGTGAAACTGCCTTAAACAGCTGACCGTGCTTGTCGGAAATAACCACCACAATCAGCTTCTGGCCCTTCTCGCAGTGGCCCTCAGCTCCACTGATAAAATAGTATGGCCCTGAATGCTCAAGCTTCACATTTGTATTCCCATCATTGTAGGTTTGAATTGGAGTTGATGTGTTGCATGTCACATAGTCTCTCTTTGTAACTTCCAGAACAGAGTCTTTAGAGCCATTATATTTCCACACTGAAACAGCAGCAACATTCAAAAATTTTGTAACATGATTCAGGAAATGTATATGTATATGTATATAGGGATATACCTAGAGTGTCACCAATGAGGAAACGTGATTTTTGAGCCCAGTGATTGAGAGAATCGGATTCTGCAGTAGGGATTTTCCATGCATCCATTTTGTCACCCACCAAATGGTCTCTAGCTTCTGATAAACTCAAAAACAAAAATAGAACAAGTGAACAAGATACAATTCTTGAAAAACCGGCCATTTTTTACACTCCCAAGAGATATGTATATATGTGTGTGTGTATAGAGAGAGTGGCAGTGATGATTCTGGTGGTGGTGAGAATTTTGCGGCACTTTATATAGAGGCAGCGCAGGTGAGGTGTGTGTGTGTGTGGAGGTCAGGATGGACTAGCCGTTACGAGGGTCTTTTAATGAAATTGCATTACTCTGTAGGTAATTGCAACGGTATTATATTAACGTTAAAAGGTCAATATGATTTTAGCTTTAGCAGCTAATGATGAAATATAAATATGTTGATGTCCAAAAAGAAAGAAAGAAAGAAATATAATCTATCTAAATATGGTAATAAATTTATCATCCCGTTGTATTGGGATAAGATCCTAAGAACGTTTTAATTAATCAATCTCCCTAGGGATAAGAATGTATCAATCCATTTCATAGTCACATTTATTTTATTTCTTTTGATTTTTTTGTCGTGTCAAAATAGAAAAGTCAAATTATTAAGAAAAGTTTGGCATAATATGTTAGAGCATCTTCAATGCTTTCTTCCATTTTGAATGTTCGGCTGATGTGGTGATAAAGTGAAAGGGGCAGCACTCATGGGACAGTATTTATTGTAGAAAACTGTCGAACAAACCGTCCATTTATAGACAGCTTGTCACCTATTTTTATTATTATTATTTTGTGTCTATTTTTTGTATCTATTTTTTCCAAGGTTCTAAAAAGCGTAAAGCGTGGCTAAGCATGAAGGCCAAGCTTCAAGCTTTTTAGGCCTAGGTGAGGCTTAGACGAATGTAAAGCGAGAGCGAAGCGGGAAAAAACGTTTTCTTATTTTTAATATCATTTTAAATATTTTTTAGAAAAAAAATAAAAATAAAATTTTTAACTAAAAAATGCGCGCCGAAGCGAGATTAGGCGCGCCTAGGCGTAATTAAGCTCGCATAGGCGTGACTAGGCGTGTATATGCGAGCCTAGGCGCAAGATTTTTAGTTAAAAAAATAGTTGACCAAATAAGTGCGCGCCTAGGGCCTAAGCGAGGTGTGGAGGTCACGCTTCACACCTAGGCGCGCGTTTTTGAACAATGATTTTTTCCTTCTCTTTTTTCCTTCTATTCTCTCTCTCTTCATCTCTTTTCTCCCTCTTGCCACATTATTTTTTTAGAAGGTGTCTAGTATTATAGATGCTCATAGAACATCTCCAGTCCAATAGTGGATCACACTAAAAAATGTGCTACATCACCCCAAGTTGCTTACATAGCAAATAAAAAATTAGAGAATGGTTAGTACACAGTTCAAATGTGGACGGTGTGCTAAATATTTTCTATTTATTTTTTTATAATTAATGTTTATCGAAATATGTGCTATACTTTTTTTTTTAAATAATTTATCTCTAACAAAATGTGTATTAATTATCATTTATTTAATTTTTTATAATTTATATATTACTCTTTTTTGTACATCAATCCACAACACCATTAGAGTTGCCCTTATATACTTAAAAGAGCACTTTATTGGTATTAACATTTTTGGGCATATGAGTCTCAAAATTTTGATTTTTGTTGTATTTAAGTTGTCACGGGTCTAATATTTTGTTAATTGATAAAGTGCATTTGAAATGGTAAAAATTAGGAAATGACTACCTATATATATTTAAATTAAATAGAAATTAAGAGAAAAGAAAATATCAAAATATCAAAATATAAAGACAATGTTTTTCTTCCTCTGAAAATAAAATAATACATTAAACTCTTTATATCGCATTCCATAATATTTTAAGACTATTTTATTATTCTTTAAAATATTAGTTGCTATTTATTTATTTTTATTGAAAAATTATATTTTCTTTCTTTCTAGATACCTTCTCCGTAAGTAAGTAAACTGTAAACTTTCCTTTGAGTTTCTCGACTTAGGAGTTGTTTAAGAAAGAATTTTTACAGCATTGATAAATAAAAAATTGATGAAAAATGTGATTGAAAAGTTAATAAAAATTGTGAATCCTATAAAACGTGTAGTTAAAATTAATTATTAACTTTGACTCTAATTTCTTACCAAACAAGAGGAATATTACTGGTATCATAGCTTTTTTTTTTTTTTTTAACTATAAATTATATATTTTTATTTATAGTATTTAATATTTATATGAATAAATTACAATATGGATCCTTAACCTTTTCAATTTGTCTCAATTCGTCTATAATAAATTTTAATAGTACTTATCATTCTCAACGTTTTAGTAATTCACATAGATGATCCATGTTGACAATTTTCATCCAAATTTTTCGTTAATATCATGTAAAAGGACAATTCTACCGTTTAACTTAAATAAATTTAAAAGCAAAAGAGCAATAAAAAATAACAAAAAAAATAAAAATAAAAAAAAGATAAAAACAATTAGTTTTCTTCTTCATCCACCCCAAACCTAGGGATGGCAATGGGGCGGGTCCGGGGCGGGTCGGCCCCGCCCCGCCCCGCCCCGCGAAAAATTTTACCCGCCCCGCCCCGCCCCGCGACCCGCGAATTCGCGGGGCGGGGCGGGGCGGGGCGGGTCGCGGGGCGGGGCGGGTCGGCCCTTCGACCCGCCAACCGCCCCGCGAAATTATTTTTTTTTTTTTTTTTTTTTTTTCTGAAAACTGAAAAAATAATAAAAAAAAAAAATAAATTTTTTTATATATATTTGTACTAAACAAAACAAAAAAATTATAAAATTGAGGTTATGGTGTAGTGGTTAAGATTTGTAGTTTACAAATTTCAACCCGGGTTCGATTCTTCTTTAGCCTATTTGTAGTGAAAATTATAATTTGTATTATATATTTATATTTTATGATTTTTCAAAAAAAAAAAAAAAAAAAAAAAAAAAAAAAAAAAAAAAAAAAATTCTAGGGGCGGGTCGCGGGGCGGCGGGGCGGGTCGGGGCCGCCCCGGACCCGCGGCGGGGCAGATTTTTCTGCCCCAAACCCGCCCCTATTGTCCAACGGGGCGGGGCGGGGCGGTGCTTCGCGGGGCGGGGCGCGGGGCGGGTCGCGGGTCGTGGGTTTTTTTCCATCCCTACCCAAACCTCAAGCACCCACAAGTGCAATCAAAATTTACCACTCCCACCAGCGTCTCCTCTCCTATCTCCCTACTTCTAAAAAATCAAATGTTTTTCCGTTGGTTTCGTTGCCGTTGAGAAAACAAGCAAAAAAATGGGAGTAATTGCTTTGCCTCATTTAAAGGAGAGTGAACAGTGAAGTGAGGGGATCCAAATAGACATAACATATAACTTCTATTGCAGTGTACATAATTAAAAAGCACAAATACCCAAGTTTAAACAGTAGTAGACAAATAGAATAGATGGTAAGAGCATCTCCAATACAAGCGTGGATTATACAAAAACGTGTGTCACATCATTCTAAAATGTTTACATGGCAAGAAAAAAAGAAGAGTCCATTTTATTTTTTTACAATAAAATTTTTCCAAATTATTTTTTATTTAATCTTTTATAATTATAATTTCTGTACATCCTCTCTTTTATATAATTAGACCATAATTTTTCCAATCAACAACTCCATTGTAGATTCTCTTCTACCTGTCTTCATTTTACTTGCCACATGTATAACAATCCACATTATTGTATTGAAAATACTCTAAGGTAAGATAGATGGGACGGGGCGTTGGGTGTAAGGTCAAAGGGGTGATCTTTGCTTTACTTTTATTTACTTATTTAGTCGAAATTCAAAATCACTTTTATCACAGGGAGTCATTGCTTAGCCTCATTTGTCGAGCAAAAAACCAAAATTCAAATTCCTAATCACTTTTATCAGAAGGGGTCCCCCCCTTCAATTTTTGCCCTGTCGGTGGCGTAAAAACCATGGGGATAACCCCTGGTTAAAGAGCCTCTCTCGTTTTTTTGATAGAAGGGGATTGTCGACCAGGGTGGTGGAGGTTTTGGTGGAATGGGGGTGAGAAAAAAGACGACTAATTGCTTTTGGTTATTTGTTATTTATTTTTAGTTGATATTGTTTTATTTTTAATTTATTTAAGTTAAAGGTTATAATTGTCCTTTTACATGATATAAATAGAAAACTGGACGGAAATAATAAAGAGGGTTACTATGCGTGAATTACTCAAATTTTTTAGATGATACGTGCTATTATGTAGAGGCTAACGTTGTATTATAATTGGGCAACAATTGTGGGTTTGAGTTGAAAATAAATTGTGTATCAAAATAGCAGAGTGAGGGTCGACAAAAACATTGCAAATTGTTAAGAATATTGAATTGATTGACTTGCCATATTTGATTTTCTAATTACACGGTCAATTATCTCCCATTGTATATTCTCCATTTATTGTATTTCCCTTATTGTTTTCGTTTTCCATAGTTAACAGAGATGCTAAATTGTATATAAGGCTGTAATCTCTAGAGTTGAAATACTAAGAGAAAGTTTTATTTCTTCTTCACCATTCTCTGTATTTCATCTGGTATCAGAGACATATCGTTTCTGAGATTATTTATCTCTTCTTTTAAATAAGTTACTTTGCTTAATATTTGTTTGCAATGGGTGACAAAAATAAGAAAAACCCTTATACCATCCATCCCTCGAATAACCCAGGGGCAGTTTTAGTGTCTTCTTGTTGAATGGAGACAACTATACCATGTGGAGCAAAGCTATGTTGAAGGCTCTTAGTGCAAAAAAGCAAGTCTGGTTTTGTTAATGGTGCAATCCCAAAGCTGTCACAAGAAGATGCAGATTTTGGAGATTGGAAGCAGTGTGATGACATGGCGGCGTCCTGGATTGTGAATGCTATCATCCCAGAACTTGCAAGTGATGCCATTTATGCAGAAACAGCTAGAGACCTCTGGTTGGATCTTGAAGAAATATTTTCTCAAGTCAACGGCCCGCGAATTTTTGAACTCCAACAAAGGATTACCTCTATACCACAAGGTCAGGATTCCATTACGATTTACTATTCAAAATTGAAGGGGTTGTGGGATGAATTGAATGTTTATTCCCCTATACCTCCTTGCACTTGTGATTCTAACAAGACTTTGGAAGGATATAGAGATAGAGATCGCACCATGCAATTCTTGATGGGTTTGAACGAAAGCTATACAACTTCACGTGGTCAAATATTATTAATAAATCACATTCCGACAGTGAGTAAGGTTTTCTCATTACTCCTTCAAGAAGAACGACAACGTGGTATGGCCATTTCACGTCCCACGATGGAATCTGCTGCACTAATTGCCAAGGATAGTGAAATTGGAGGTAAAAATCGTTGTCAAAATTATTCCAATAATTCTAAAAACAGATGTGATTTTTTGTGGAAGAATAGGACATGATAAGGATAAATGTTATAAATTGCACGGATATCCTCCTGGCCACAAGCTGCACAAGGGTCCAAACCAGTTCACACCAGGCCAAGCTTCTGCACATTAGATTTTAGTCCCTTCTTCGGTGATATAGAATTTTCCTTTCACTCCAGAACAATACCAACAGATTTTAGCGTTGATTGGTACTCAACCTAAATCAAATTTTGTAGGTAACAATGCCTCCCAAGATAATCTGACAGGTATTGCTCTTAATGCCATTCATTCTATTCATTCAACTTCTTGGATAATTGATTCTGGAGCTACTGATCATATGGTTAGCTCTCCTTCATTTTTCTCCCATTTAAAATCTACGTGTCATAGAACAGTTAAGCTTCCAAATGGAGAAAACGTTCCAATTACACATATTGGTGATGTTCACTCGACACCTAATATTATTTTAAAAAATGTCTTGTGTGTTCCAAGCTTTCATTTTAATTTAATCTCTGTTGTCAAACTCATCCATGATACAAAATGCCTTGTAACCTTTCTTTCTGATTCATGTTACATGCAGGACCCATCCTCGAAGAAGATGATTGGAGCGGGTAGATTACATGATGGTCTTTATCTCCTTCAATTGCCAACAACCAATCCCAGATGTTCTCAAGCTGTGTCTTCTTCAACTTATAATTTATGGCACCAACGTCTTGGACACCCTGGGCATAGTCGTTCTAAGTTGTTTTCGCATTACATTTCATCTTTAAGTCATTCTGCTCAACATGAAAGTTGTGAGATTTGTCCTCTAGCCAAACAAACTCGAACTCCTTTTCCTCTAAGTAATAAAAGCTCTGTTGAACCTTTTGATTTAATCCATTGTGATAATTGGGGTAAATTTCATACTACTTCTCTATCAGGTGCTCATTATTTTCTCACTATTGTGGATGATTATTCTCGTTGTACTTGGGTTTTTCTTATGCAATGTAAGAATGAGACTCGTTCACTTTTACAATCTTTCTATTTTTATGTTGAAACGCAGTTCAATAAAAAGATAAAAGTATTGCGGTCTGATAATGGATTAGAATTCAACATGAAAGATTTCTATAATTCTAAAGGGATTATGCATGAGACTAGCTGTGTACACACACCACAAAAAAATGGCGTGGTGGAAAGGAAACATGGGCACCTACTAAATGTTGGTCGTGCTTTGCATTTCCAAGCAGGACTCCTTATTAAATTTTGGGGTAAATGTGTGTTAACTGCAGCTTATCTTATTAATTGCACTCCAACTCCTTTGTTGTCTGGTAAGACACCATATCAATTGTTATTTAAATCAATTCCCCCATTCTCACAAGAGCATCTCGTTGCATCTTCATTGGTTATCCTTACGGTCAAAAGGGATACAAGATTTATGATCTTGAAACCAACAAAATCTTTGTTTCTCGAGACGTTCAATTTAGAGAAAATGTTTTCCCATTCCATGAAGAAACAAAAGTGCCCTCGAATCAGCTTGTTCTTCCATGTTATGTCAATGAGATTAATAATGAAATTGTGTCTCATCCACAAGCTGAAATACCAGTCGAAACACGAGATAACGAAGACCCTGTTATCACAACACAAAACCATTCTTCACCACCAATTCGACGATCTAATCGTGAGTCTCGCCCTCCTTCCTACCTCAAGGACTACCATTGTCAATTGGCCACATGTGATTTTCCGGTACCAACATCTTCTTCAAATCCTGTAAGTACCTCTTATCCCTTACAAAATTTCTTGTCATATGAAAAGTTCTCTCCAATGCATCGTTCCTTTTTAGCTTCCATATCTTCTAGCCAAGAACCAAAGACATTCAAACAAGCAATGCTTGATGTGAATTGAAGAAAGGCCATGGCAGAGGAAATTAAAGCCTTGGAGGTTAATCGAACTTGGGAGCTTATGCCACTACCACCTGAGAAACCAGCTATTGGATGCAAATGGGTCTACAAAATCAAGTACCAGCCAGATAGAACCATTGAGCGGTACAAGGCTCGATTAGTTGCAAAAGGATACAATCAACAAGAAGGACTTGATTATCAAGAAACCTTTGCACCAGTAGCCAAACTCACAACAATGCGACATTTATTAGCCATTGCAGCTGTTCAAAGTTGGCACCTCCATCAACTTGACATTAGCAATGCTTTTCTTCATGGTAACTTAGATGAGGATGTTTATATGCAGCTTCCACAAGGTTTTCAACATCATGGCACTGGCAATGTCGTTTGTAAGCTTCGAAAGTCCCTATATGATCTCAAGCAGGCTTCCCGTCAATGATTTGCCAAGCTTTCTAGCAAGGTGTTGGGAGCCGGTTACCAACAATCAAAGGCGGACTATTCCCTGTTTACAAAAACAACCAACAATTCTCCTACTATTATTCTTGTATACGTGGATGACATTATTATCACAGGTGATAATCTTGAGGAGATTCAAAACATAAAGGTGACCCTTCGAAGTCATTTCAAAGTATGACATCTTGGTACCCTCAAATATTTTCTTGGTATAGAAATTGCTCGATCAAAACTGGGTATTTATCTAAGCCAACGAAAATATGCTCTTGAGTTACTTGAAGAATTTGGTCTCCTCGGCACAAGTTCTTCAACAACTCCAATGGAACAAAATCTTCGATTGAGCAAGAACGATGGTGAACTTATTTCAGATCCAACATCTTACAGGCGCTTGGTTGGCCGTTTGCTTTATCTTACAGTCACACGACCAGACATTACTTACTCTGTTCAAATTCTTAGTCAGTTTCTTGGGCAACCTCGTCAACCACACTATCTTGCTGTAATACGAGTTTTGCGCTATTTAAAAAGTTGTCCCGGCCAAGAAATTCTTCTTTCAGCATCTAGTTCGTTGCAACTTCATGCCTACTGTGATTCAGATTGGGCAAGTTGTCCCGATTCTCGTCGTTCGACCATAGGGTATTGTGTCTTGCTTGGAAGCTCTCCCATTTCATGGAAATCAAAGAAACAATCAACTGTTTCCCGCTCTTCTGCTGAAGCAGAGTATAGGGCAACGGCGACAACCTGTTGCGAAATTAGTTGGCTATTATATTTGCTAAATGATTTTGGAATTCATCACTCACAGCTAGCTAATCTTTATTGTGACAACAAAGCCGCCTTACATATTGCAGCAAACCCATATTTTCATGAACGTACCAAACACATTGAGATAGACTGTCATTTGGTTCGTGAAAAGGTCCAGCAAGGAGTAGTTTATACTAGCTTCGTTCGTTCCAAACAATAAATGGCTGATATTTTTACCAAAGCACTTGGAGCAGACATGTTTCGTGATTTGCTTGTCAAGATGGGTGTTCAGAATATTCACATGCCATCTTGAAGGGGGGAGTGTTAAGAATATTGAATTGATTGACTTGCCATATTTGATTTTCTAATTTCAGAGTCAATTATCTCCCATTGTATATTCTCCATTTATTGTATTTCTCTTATTGTTTTTGTTTTCCATAATTAACAGAGATGCCAAATTGTATATAAGGCTGTAATCTCTAGAGTTGAAATACTAAAAGAAAGTTTTATTTCTTCTTCTCCATTCTTTGTATTTCATCACAAATATTAATTAAAAATTTATTAGATTTTCTATGTATTTGATCCTCAAAGCATTCTTTGTGTTTCTCTCGACATCATATTATTTTCTTCTCATTTTATGGAGAAGATAGCAAGTTTTTATGGTTGCATAGCCTTTCATATCAAGATTAGGTTTGAAGATTAGACTCAAGAATTGTGAGTTGTACTTGATGGAAGTCAATGTTACTATTATTTGGAGTCTAGAATACTATTTACTTAAAAAGATAAATTGTAGTATTCATCTTCAACCTTTGAGTTACTTAACAAATCTATTCACAATCTTTTTTGTTCGATTTTACTCCTCAAAATTTGAAAAATTAGCAAACTAGATTCCAGTTGACAGTTTCCATTAATTTTAGATGTTAAGTCGAATCATATGTGACTTGCACATGTCTTTAAGATTTTGTTTGATTTTGTTTAAAATTTGACTAAAATGCAGAATTCAAAGTCAACAATTAATTTTAACAATATATTTTATATGACGCACAAGTTTTATCAACTTTCCAACTATAAATTTCATACTTTTATCAAAATTTACAAATAATTTAATTTTTGGCAAAATCAAACACACACTAAATGAAAAGTAAAATAATCCACTGACTATTATCCATTAAAATAAAAATTAACATAATATCATATGGCTTTCAATTTCAAACCAGGGGGAGTTATTTTAGATATAATTACAGAAAGGCAACAATATTATCATAAATAACAAAAAATAAAAAAAATCAATTTCTTGATCACAAGATCATTTAAATGGAGATCACAGGAAACAAAAATCATCAAATCAAACGACCCAATAATTCCATTTCTCTATTTCCTAAAATGAAAGATCTTGAAAATTGTTATTTAAAATGAAGAACCAGGATAAATCAAGAAAGCACGAGACTTTTCTAACTTTCAAGAACCATACGTCAATTACGAGTTCATTGAGTTAAAATAAAAATTGTGCATAAAACCTATTCAACTTCCTTAATTTCTAGATAGTACTATCGTAGGTTTAGACTTGACAATAAGACATGCATCTAGTATAGAATATTTTATTGATTCTAAAAAAAAAAAAATACAAACTTTGGAGGAGGATAAACCTAATGTACATCAAACGAAAACAAGAAGAATGCAATAATATTTGGTATGGAACAATCACTTTGGGGACGGCTCTTTGTGCGGAGAAGTGTACAGTCAAATAAGGGGAACTTGGGAGCCAGTTGAGGCATAATCCGTGATTTACCTCCTCCAAGATTCTAGGGGCAAAGGTCTTGGGGGTCCAGGATTTAGTCTGGCGAAGTTAGGACACCTGGATACCAAAAAAAAAAGAAGAATGCAATAATACAAAGTATGATGTATAAGACATGCATATAAATTTATAAATGTTCGTTGAAGAGTGAAGAGCCTCCCTCCAGTCCGCTTTTGATAGAATAATTAGCCCTCCACGGAAGGGTTGCACGGTGTGGGAATCAAGTAAAGACCATTCTTTCTTGATATTGTTAATCCTTCTGCCTCAGTCATATCTATATCGTTAGGGTTCATTCCTTGAGGAAGTTTCCAGTTAAAGTGGTAAAGAAGTTGAGCTAAAGGAAGCTCAACATTCGCTAAGCCAAAGTTCATGCCAGGACAAAACCTCTTTCCAGATCCAAATGGAATATATTCAAAGTTATTCCCCAAGAAATCAATAGAATTATTCTCAAATCTCTCTGGTTTAAAACTTTCTGGTTCATCCCAATATTCTGGATCTCTTCCCAAAGCCCAATTATTAACCATTACTTTGGTTTTGAGGGGTATAGTATACCCATCAATTTCAAATTCTTCCCTGCAAGCTCTTGGAAGTACGGAAAATGGAGGGTGTACCCTAAAAGTTTCCTTAATTACCAACTTGAGATATTTTAGTGTTTGAACATCACTATCCTCAACTGTCCCCTTTTCCTTCACAACTTGTCTTATTTCAGCTTGTGCCTTTGCCATTACATGTGGATTTCTCATCATTTCTGCCATAGCCCAATCAATTGTTGTGGATGAAGACTGAGTTCCAGCTGCAAACAGATCCTGAAATGGAAACACCATTATATTATTGTTTTTAAAACATTGAGTGTTAAAAGAAAGAAATAATTAATATTATAGGGCTAAAAGTACTTACGAAAATGATTGCTTTTATGTTGTCATTAGTTATTGGAATAGCTAGCTTGCCACTTTGTTGCAATCTGAGTAGAACATCTACTATGTCCTCGCTGCCCAACTCTCCATTGCCTTTTTTCGTTGTAGCCATGTTATTTTTATGCTCATTGATCATGAAGTCAAGAATTGAATCAACTTGACGGCGCATCTTCAACAATTTATGTTTATTCCAACTGAGGACTTGTAGCAACTTTGATGAGGGGAACAAATCAGCCAACTCTAAACCGCCTCCCAAGGCTATTCCTTTCTTCATCAATCTTATCAGAGTGTCTTTATCTTTGAGTACTTTCCCGAATGTTACTCTGCAGGTCATTGCACTTGTAAATGAGAATACTTTCTCGGTTAGATTTATGGGTTCTCCACAGGATGATTGAATAGAGTTAAGAAGACGTGAAGCCTCGTCTACCCTTATTGAGCCAAATGCTCGGACATTTTTGTTGCTTAAGAGCTCCATAATGCATATTTTACGCATTTGCCTCCAGTATTCATTATATGGACTAAAAGCAATATCAGTATAGTCGTACCACATAATCTTCATTCCTATACTTTCTGGTCTATCAGCACAAGCAACATCGTGACCTTTCAGTACATCTCTAGCAATTCGACGTGATGATACAACAATCGCAGAAACTTCGCCGAGTTGGAGATGCATGATTGGCCCGTATTTTTTAGCTAAATTTGTTAGAGAACGGTGGGAGGGCGCACCAACCAAGTGGTGTAGGTGTCCAATTAAAGGTAGCTTCCATGGACTTGGAGGCAACCTTTGATGCTTCAATTTCTTCCACCCGGCCTTAACTAACAAGGAGATGAAGGAAATAAAAAGCAAGAAAGTGACGAGGTTAAAAGGAGGAAGCTGGATATCCATTGTGTTTTTAGATTTTTGTTTGTTGTATAAAATGCATGCACAAAATGACTCCTATATATAGTGTATCAAGAAGGGCTCAAATATTGACTAGCAGAATTTCTTTCTAATTACCTGTGTATTTCCTCACTTTGTGTTGTTTTCATATTTAATGGGTGAATATTGCCTAGTAAATGTAGAACGCCAAATGGACTAATTATATACACATTAGACTTGACTATATAATATATATAGTCAATCTTTATAATAATATATATTTATACATGTAGTGCCTGTTTGAATTTGATTAAATCTTTTTATTTTTTGATACTTTCTAAATTCAAATTACATTACAATATTCATAAATGGGCCCACTATTATGCATATCTGACTTCCAACCAACGTCTCTTTTCTGCAAAGACTTGAAATTTCTCTTTCACCTCAACTCAAAAGACAACACTGCCCAATAATTCAAAGAGGGATAAGGGATATAAAGTAATTTCGCTCCCTCTCATGTGCACATTCATTGCACAATCACAGAAAATGGTGGAAAAACTCAAATTGTGGTGAATTTTTATATTAGCCATTTGGGACTCACATCATTTGGTCAAAAAATCAAATTTCAAACACACACACACACGCTATAGTGGAAGACGCGCGATGCATGTGTTGTGGTCGTAATTGTGTATGTTATAGTCTAAAAGATAGTATTCATTATTATACAATGCATTCAATAATTGAGAATACTCACAAAATAAAAACCTGTACATAAGTCTGAATGACAAATTTTATTAATTTAAATGTTGAATTAGTAACATTCGAAAAAATAGTCAAAAATAATCCAGAAATGATAGCTCCAAATATTTTCACAATCTAAACATACGTAGAAGAGCATTTGATAAGAGACAATAGAGAAAGACAAGCATGATCCAAACTAGAGAAAAATGTACATATGTTACACTTTTATGTACGAAGTAACAGTAAAATAAGTAAAAGAAGCCAATGATATATTTTACACTTAATCAATTTTAGTTACAACATTTGTACAAAGCCAATGATATATGATAAGTACAATTTTGTACTTATCTGAGCTCACAAAAAAAGACGATTATAAGTACTCTTATTTTTTTTCAGTATAATGACGTATTGTTTTTGTTTATTATAGGATAATAACTAAAATCAAGTGTCGATCTAATGAAAAGAAAGCAAATAGAAGAAAAAATGACTCAATTGAAAAGATAAAGAGACTTGAAGGACTTTGCATACAATTACCAAAGAGAAAACCCAGGAAATCACAAGAAACAACCATGTGATCGCATGATATACTAGTGCTGCTATCGCAAGCCTCCAAGATATTCTGCATAACGTAAATAGACAAAACCATGCGATCGCATGGGTATTTCAGGCAGAACTTAAGTTGTTTTCTAATCCAATTAAAACTCTACGAAGTCCAGATTAATACAACTGCTTAAGCCATGTCTTGAAGAGTTGGGGAATGAGTATAAAAGGCAGAGAACATCCAAAAACAAGTAGACAATTTTTGGAACAAGATACAAATGAAGAATCGAAGATCAAAGAACAAGATTGAAGATTCTTGAGTCGGGATCACGAGTTTTATTTATTTATTTATTTTTCTTCTTCTTTCTCCAGAACATGATGAATTCAATAATTGTAATATTTTATGAAATCATGTTCGGCTAATTTACTTATTGCTAGGATGAACAATGAAACCTCATACTTTTAATTAATTAAAAGTTTTTCCATTTTAACCTCTTAACCCCTTTGTTAAAGGATAAATCTCACATTAGTTGAATACTGAAATATTAATTAATATACAAGGCTTGGACTACTTTTCTTAACAAGTAGTTTTTAATTGAATACTCATTGGATACTAATTGGTTTTCAGATGAGATGGTTTAAACATGATCCTAACAAGTGGTATCGGAACCCATTAAGTTCAAACCAACAATTCGGTCCACCTAAAACTCAAACGATCATTTGGAATCCAAAATTAGTGTATTCAAACGAGTTAACATCATGCGAATATATGTTAAGGATAATTCCACATCGGTTAAATACTGTAATATTAACCAATATAAGGGTCTTGATAACCCCTCTTAACAATGTTGACATTTTAAGATGAAATCAAAGTCTTAATAAATATTGAAATATTAACTAATATATAAGTGATGACTACTTCTCTTAATAAGATTGATATTTACGATGAAATATCAAATCTTAATAGTTGCCTCACTAATTTAGAATTCCGACTGCACCACTACTCGAAACTAAGAAGGAAATTTAGAATTGGGTTCAATAGTTTAATTGAATTTATCCTATGACAGTTGAAGGTGGGATAAGTGTTGAATGGCCGGGTGACCCAGCCAATTTTTCAAAATGGCCGTTGATCCATTTTGGCCTGTAAATTACCAAATATAACCTTACCTTATCTTTCCCGCTTATAACTATTTCAAATGATTTCAAATTTATTTGTTTGTGAAAAAGAGAAGATTTCAAGGTTAGAAACTAACACATTTCAATAGAATCCAACTTATTTTATTTGTGTAAGAAATCTCATTTTAAAGTAGAAATTCATCCGTCTTCTTCTTTTAATTTATGGTAGAAATTGTAGATTTTGGATTTTATAGTATAAATCCTGAAAATATGTATAAATTTGAGTATGAATTGTGATTTTTTACTTTAAATTTCTGTAAATTTAAATTTATTTGAAGTGGGTTAATTGAAAAATTAGTTAAAATGTGTAAATTTGCGTTAACAATCCCTGTGTCTGTTTACAAATTTTTTGACCTGTTAAGGCCAAAATTGACCTTAATAGACCCACATGCCTGTTAGTGATGGCAACGGGGTGGATCGGCCTGATCCAAATCTGCCCCGCAATAATTGTAGGAGATCCAAATTTGCCCTGCGATCCGCCATTTTTCGGGGCGGATCAGAGCCCTGATCCGTATTTTTTTTTGGCATTCAAAAAATTTAAAATATATTGAAACAAGCTTTACTACTATACTATAGAGTTTAAACAAAATTCTGAAATACATTAACTACTTAATTAAATGTCCAAAAGAAAAAAACGACATCAAATACTTAATTAAAAATTGAATACTCCAAAATTGAATCTTTTTTTTTATTAGGGGTGGGGCGGATCGGGGCAGCCCCGATCCGATCTGTCCCGAGATCCGTGGCGGATCACGGATATCTGTCCTGATCCGCTCCGCCGATCCGCGGATCATGTATTTTTCGCTCCATTCGGATCGGGTATCCATCGGGTTCGGGGCGGATTGGATATTTTTGCCATCTCTAATGCCTGTTAACAGTCCTGTTTGTCTGTTAATTTGGCATTAACAGACCACATGCATGTTAACAGATGATCTGTTAACAGGACCATTAACAGATGATCTATTAACAGTGTTTATTAAATAGGGTAAATTCAGGGCCGGTCACTGTTTGGGCACTTATGGGCTCTAAAGTCATATGCTCAAAACTTAATTCAATTAAAGTCATATTTTAGAGCTAAAAGACCAATATACCCTTAATTGTAAAAAATGCGGATTTTGAGTGGTGATACTGTTTTACGGTGATACTGTTTTGTTGTGATACTGCTAAACTTATGATTTTGTACTACTAATGAGACATTTTAAGAACAATAGTATTCTCTTGTTTATTCTCTACTGATTAATTCTTCTACCTACCATTAAACACCTTATAAATTTATACTTATCTATCCAATGAGAATCTATGTCCTAATTGAATCTCAAACATATTCAAATTCAAGGGAAAAATTAGAAACATTGTTTATAGTTTTAGATGAGAACCCTTTGCATGACTTCCCATTAACTTGAGAATGATTGTGAGTTCTTCTTTCTTCATTTTAGCATTCCTCTGAAGTATGTGTTTGCTTTTAAGAGACTCAGATAACTTGGAAGAGCTTTAATTTGCAACAAAAGGATGTACATTTATCTCTGATACTGTTTTAAAGAATTTGTGATACTGTTTTGAAAAAAAAATTAAAGATTGCCATTTTAAGCTAAAGATACGACTTCAAACGGGTAAAATCCATCATGGGCAGCAACGAAGCAGCTGGTCTTGACCGTCTCGTCGAGACCATTCCGAAAACATATTATAATAAAAATTCTGAGTACGTGTGCAAATTCTATGATCATTTCTATTGTGATACTGTTTTTTGTGATACTGTTTTGTATAATACAGTATCAAACAACACACATGACTATGATATCATGCTTTAATCTTTGATACTATTTAATTAGTCATATGTTTTGTTTGATACTGTATTATACAAAACAGTATCATAGATTAAAACTAAGACATTCAAACAGTATCACTTATTCAAACATTGCCATAATTAAACAATATCAAAGATCACATAGATTCAAACAATATCAAACCTTGCCATAATTAAACAGTATCAAAGATCACATATATTTAAACAGTATCACATGATTAAAACATGTTTCAAATGATAGTGAAATATTATGACAAAGTTTCAATCTATTAAACCTTGCCATAATTAAACAGTATCATAGATTAAAACTAAGACATTAAAACAGTATCATGGATTAAAACTAAGACATTGAAACATTAGATGATGGAACATTCAAGCTCCTATTTACAACAATTCTATGTCCATTTATATTGTGATACTGTTTTGTATAATACAGTATCAAATAACATACCATGACTAAACATTAGATGATGAAACATTCAAGCTCCCATTTACAGCAATTAGATGGTGGAGCATTCAAGCTCCTATTTACATAAGATAGTGGAGTATTCAAGTTCATATTTACAACATTCAAACTCATATTTACAGCATTCTATGCCCATTTCTGTTGTGATACTGTTTTGTATAATACAATATCAAACAACTTTCACAACTAATTAACAATACAAAGAAATAATCTAATGACCAACTTAATACAATATCAAGTTGCTATTCTATAATACAGTATCAACAATAGATGTTATCTCATTGTTTACGTAACTGCTAAAATCAACCCAGGTTAATCATATTGGTCAGTCTCTCTTGCAGCACGGATATATCAATGCTAGCTGTTAGATCATTAGCCTGAAAAAATAATCAAATACAAGAATTAAGATTAAAACATAGAAATTAATAACAATATTCCCAACTGGAAATTGATCCAAAATTTTCACCAAAAAATTGCCTAAAAAGTGACACTGCGTCGTAGAAGCACTCGCCGGAGGTTGCCGGAAGTGGAAGTGGTTATCGCCGGAGGTTGCCGGAGGTGGAAACTGTGGTCGCCGGAGGTCGAGGCGGTGGTCGCCGGAGGTGGAGGTGGCGGTCGTCGGAGGTCGCCGGAGGTCGCCGAAGGTGGTGGCCGGAGGTCGCCGGAGGTGGAGACGGTTGTCGCCAGAGGTGGAGGAGGTTTGTGGAGTTGGAAGATTGTGTCAATGAAAAATATGGTTAAAAGTGGTGGTTTTGGAATTAATATAAAATATTGATGTGAAGTATGACTTAATCACAATTTAAAAAAAAGTTTTGACCTAATTTGAAACAAGTCATGTGGAGATGACTTATTGACAATTTTCCCTATTAAATAAGGGTATTTAAATTATTATTATTTTTTTATGTAAAAGAGGCCTTTTAAATTTATTTGATATAAATTGGATATTTTTGCGATTTGAGTGGTTTGACACAACTTTTTAGCCAAAGCAGCCCAGTTGGAGTGTATGTTACTATTTGATTAAACTAATGAAATATTTATAGAAGCAACTTATGCCGATTTGACATAATGTAAAGATAAATGGAAAGAGAAATCTACCATGCCTTTTATGTAAATATGAAATGTATTTTTGATTGTAGTTTACGCTATCAAATATGAAATGAAAAGTATTTTAATTTTTTTTAATATTTTCAAATAAATATTGTACAATTTACCATACCAAATAAATTAAAAGATGCTTACCCTATGAATCTTGTCCTTAGTAAATATTGTTGGAAAAATATATGTCATATTTTTAATGATAAAATTATGTGTCATATTTGTTGGAAAAATATGTGTCATATTTCACTTTTTATATCTTGGCTCACTTAATGAATATAACTGATTTTTAATGATAAAATTAGGGTAATTAAACATCCTTAATTATTCTATATAAATGAAACAATTGTAGCAACCATATGTGTGAGAGAGAACCCAATTTTAGTCGTCAAAATTGAGAATAACATTAAAAATTCGCACAATATTAGACGGCCTGTGTAGCGGTGAAAAATATTAAAATCTCAGCACTCCGTGACCGATCATCATGAATTTTTTACAGCAACTTCAAAATCGATTTTTCTTCAATTTAAATGCAACATTTAAGATCAAAATTCAACAGTTCATTCGTGGGGAATTACTATTCGAACAGTTACGAATTGTGGTGAGATTTTTATTTGTTGGTTTTGAGTAGATATCCAAGAAATTTCATTCTTGAGATAGTTGTGATTTGGTTAATTGTTATTGTTGTCTTTTAGGAACTCCGTCTTTGATAGACGAGGATTATTTGTATACCAAGAATCGTTTAGTTCTTGATGATTTGGTGTACCTCTAGTGTTATCTAGGGAAGAACGTTGTACCTACTATTGTTGATTATATGGGAGGATTATTTGGAGTTAGGTTGTGGACCAATGCACATTGTTGAACCACGTTAAGTATTGTATTAGTTTCCCTATTAGTTGTTCACACGAGAAGGGAGAAATTAGTCATAATCCGTAGCGTGATTTGTTCAATTGGTATTTTTCCCATCATGAATAAATATTGTTTGATTTTGTAACATACAATAATTCCAAAACAAAATTTACCAAACACTTAATTAATTATTTTCCCAACTAATTTTTTTCCAACACAATCAAAATTAATTTTCTTAAAAATAGAGCAATATTTAATCGAACTTTACTAGATTTCGCCATTTGATTTTCAAATGTCAAGATTGTCGTGATTAGAAAATTGGTTTGACAAATTAGGTTTTTCTATATTTGCAATCTACATTATTTTAAAAAATTATTTGATGGAGTCCACATTGACTATCTAATTCTTGACCCACAGTCAACAGTACCCCCATCCATCTCCACGCCATACTTGAATCTTTTTTAATTTTGTAAATGAATAACTTTGTTGTAGAAAATTCGAATGTTAAATGAATGAAACTTAATTTATGGCTATTTTTTAAGTGGTTAACTTTCATCTCCGTACAGTTAAATTTTTTTTTTTCAATTTCAAAATTGATTTACACCACTCATGAAAAATATGTGGGTACATGATTTACTATTCACCAACGAATTTTTTGTAGCTCAATAGTCACAATATTAATATCACCTACGGAATATCCGCTGGTGAAAGCTCGAAACATTGTTGTCGGTATAAATTACTCATCACATACGAATTTATGGTAAGTGAACAGTTGAATTGTATTTTTTAGTTTTTAAAATCGATTTATATCACTTACAGAACATGTGTAGGTAATAAGAATCACCTTCACCAACGGATATCCTGTAGGTGAAATGTCGAAAGATTTTTTGGTCTTCCAAATTGATTAATATTAATTACCTACGAAATTTTCGTATGTAATATGATCTTTTCCAACGGATTATTTGTAGGCGAAAGGTTGAAATATTTTTGGTCTTCCAAATTGATAAATATTACCTACGTAATATCTGTAGGTAATATGAATTGCTCATCACCTAAGGATTATTCGTATGTGAAAGGTCGAAACAATTTTTTGTTTCCCAAGCTCATTAATATCACCTACGGAAAAACCGTAGGCAATATAGATTATTATTTTAGGCACAAAAAACCCATGGTCAAGACATATTGCATTTGCCAACGAAAAATTCGTTGCTATTTATCGTAGTTGAACGCATCCCTTCCTCACCCTCAACTTTAAAATATAATTTTAGTGCGTCCTTCCAAACTTACAATAAATCTAACATTTACATTCAAATAAATAAGTGGCTAAAAATCAACTACCTTTTACAAATTATTAAGTAAAATATTCTAAAGATAAAAAATAAATTTTCCCACCACCATATTTCCTAAGATATTCAAATAAGACATCAGCAAAATAGGGTAAATAGTGCTGAACTTGTGAACCTTTAAATTTTGTGATGATGGATTTCAAATATTTAAAAAGCAAGTGAGCATAATTATTCTGTTATATAAATCGTTAGTTTGATTGTTGAATGGTCAATTTTTTTTTTTTTTTTTTTAAATGACCAATCTACCATTTTTCGAATTAAAAACAAGAAAATAGAAAAAGAAATGCAAAAATGGTGGTTGGCGGAGAGAAAGGGGTAGGACTAGTGGCGGAGGGACATTAAAAGCCAAGAATGGTGTGGTGGGCAGAGGCAGCAAGAGGCAGGGAACCATGAGAGGGAGAGGGAGAGAGAGAGAGAGGTTTGTTGCAATTTTCGTTTCATTTTTATTTTCATTTTTTTTCTCATTTTAATTCCCAATGGAAGATTGGTTAGTTTAAGAAAAAAATGACCATTTATTAGTGAAACTAATGATTTTCGTAACAAAACCACCATGCTCGAGCGCTTTTTAAAGATTAGAGACTCGATGTGCTAGAAATTGAAGTTTCGGGACCCCATCCTTACAAGATTCAAAAGTTAAATATCTCAATAATATTTACCCAACAAAATACAAGACCTCGTCTTTTATAGTTTATAATATAACAAATGACTTAGTTCCCTTTTGTATTAAAATAGGATTGAAACGAAGTACACGCAAACGTTTATTTCCATACATTTGCTAGAGTAGAAAATGTTTTTGGTGTGTTTCAACGGCTCCCAATGAGAAATGAAGAAAAGGTAAAGTCAGATTTCTTCATTTGTTCCTTGGGGAATTTCTATATCATTTTTGTAGAACACCTTACTTTTTGCTTATTCTATAATTCTTCAATATTTTGTTTAAAATTCAATTTTACGGTTTTCATCCAACATTTCTATAATAATTCACTCAAAATTTTAAAGATACATAAAGATCTACGCCAATTGTCAATAATATACTCCCTCCGTCCCAATTATATAGGCCCTAACTTTTTTTCACGTAGATTAAAATAGTATGGGAAAAATAAAAAATACAAATAATTTTTCTATCTTACCCTTATTTATTAATTGGTAATGTAAATAATTTAAAATATCAAGATTACATTGGATATATCTATGCAAATTAAATAAGGTTAGAATAGTAAAAGAACAAAATTTTTACTATTCAATATAGAAAGAGGTCTATATATATGGGACATCCAAAAAAGGAAAAAGAGACTATATAATTGGGACGGAGGGAGTAATTATTTATATTGTAGTTAATATTTTTTAATTACCATAACACTTCTTATTTGAATTTATTCGTAATTTACAAACAAAGCCCTTAAGCCTTCTCTTCCAATTTATAGAAAAGTTATACAACTCTTCTTAATATTACTACATATCTCATTTATTAGTAATTTATAAATTTAAACACAATAATATTTCGATTTTTCAAAAGAATTTAATTAGTACACCTAGAAAATAGAGCAAGTTTGACAAGATTAAAAAGTGTACTCTTAAGTAAATTTAAATAAATAATTCATTTCCCTAAATTAAAAAGATGAGAGATATTTTTTAAAAGCAATCTTTTAATTTAAATTAAAAAAAAAGTAAATTATTCAAACTTATCAAGAATTATATAAAAATAATTTTGCGTTTGTTTTAAAACACTATATGCTCGTAGTCCAATTCCACAAGGTTCATGGCAGTCATCATTTTCTTTTTGACGTGCGAAATCAAGTCAGTCTAAGAAAATATCTTATGTTAAAGATAAACTTGTAAATAACAACAAGATTGACCATAACAATATTTAAAACTTATCAAATCTCTTGACAAGAAGGATCGATCAACTTAACAAAATGAGTTACAATATCCTTGAGTAGTGTCACCTTTGTTGTAGACTTGTATTCAAATTATAAGTTGTAGATACGTACCTTGTAACACAATTTATTTCACATTGATGAATAATTAATTTTATATTAGGTTTTACTCTTTATCTTGAACATCTCGTTTGACCACGAAATTTAAATAATAAAAATTATTTCTTTTGATTTATGAGCTTGATTGACTAACTAAGAATACTTCCAGTATACTCTATCTATTGTTTTTTAGACATACCACATAAGTATAAATAGACAGAGTTATAAAAATATCATCTTCAATACATGTTGATGAAGACTCCGACTCAGCAAATACAAATTCAACTCAGTATTTTATTAAAAAAAATCAAATGAGGTAAATAAAAATTGAAGTTCCGCTAATTTTAAAAAAAAAAAATGTCATATAAGAGTTAATATTAATTTTAGACGGAACTCATTAGAGATGAATTTATAATTTGACCATCCATTCAAGAGACGTAGTGCTACATAGATTGAAAGTCTGTCTATTTTACCTGCCACGTAAACTAAAATAATAACAATAATTATTTTAATACTTTCGTGGCAACGTCACCATTTTAATTTTAACCAATAATTTATCCCCAAAAAATCTATCAATATCGAATTAGGAAGGGGATTGTAACATCTGTTATATTTCTATTTATTTTCTAAAAATCTTCTACGCCAGCAACGTAAATTTGGTGCAAAATATATTTTCATAAAATCACGCGAAAATTTAATAAATATTTAAATAATTTAAGTCATCGAAGACCGATTATTATCAATTTTCTAATTTCTTAGTCTTAATGGTTATTTCAATTTCATAGTCTCATTCAATATGTTTAGAAAATTGTAAATTAATACTAAATTTTCCTTGCATCTATCTCACCAACTACTTGGTGGAAATTGACGAATTAACCATAGCATTATGATGAACGTGGACTTAAATTTGATGTCATTTTCAAATGTGTAAAAAGAAATGAAGTTCACAAACTCAAGGGTGAAAGTAAAAAAATACTAAAAAGTAGCTAAGCGAGATTGAGATTTGATTAATGATAGAACATTTTGTCTAAATATTGTTAATAGAATTCTCCACTATTAAAAGCAAAATCAAATAGGGAATTATTGTCAAGGTAACTTTGCTTATTATGTATTTATTTATTTATTTTTATTGCATTCTCATCATTAATCTTGCATTAATTAGCACATTTAGTAACTGGCAATGATTTTTGTCCAAATATAATGTTAGCGTGCTTTGAAGTGTAAAGCAAAAAATTTATTGTATTTTTTTTTATTTGCTTATTTAAAAATACAATGGGTAAAAATATGATTTTACGATTTTCTAACAATGCTTTTAGACGAAATTCATATTAGTAAATTTAATTTAACAAAATAGTATGCAAGAAAGTTCTCATCTAATAAAAAAATTATTTATTACGCAATAAATTGTGTATTTAGGTTATTAGTTGTTTTCTCAACAATTTTTTATATTAAAATATAAAAATTAAACTAGTCTGAAAGTCAAATGTGCATGTTACGCACGGGCAATTGTCAAAACAAAGAAGGCGACTGAATTGATTGAAAGAGTAGTGATCTAATGTCTCCGGTGGACATTGTTATAATGCCCACCGGGACAAGTGTTTTGGATGAGTGTAAAGTGGGCCTTTACACCCATTCAATGACTCTGTGACACTTGTCCCGATGGACATTATAACAATGTCCACCGGGGACATTAGATCACTACTCTTGATTGAAAAGGACTTGAAAACTAGTATTTCAAGTTTCAATGGAAATTTTTTCTTCCTCAAGTACTGTCAGGGGTTAAGCCAAAAAATTTATTATGTGGGTGTCAGGACTACAGTGCTACTGACCGACGATATTGCGATGACACATGTGATACTTATAACATTAAGCGACATAGCGGCAAACGATAGAAATAACGATATTTGAATAAAATAATAAAATTACTTATTTTATTCAAAAAAATTATTTTGTAAAGGTAATCGATTTTGTGTTAGCTGTACATAAAAATAGAATAAAATAATAAAAAATAAAAATTAGAATCAATATTTTGTTTATAAAAAAAATATCAAATTTTAATTAAACCAAACTTAAAAAATAAAAATAAAAATGTTAAAAAAATAAAAATCATAGTTACTCATGTATATACATATGAAAATAAGGTGAACAAAATATAAAAGAAAACTATATTCCATATAAGTGAAGAAAAAAATTATGTTCAAGTCAAGTAAAAAAAAAAAAAAAAATTCAAACCATATTTTCACGAGTTTTGTAAGTAAAAAAGGAAAGGGTAATTTCAAATTACTAATTTGTTTTATTATTATTATTTTTTTTTTTCAGATTTTGGAATTGAAAATCCAAGAAACATTATGGTCTAAAAGATTAAATTTGGTATTAAGCATAGTATTTTGTCAATTTTATCTTTTTAAAACGTAAAAAAATTAGTGTTGAAATTTATAGAATTATGTAAAAAGATGAAATATACAAATGGAATTAAAGATTGAAGATTTAAAAGACATTTTTTAAAGTTAGAAATTAATTGCACGACTTTTTAAAAAAATAGCATTCCTAAAAATTGGACCCAGATTTGCCCAAACAAATGGAAAGCTTTACTGCTATGGTACATGCTTGTCGAATTAATCAATCTACAGATAAATGTTTCATTTTATTGTGGGGGCAAAATTATAACACTCAAAATTTGTTAAATTAAAACAAAAATTTTGAAATTAGCGTGGGTGCAGTCGCCTCCACTGCCCCCACACTAAATCCACCTTGAGTCCAATGTCTGTTTGATGGTGAAATTATATTTTAAGTATTTATAATTTGTGGATTGTATAAAATGTGTTGCTGATAAATAAATAGTAAATTGAGTCTTATAAAATGTGCAAATAAAAAATATATTTAATTAATTTAAATTATAATTTAAGTTTAACCAAACAAATTGGAGTCCATCAATCAATTTTAAAACTAAAATTTAAGCATGAAATTTAAATGAATAAATTTATAAATCGTCTAAGGGTTTAAATTTTTTTAATAACTTGTATATTTAGCTGTTTATATTACATATTTTATCAAATATTATGTTAAATATTACTTTTTCACTAACAAATTAACTTTATATTTCTATAAACTAATTTAAGACTTACTTTTATTATAAAATAACTAATAAGTAATTAAAATCAAATAAGTGTAACATTATTGAATTCAAGTTTTTATATCACCTATTTATTTAAAAAAAGATGATTATTGACCAAGGCTGAAGGGCCTAGACCTCATGTTTCTGAATTTATTTATATTTTTACTTTTTAAAATATTTTTAAAAAATAAATTACTTGGGCGCTTACTATAAAGCTTTAAAATTTCATCATATTTTTATATTTAATTGTATGAGTGAGAAGAGACAAAAATTGATGTGAAATAGAATTTTAATTCAAAATCATACCAATAATCTATCTTGACGAGTGAATAACATAGTTCAAAAATAAGCTTAAATAAGTGATGTCAAAATAAGAATTAAAAGATAAAAAATAAGTAATACTTATTTGTGTCCTAACAAAAAATTTCTTGAGTTTGTCACAAAATATGACTTACACATAGAGGATATATTGAAGATATGATTTCAAATTCGAATAAATTTATATAATCGCTAATAAGTTAATTTTTTGAAAATGTAATATAAACATTAATAGTTCACTTAAATTATTTGTTCAGTTTTAATTTTAATATTTTCTTTTTTCTTAAGTCAGCAATTCCAATTCAGTTTCGATTAGTAGACCAGCCAATTTTATTGTCTGAAGTCTTCTGGAATGAATTATTTATCGGAATGAAAATATTATTTGTAGGATTGTTGCTTAGACCCAGCCAATTTTTCAAAATGACAGTTGACTCATTTTAGTCTGTAAATTATCAAATTTATCCTTGCCTTCTTCCCCATTTATAACTATTTCAAACAATTTCAAATTCATCTATCTGTGAAAAAGAGAAGATTTCAAGGTTAGAATCTAACTCATTTCAATGTTAGAATCTAACTAATTTCATTTATGTAAAAAATCTCATTTCAAAGTAGAAATTCACCCATCTATCTTTTTCTTTTAACTCACGGTAGAAATTGTGAATTTTGTAGTATAAGTCATGAAAATATGTGCAAATCTGAGTATGAATTGTGATTTTTACTTCAAAATTCTGTAAATCTGAATCCAATTGAAGTGAGTTAATTGAAAAATCAATTAAAATGTATACATTTGCGTTAACAGACCATGAGTCTGTTAACACATTTTTGGCCATCTGTTAACCGATGTTCTGTTAACATATGATATTAAGCAAAAATATTTATGTTTTTTTTTATGTATAAAAGAGGTCTTTAAAATCTATTTGATATAAGTTAGATTCTTCTGCTATTATGAGGGTTTTACACGGCCATTTAGCCAAAGCGGCCATATTATTAAAACCCTGTAGAGATATGTTTCCTTATTCCTTTCTTGTTTGGACTAACACATTAAAAATACATATTTTGGCATCATATGAATGACTTTGTGCCATAGAACTGGTTAATTTGGATTACTCTTTTGTTGGAATATTTTCTTAAAACTTGCCAAAATCAAAATATGCACAAATTGTTGAAATGAAAGATATCTAAGTCAACTAAAATTACAAATTTTCTAATCTTGGACACTTTGGTAATCGAAACTTGGAAGACATCTAGATCAACTAAAATTGAACAAATTTTCAAATCTTAGACTCCTTGACAGTTTAAACTTGGAAAAGATTAGGTCATTCGTTAATTATAAATTGACGTTGTTTATTCTCTTTTGTAGTTGTGACTTGATGATTTTGTGAGAGAAAAATTGTAAGCTTAGCATCTTAGTTGTTTTTTTTTTTTTTTGTTCTCTTTGTGGGTTGTATAAAGAACAAAAATTGGTGGGTGTGATAAAATTTATGATATTATTTTTATCGAGATACTGGGAGATTTGGGTGAGTAAAATCTATATAATTGTAACAAGTTTTTATATGGTAAAGCTTTGACAGTCTATAAATTTTTCTCTATCTTTTATATTTTTTTCTGAACAAGGATCTTGTAGGCAATTATTAACAAATATTTACTTACCTTATTCTTTACCTTATTGATAGAATTCTATTTGTAGTATAATACAATGTAAGTAGGATATCATATGTGTAATATTCTTATTTTATGTAGAATTCATTTTCTTATTAGGTTTCTATTAGTCATCTATTAGTATATATATCTTGTAACCTTATTCATAATTCACATTACATCAATACGGAGAATTATTTCTCCACATATATTTTCTCCCATATTTTACATGGTATCAGAGAGATGATTCGTAGCGACAATGCTTCGCACAAACGATGACAGAAAAACCATAGAAGCGATGATTGTCCAATCAATCCCATGGCTCTACAGCAATCCGATTATCCCGAATTAATCCCCACTTCTAAACCACTTGATGGAAACAATTACAGCACAAATACCATTGAGACGATGATTGCCCAATCAAATTCCATGGCTCTACAGCAATCCGATTATAAAGGGCAATATTCAATTAATTCAGTCAATTGGAGATCAAACTGGAAAAGTGATGATCGGCCGAACCGGTTGACCAATTCTACAGCAATCCGAACATAAAGGACAATATTCAATCAATTCAATCAATTAGAGATCAAACTAGAAAAGGTCGACCAGTTTACCCTACCGATTGACCGTTTCGACAAAATTTGGACAGAAACGGTGCACATATTACAGAATGATTGGCCACATTGTTGATACCTGTTATTTCATCCATAGCTTCCCTCCAGAGCACAAGTTTCATGGAAAGGACGTGAAGCCACGAAACAAACATTTCACAAACACTGCTTCCGCTTCTACACTTGACCCAAAAAAAGGAAAAATGCTCACAACTAAGGAATATGAGCATATCATGACACTTCTAAACAACAAGACGGGTAATGATAAATCTCATGTTAACACCTCAGGTATCAATCCATCTACTATCTCTTTGAGTAATTCATGGATTATTGATAGCGGGGCCACTGACCATGTGACAAATGATGGGATTATTGAGAATAAATACATGCTAAAACACAAAACTGTGCAATTACCAAATGGGGGTCATGTTATTAAATCCATTGGTGCAGTTAACTTTGAAAATAATATGACTGTTGATAATGTGATTTATGTTCCCAATTTTAAAGTTAATCTATTATCTATCAGTAAACTTACTAGAGGCTTAGGTTGTTATGTGACATTTTTTTCCTGATTTTTGTGTCATGAAGGATTTGACTACCCTTTAAAGTTAGTCATTTGGTAAAACAATCTAGACTACCCTTTAAAGTTAGTCAAATCTCTAGCAATAAACCATTTAATTTAATTCATTGTGATATTTGGGGACCACATATGATTTACTCTTATTCTGGTGCTAGATATTTTCTTACAATTGTTGATGACTTTTCTCGTTGTACTTGGGTACACCTTATGCGTCACAAATCTGAAACTCAAAGCATAATTTAGAATTTCTTTGCTTGAATTAAAACTCAACACAACCTAACTATAAAAACCATGAGAATTGACAATGGTCAAGAGTTCTTATCCTTACACACATCCTTAGATGAAAATGGTACTATTTTTCATAGATCATGTCCTTATATCCCTCAACAAAATAGAGTGGTAGAGAGAAAACACCGACACCTTCTTAATGCGGCTAGTGCCATTAAATTTCAAACCAATCTTTCATTAAAATTTTGAGGGCAACATATCAAGACATCTTGTTACCTTATCAACCTGATACCTTTACCATTGCTCTCACACAAAACACCATTCGAAAAATTGCACAAGAAACCACCACTTTATTCCCATTTACGTGTCCTCAAGACAAAAAGGATACACCTTATATGACATTACCTACAAAAACTAATGGTGTCCCGAGACATCGTGTTCCATGAAACCATATTTCCATACGCCTCCCAACAAAATGATGAAACCAACTCCATCCCGTTGCCACAATCTATGCCTCTAGATGTTCAAACACCACATTTCACATACCATGAGGACCAACATATAGTAGAAATGGATAACTTGTCTGAAGGTCCCGAACACTGGACAACCGGTCGACCGGATACTTCATCCGGACCAATCGATCGACCATACAGTCGATCGGACCCCTCATCCGTTTCAACAGAGAGCTCAACCGGTCGATCAACTGGTCGACTGATTCCCTCATCCAGTCCAACATAGAGCTCAAACAGTTGATCGAATTCACCTATCGGTTGACCGGTTGAGTAGTGTCCATCCACCACTGATCCACCTACATCTTCTCACTCTCTAGATGACTAGCCAGCACAAACCCAAATACCAAATGACCAACTTCGACGATCTACAAGATCAATTCAAAGTCCAATTCACCTGAAAGATTACTATGTCAATTATACTCTGTCTACTCAAGTTGGGTATCTTCTAGTCAAATCCAGCACTCGACATCCTATATCAAGGTATGTATCATATATCAATCTTTCTTCTATTCATCATGTTTTTACATACAATATTTCTCATATCATTGAGCCAGCCACATATGAGGTAGCATGTCAGGATCCCAAATGGGTCGCTGCTATGAATGATGAAATTCGTGCCTTGGAAGAAAACAATACTTGGTAACTTGTCCCACTTCCTCAAGGTTCTCATCCTATTGGTTGTAAATGGGTGTTCAAGGTTAAATTTCATTCTGACGGTACAGTTGAACGATACAAAGCACGGCTGGTGGCAAAGGGGTTTACACAACGAGAAGTGATTGATTATAATGAAACTTCCGCTCCAGTTGTAAAGTTAACTACAGTCATATGCTTACTTGCTATCGCCTCTATTTGTGACTGGATGTTTTATCAGATGGATGTACAAAATGCCTTTCTTCATGGTGATCTTGATGAAGAAGTCTATATGACTACCCCACATGGATTTCATCGACAGAGAGAGACACCAGTTGTATGTCGACTTCATAAATCTTTATATGGATTGAAACAGGCATCTCGTTCTTAGTTTCAAAAATTTGTATATGCTATTATTCAGTTTGGGTTCAAATAGTCATATGTAGATTACTCACTCTTTACAAAAGTCAGTGGTGATTCATTTACGGCAATTCTATTATATGTGGATGATATGATTGTCACAGAAAATAATAGAGAAGCAATCTCTACTACAAAAACATTCATTGCATCTCAATTCAAATTGAAGGACCTTGACATATTAAAATACTTTCTTGGAGTAGAAATTGCTCGCTCAAGATCAGGGATTTCAATAAATCAAAGGAAGTACACTATTGACATTCTTCGAAAAGCCGAATTACTTGAAGCAAAACCTAGAACATTTCCCATGGAGCAGTCATTGAAATTTAATTTGATAGATGGAAAGTTGTTGAAAGATCCCACATACTATCGACGGTTTGTAGGGAAGCTCATTTATCTCACAATTACCAGACCATGAATCTCATATTCGGACAATACACTCAGTCAATTTATGCAAGCACCTAGACAACCCTATTTTGATGCAGTTCACCGATTGCTTCAATACTTGAAAGGGACACTAGGACGAGGATTATATTTCCCATCAAGTGGAAAATTGCAACTAGCAAGATTTTGTGATGTAGATTGGGCCGGAGATATTACTACACGACGGTCAGTTACATGATATTGTATATTTTTGGGAAAGACGCTTATATCATGAAAAAGCAAGAAACAAACAACTGTATCCAAATCTTCAGCAGAAACAGAGTAGAGGGTAATGGCTTCCATTACATGTGAGCTTATATGGTTACGACAATTGCTGACAGACTTATGTGTAGATCACCCACAAGTAGCAACCTTATATTGTGATAATCAAGCAGCAATAATCCAGTATATCATGAAAGAACAAAATACATTGAAATAGATTTTCATATTGTTTGTGAACGAATTGATAAAGGAGAGATCAAGTCTGCCTATGTTCTAAGCAACAATCAAATTGCGGATTTATTTACTAAAGCACTGGACAATGAGGCATTTCACAATTTCACTCACAAGTGAGTTAACTTTTTGTTGTTTTTCTGATTAATTTTATTGTAAAGTGAGTTAACTTTTTATTTTGTTAACTATTGATAAGCAATAATTTTTATTGGTAATTGATTATATATTTATTAAAATATTTATAAGTTTTTAAATTATTTACATACAATAAGAATATAATATTTCCTCACTAATTTTGTATTAGGTTTATAATTTTTAAATTTTGTCTTTACTTTTTAAATAAATTACCAACAATTGGTAATTTTTTCTTCATTTACTAATTTTTTTTATTGTTAAAATTTTTCATTTCTTAAAATGTCAACATTACATTGCATTAATAATGGTATTTTAAGAAATTTTTCATTTCTTAAAATCCAAAATTGCGTAATCAACATGTCCACAGCCACAGGGTTAAAATTAATTATAGAATATAATTTAAAATTTTATCAAATTTTTAAGTAAAACCAAATATAGACTAGATTGATCCGCTAGAATTTTATGTCGCAAATTGATTTAATGGACTGATTAAGTATATAACCATTTTTAGATGCTAACATTGTGATATTAATATTTGTGCGATGATTATAAACTCGTCGCAGATCAATTACATAAAAAAGAATCAAGATTTCATTTGTTTGGATTAGGTTAAAGTCGATATAATCATTGGTTACATATAAGAGCTCCCAACCCCTATTTAGTGAGGGATAAATCTCATATTGGTTGAAGACTGAAATATTAAATAATATATAAATAATTGAACTACTATTTTTAACAACTGGTTTTTAATTGGATACTCATTAGATATCAATTGGTTTGTATTGTAGCTCATGATTAAGCTTAACACTACAAGAAAGGAGGTCAATAGCGGTGACATAAGTCGTCGTTGAAGCATCCATAGTCGCCCCTTTACATGTATAGGGACGACAATGTTGTCGCTTAATGTCGCTGCAATAGTTTAGTGTCTCTAGATATGTAGCGACGCTACATATATTTGAATTTCTAGCGACGACAACTTCATCGTAACATTGTCGTGGTCTATATCTCGAAAATAGATAAAAAGGGACGACAATGTCGTTGCCAACGTCGTCGCTGTTATCTAAAATAGTAGTGACGTGAAATACGTCGCTATTATCTCGTCGCTATATGTCCTTCTAATATAGAGACGACTTTGTCGTCGCTAAAACTAATTGATTTGTTTTCATACAGCGACTACAATGTCGCCGCTATAAACAATTTGAATTTTTTTAATAAATTTTTTTTCAAAATAATTGAAATAATGTATAAAAAATTCTAAAAATCTAAAGATCCCCCAAACCCTCCTCCTCGTCCCCGTCCCCGTCCCCGTCCCCGTCTCCGTCCTCGTCCTCCTTAGGCACAACCACTGGTATTCTATTTTTCAGAAGCTCAATTTCATGCTGCATTTGGCGTAGCTGAGCCTCGTACATGGCAAACCGAGGATCGTTATTCTGGTAGTCTCCAGAGAACTGATGGAAAGTTCCTTGTAGGGCAAACGATGCAGCAGTCGAATCTAGTGAGGGAGAGGTGCCCTTCGGAACCTGGCCAACCCCACGGACGTGACCTCGTCGTTCTACGAGAACCTCCTTTGCAATAGTACACTCGTCTAACGACGCGTCACTGAAGGCGACCTGTGTATGTTGAGTCTCTCTCAACTCAACAAGTTTATCATGTTTAGTGAAAAAATAATAATAAATAATAATATCATGTCATATAAAATTATATTAACATAATTTAAAAATCCTCACATAGTCACCAACCACCTGCTGGTTCACCCAATTGCCATCCCGGAAGGTGTGAAACGTTCGGAACGATTCAATAATTCCCGGCCACTGCTGGGTCTCGGGGTCCCGCTACGAAAATTTAAACGTGAAATGTAGTTAGTAGACATTTTTACGTAATGTAGTGAAGATTTGTATAATGATATTGAAAATTTATATGTTGTACCTCATCGTACGCGCGGCAGAGAAGATCTTCGACCCTTGCACGTTCGAGTATTTAGCCTTACCCCGATTGGCTTTATTTTTGGAGGACTGTTCCTGAAAGTATAACATATAATTAATTAGCAAAAAATGCAATAGTTAAAAAAGTATATAAAATATCGTAAAATATCATCTAAACAATACGTACCACGAAAGTAGGACTGGTGAAGAAGTCAATGCACTTCTGCTAGTCCTCGACGGACATCTCGCCGTATGGTCGGCTCGATCCATGCGCTTTTAAGTGATTATGCGCCTTGAGTTTGTAATTGCTATAATGATCGACCGCTAGACGATCTACAGCGGCACATACTGCACGGTACTAGTCGGGCGACCGATCGCCCTGCAGATCGAAGTAGCTCTGCAAGAGTGAAAAAAATTACGTTAATGTAGAAGTCGTGGAACAATTATTTATTGAGTGTACTAATAACAAAACTACTTTAAGTTCATACCTCGATAATGCTACATAACCGTGCCCGTTGCTTCTCTGGAACCTCTGTCCATGAAGGGTAGCACGAGGGCACGGTGAATCTCACTTGATTCTCAACCAAGCGCGTGAAGTACTTCGCGTTATTTCCGATTGGCTGCATTGTGCGTTCGACAATGTCGAACGCGATAGGAAGTAGCATCTTTCCGTTAGCTTGCCAAACCATCTTAAGGTTGATGCCTCGAGAGATATCCTGTTGCTTTGGCGGGGGCGCTGCAAATGAAAAAATTGAAAATTGTATTTATCATACGATTTTTAACGATATGTATAAAATAATAAATAATTACAATTTGAACGAAAAGTGTTACCAGACTCGCAAGTCGAAGCCAGCCGGTGAGATGGCTGCTGTGGAGGATCTCCTGTACCATCACCTCCGTGCGACATCACGTCAGTCATACTAACACATGAAATAATTGCGAACATCAATTAGTGCGGAATAGGTCCCTACATTTAGTGAAATTCACCTAATAAACTTTTTTCTTTATTTCAAATAGGTCCCTGATGTTCGAAGGTTTTCAAAGTTTCTAATAAGTTTGAAGTTGATGATGAATAGGTCATTCCACTTCTACTTTATTGTAAATAGGGCCATAAACTTTGACTCTATTTCAAATAGGTCCCTAAAATTTTATGTTATTTCGAATAGGTCCATGAACTTATAAGATTTTCAAAGTTTCTAATAAGTTTGAAGTTGATGATGACTTGGTCCTTCCATTTCTACTTTATTGTAAATAGGGCCATAAACTTTGACTCTATTTCAAATAGGTCCATAAACCAAGCTTATTTTGAAGAACTTATAAGGTTTTCAAAGTTTCTAATAAGTTTGAAGTTGATGATGAATTGGTCCCTCAACTTATTCCTTATTGTAAATAGGGTCATCAACTGTGACTATATTTCAAAGTTGTCCCTAAACTTTTATTTTATTTCAAATAGGTCCCTGAACTTTGACATTTTACGTAGTATCTAATAAGTTTAAAGATGTTGATGAGTTGGTGCCTAAACTTTTAATTTATATCTAATATGTCCCTCAACTTTGAATTTTTTCTTCATTTCTAATAAGTTTCAATTTGTTGATTAATTGGTCTATCAACTTATTCCTATGTCAAATAGGTCCTTACAATTTGAATTTTATCATAATTTCTAATACATTTTAATTTTATTATAAGTAGGTCCCTAATGAAATTGTTCATTTCAAATATGTCCATATACTTTTACTTTATTGTAAATAGATCCATAAAATTTCTATTTTATTTCAAATATGTCCCTGAACTTTGAATTTGGTCATAGTTTCAAATAAGTTTGAAGTTTTTGATGAATTGATCCTTAAACTTCTAATTTATTTTCAACAAGTCCCAAAACTTTGACTGTAGTTCAAATGGGTCCCTACACTTAGAATTGTTAGGTAGTTTATAATAAGTTTGAAGTTGTTGAATAATTGGTCCTTAAACTTTTAATTTATATCTAATAGGTCCATCAACTTTGAATTTTTCTGTTATTTCTAACAAATTTTAATTAGTTGATTAAATAGCTGCCTAAACTTGTGAAATTTCAAATTGTTCCTTACACTTTAAATTTAACGTAATTTGTAATACTTCATAATTTTTCTATTGATAGGTCCATAATGAAAATTTTTATTTCACACCGGTCCCTCAACTTTGACATTTTTCAAAAATTATAATAAGTTTCAATTTGTTGATAATCCTAAAATTTACAACATTCCAAAAAATTTACAACATTCCAAAAAAAAATCCTAAAATTTATAACATTCCAAAATAATCCTAAAACATTCCACAATTTAACTTTAGTCCTTACAATTTACAACATTCCAAAATAATCCCAAAACATTCCAAAATTTGACTTTAGTCCCTAAAATTTTCAACATACCAAAATTATCCTAAAACATTCCATAATTTAACTTTAGTCCCTAAAATTTACTACATTTACAACATTCCATAATAATCCCAAAACATTCCAAAATTTGACTTTAGTCTCTAAAATTTTCAACATTCCAAAATTAACCTAAAACATTCCATAATTTAACTTTAGTCCCTAAAAGTTACAACATTCCATAATTTAACTTTAGTCCCAAAAATTTTATTTTTTACAAATTAGTCCCTAAACTTTTATTTTTTACAATTCAGTCCCTAAATTGCTCCTAACTCCAACTCCAGTTATAAACAAACCCCAACCCCATTATACGGTACATCGTTGGAGCACAACCACCGTTTTTGACCATCGAATATGTGCAACAACTTATTTGTGATTCAATCTTTTGAGAGTAAAATTTATTTTATGATATGAGATTCAACATTCTCCTCAATGTAATTCCAATTGTCGTTTGTTTTATTATAGAATCCAATCATTTTTATTGTTATTCTTTTACTCAAGTAGTGATTATTTCATTTAAATTTTATTGTCAAATTATTGAACGTATTGTATACTAATAAATACAATTTTTGGCACTATTACACACACTATTACGGCCACAACACGTGCATCGTACGTGACCCCGACTAGTAATGAAAAAAATGTGGACATTTTTGATGTGCTTTCTACTCACCAGATCAAGCAAAATGGGTGACGAGTTTCTTGCTGATCGTATAAAAATTTTTATTGAGAGAGAGCTTGTTAATAAAATAGATATATATTCTATTATAGATGAATTCACAGCTGTAAAAGATCGTGGAGCACAGCTTTCTTTTGCTAATTTTAGATTTTGAATATTTTTATGTAATGACTTCTGATAAGCTTTTAAAAGATTATAACTTTTTTGAAAATATTAGATTCTTATTAAAATGGACTCAAAAAATTGTTCCCAATCCTCCGGCTCATCTCTTTGCCATATCCTGGTTCCGCCCTTGGAGGTGACCCACAAGACAAGTGTGACAAAGTAAAGTTACCATAGAGGTTAAAAGGTCCTAACTAGTTTCGAGGTTAAAGGTGCTAGCTCGGTTCAATGTGGAAGTCTAGGTCACACCACTTAGACCTGAAAAAGGATAAGCCGTGGGAGGATCCATATGAGGTCGACTCTATGGGCCAAATTATTAGTCAATTTTGTTATTACTGTCCATTTCGATAGTTAATGTGATCGATATTTGTTTTACCATTATTAATATTATAAAGAAGAGTAGCATTTCTCACCAGGAGGCAGATCTTTGAAATCTCCCCCTACCTTATGTTGATGCGAAAATTGCTCGGAATTTTTTATCATCGCAGGAGTTCATAAGGGGAAACAAATACTGCCTTCCAAACTTTCGTGTATATAAGTGCATATATATACATTGATTTTGTTAGTGAATAACTCTTAGGAAAGAATGTCAAATGATATGATATTTCTTCGATTATTTAATTGTCTCCTTCCAAAAAGTATAACTTACACGTTTATTGCTATAATTGGACAATCAACTCCAAATAAATAGAGACCACTCAAGCATGAAGTAAAGATTCTAGAGAAAAAAATATCATAAAATGTTAATTCAAACTTAAAATAAGGCATCGTTTGAGATTGATTTTGGAGTCCAACTTCTGATTCTCAAATAATCAGAAGTTGATTTAAGCGTTTGACGTTTAGTAAATTTTTTAAAAGTGATTATAAAATAATCTGACTCACCTGGCAGCAGATTTTGAAAAGTATAAAAATGGTAGCTTTTCAGATTCTGCTTTTAGCTTTTTTATTTATATATTATTAAAATATCCATTTTACCCCTAATTAATTAAACTAAATCCTTTAATATCCTATGTTTATTTTCTATATATTCAAGTGATTTCAGCTATTTGATTTTATTAATTATATGAAAATAGAGAAATTGAGAATCTAGATTTCTGCAAGTACTCATTAATTAATGATAATTTGAAATTATTTGACGTTTTTCCTATTATATGAAAATAGAGAAATTGAGAAATCGAATTGATGCAAGTTTGATGCATAACAAATAATTTAAATTTAATTAATTTTTGTACTGATTTCTTTTATTTTGTAGTTTTTATAAAATTTGAAATTTATTACTATAAATGGAAAAAAAAAAAAAGAATTTTACCACTCGTGCTAATAATAATTATACAAAATAACATTATTATAATCAATATCATTTTTTGTAATTTAATACCATTATAACAATAAATCACTTTTGTTTATAAAACGCTTAAATACTACTTTTGAAACATACAACAATTTTGAAACAAAAATTTATCAAACACTTATCTGATTGTTCCTACAACTGATTCTTTCTTCAAAACAACAGAAGTTAATACTTTTAAAAGTATAGCAATACCAAACCAAACCTAATGGATTGGAACAAATCAATTACAAAAGTCATCCAATCAATGGATTGGAACCTACATATCTTAGTCCACCACATCACTATCAATTGGGTCAGGCTTGAATTCAAATTATTTGAATGGAAACGGCAACGGGTGGGGACGGTCCTTTATCAAAAGTGTATTGTTACTATCATGTGGTGAATCTCTTTATCCTCCAATGGAACTTTTGAGACACTATACTGTGTTAAGGTGGATAGGGTTAAGAATTAGGTGACAAGATTATGAGCTATTATGATATATTACTTAATTTATGATCTAAACAAACTAATAGAAATTACAAAGCACACATTACAATACAAAAAAAAAAAAATTATATTAAAATATACTTTTTCATTTATAAATATTGTACTTCTAGTAAACTTATTCAACCTAGTTAAATATATTCTATGTAACTTACTTATTTTTATCTTTAACTACAAAATTAATTGATTGATTGATTGAGAGAGAGTAGAGTTGTGTCTTTAATAGACACGTACCTCATGTTTTGTACCGTCTTAAATTAAGAAATATAGAATTACAGAGAATTGTATTAAGGCGGATTATGGTATAGTGTTTATATTAATGTAGATTAGGGTGATTGTTATAATACTACGTTTGGTATTACATTGTATTAGAAGAAAGTATAAATATTGAAAAATAAAAAAAATTATTATTTTTGTCTAAGCTTAAAAGAGTAAATAATACTTTTGAGTAATTTTTTGCCTATAAACATACTTTTCTTTTACTTTTAAATAAGAAATTATTTTTTTTAAAATAGTTTATAATTGTGTCAAAATAAGTAAATTGCTTATTTTTAACTTTAATTAACAAAACAGTTATTTATTTTAAAATTTACTTATAAGTAAATTTACTTTTTTCTACAAAGATAACTTGCTTTTTTCCCTCCTTTTAACTAAAAAAAAATTTAGTTTTCTAAAATAAATTTATTTTCAAATTGAACTGATTTTTAATTTGTTGATATTTGTTTCTCGATTCTTCAAATTTCAAACGATGTAAGGTTTTGAAGATTTTAATTTTGTTCAATTTTTTAGATTGAACTGATTTTTAGATATGAAATCATTTCTTTTAAATGACAAAGTTATGAGTCTTTTTTTTTTATTTAAATAAACAATAAGGTTATAAATTTATTTTCTAACCATAAAGTTATATTTTTTTTTTTGGGTGATCTATTAAGAAATTATATCATTTTTTTTTTTATATTTGTAAGAAATCCATTAAAATCCAACGAACTCATTAAAATAAATAAAATAGAATGTTGTTAAAATCTCATGAATTATGTAAAATTCTATTCAAACCCATGAAATCCATGAGAATCCATAAATCTTAAGAAATTCATTAAATTATGAGTTCAAGATAATCAATGAGAAAATAAAAAGCTAGAGAATAAATGAAATGGTTCAACAAGATTAAAGTTAAATAACTCTTCTTAAAAATTTAATGTTGTATTATTAAATTATTATAAACATGAAATTACATATTTTTCATACAATGTTGTATCCTATTTTTTGGGAAGAGTAGCGTTTTGACCATGTGTTACATGTATCCTATGGTGTTGCATTTTTTGCTTCAATTTCCCTACAACCAAGATATCCATTACAAACATAACATGGTTGCATAAGCCATGAAAACAAGAAATGATTTGTTGAGAAGAAAAACGATAAGAACTTAGATTACAATACATATATATTCAACACCATCATCCAAATGTTTGGGACATGATTATTGTACATTAAAGGATAAATACAAGATTTACATTATTATGGAGGGGTCATAGGGAGTAGCAACTAAGTAAAGGTCTTCTTTTCTTGATGCACTTAATCCAGTGTTCTCAATCATGTTTAGTTTATCTGGACTGATTCCTTCAGGGAGTTTCCAGTCGAAGTTATAGAGAAGTTGAGCTAGAGGAAGCTCGACGCTATTTAAACCAAATGTCATTCCAGGACATATTCTTCTTCCAGCCCCAAATGGAAGATATTCAAAGTTATTTCCTATCAAATCAATAGGGTTGTTCTCAAATCGCTCTGGTTCGAAACTTTCTGGATTAGCCCAATACTTGGGATCTCTTCCCATTCCCCACGTATTTACGAAGACTTTGGCTTTGGCAGGTATAAAATATCCATTGATTTCGCAATCTTCTCTACAAGCTCTTGGGATAAGAGGAATGGGAGAATGTAGTCTAAGACTTTCTTTTATTACCAACTTTAGATACTTCAAGTTTTGAGTATCAATGAGTTTGTGTCCCTTGAAGCTTTCTCGTACTTCAGCTTGTGCTTTTGCCATTACACGAGGATTCTTCATGAGTTCCGCCATGGTCCAATTGATTGTTCCTGTTGATGATTCTGTTCCAGCTGAGAACATTTCCTATAACAAATCCACCAATTTTCGTAAATGAAAAATAAACTAATAAAAAAAGAGAGGCGGAAATATATATATACATCATCACTGAAGAGTGAAGACAATTTAAAAATGTTTGTATATTGCCTGTAAGATAATTTAAGATTTTAAATGAGGTTGTATAAAAGATATATTCTTACAGTAATAACAGCTTTAATGTTGTCATTGTCAATTGGAAACTCGAGTTCACCACTTTCCTTCACTCGTAGGAAGACATCAATTAAATCTTCATTGCCAAACTCTCCATTTCCCCTTCTTGTAGAATCTCCGGCTTGATCCAGCTCTCCTTTGCCACCCACCATTTTTACTAAATTTGCTTTGTGTTCATCAATGATACCATCAAGAATCTCGTCTAGCTTGCGATGCATTGACAACAACTTTAGCTTATTCCAACTTAGGGCTCTAAGTATTTTCGAGGAAGGAAACAGATCAGCAAGATTAAAGCCTCCTGCTAAGACTAAAGCTTTCCTCATTATTTTTATCAGTGTGTCTTTATCCTTGCATACCTTACCGAACGCTGCCCTGCATGTGGCGGAACTCAATGTTGAGGTAATCTTTTCTGTGAAATTTATTGGTTTTCCGGCGGACGATTTAATAGATTTGACGAGATTAAAAACCTCATCATTCCTAATGGATCCAAATGATTTCACCTGCTTGGTACTTAAGAGTTCTAAAATGCATATTTTACGCATTTGTCTCCAGTAATCATCGTATGGACTAAATGAAATGTTAGTATTTTTATATAAAACAATTTCAAGAGCCAGTGTTCCTGTCCTAGCTGCAAAATTAGGATCTTGATTTTTCAATACCTCTTTTGCAATTTCGGCTGAAGATACAACGATTGTTGGAGTTTCACCAAGCTTCAAGTGCATCAATGGTCCATATTTTTTTGCCAAATCTCTGAAAGAACGATGTGGAAATGAACTTACAAGATGCATGTGTCCAATTATAGGCCATTTATTGGGACCTGGTGGCAGTTTTTGGAGTTTATTAGCAGCTTTGGATTTCTTCCATTTGGTGAGAAACAGGAAGACAAAGGATAAAATAAGAGCAAAAGTTGTAAAGCTAAAGGGAAAGTAGAGGTCCATTAGGGTAAAAGAGAGAAGGGTTTCAAGGCTCAATGCATTGGAACACATACAAATACACGTATATATACAAGCATTAGAAGGTAGGGTAGAAAAGTATTAGTTTGACAATATGCAAGTGTTTCAAGTTTATGAAACACCACATCTCATTAGGAGTTCCGATTTAGCAGATAATCTTCGTTCAAAATTATTGTTTTATTGAATAATTACATCCAAAGTATCACTTCGTTCAAGAAAGAGTTAGTTACGGTAAAAGAAAATAACTTTGTTCGAGAAAGTGTTTGTCACGGTAAAGAAAATAGCGTGACAAAAGTGACTACACAAATTTAGCAACCCACAAAAAAGACAAGTCCAAATCTACTTTTTTGTTGGTTGTCTCTCGAATAAAATTTCGACACATTACTACAATTTGCAGAAGTGTCAAAATTTTATTGGAAAGATAGCTAACGGGACATCAAATTGGAGGCAACGGATTAGACTCCCCACACGACACTTGCAGTGAAGCAAACATTGTTGGACATTTGAGTCTATTTCTAGTTTCACTCCTTCGGATTCTCTTCGACGTGGAAGTTTAGGTCACACTAGGACCGAGGGATATAGGATAAGACAAGGGAGGATCAATATGAGGTCGAGTTAATGGACTGACATAATATTGGTAATATCTGCATGCCCTTTCTTACGGCTGATTAAACTAAACGTTATCTATTTTGCAGTAAAATCACACCACCTAAATTAGCATGCATTGATACGTTGATTTTGCCGAATGCCCAAACAAAGAAAAAGTCAAATGATATGATGTTATCTTGATTTGTTAATTAACATTTTCTGAAAAGTATTACTTTGTTGTTGTGATATATTTTGGATGAAAAATGCTTGTTGTACACTCCCAATGACCGCAATGAAGAAAATGACAATAATGCCCATAAATAAATTACAAATTACCTCAAAAAGTCAGACAAACCATTTCCGTTCTTATTTCTAACTATCAGTGGTGATTTTTTTGAGCATGTTTCCGTTGTTACACCATTTTCACTTCTAAAGTATTCTTCTCTTCTCGCCTAAAGTATTCTTGTCTTCTTGCCGGAGAGTCATATATCCTCTTCTTTTGTATTCTTGCCTAAAATTTCCTACCTTCACGGTCCAGATTGAGTTTGTCGGAGCAAAATTTATTGGCCGGAGAGTTGCTGTTAAAAAAAAAGCATGCAACAAGTTGAATTTGTTTTAAGTTTTCTTGTCCTAGCTAAAAGTTTGCACTGTTGAAAACACTATGATATTTCTGTAGTGCAAAAGTATAAATTAAATTGACTGCAAACAGTCGGCTTATATAGCCAATTACAAGAGGATAAAATCAAAATAACCACCCACATTTGAATAACCTAAAAACGTGATAATAAACTAATCATAAATCACTAACCCTTATAGATAAGCTTTATCTTATAGATAAGGTTTATCTTATAGATAAGATTTATTAACCAATATTCCTAATAAACTCAAATCCTAATAAAACAGTAAATCCTAATAACCAACAATCCCTCCCTTAAACTGAATACTTCTCAGCATTCAGTTTATATCAGGAACCTCACAGACTCCAATCATACTTCGAAGCTTCAAGAATGTCTCCAACTTCAGAGGTTTTGTCATTATATCAGCAGCTTGTTCTTGAGTGTTGCAATGCACCAGTTCAACAATGCTGTCTCTTGCAAGATCACGAAGAAAATGGAAGCGAATGTCAATGTGTTTACTTCGACCATGCAGAACAGGATTCTTGGATAACTTAATAGTTGAACTATTGTCGCACAAAACAGTAGTACACTTGTTCTGCATATAACCAAGCTTTTCCAAAATTCTTCTCAACCACACACTTTGACAAGCACAAGAGGCAGCAGCTATGTACTCCGCCTCAGTAGTAGACAAAGTCACCACAGGTTGTTTCTTGGACGACCATGACACTGCTCCAGAACTAAGCAAAAATATGTATCCTGAGGTACTCTTCCGATCATCTAAGTCCCTAGCAAAATCACTGTCAGTGTAAGCTATAAGATCCTTGCAGCCTCCTTTCTTGTAAAGGATCCACAACTCAGTTGTACCTTTCAAATACCTGAGTATTCTCTTTGCTGCAAGCCAATGAAGCTCAGTAGGACAAGACATGAACCTACTAATAACACTTACTCCATACATCAAATCAGGTCTAGTTGCAGTCAAGTACATGAGACTACCAACTACCTGCTTAAACACAGTTGCATCAACTTTAGTCCCTGCCTCATCTTTCGACAACTTAGAACCTGGAACTATTGGATTTTTCACTGGGTTACTATTGTCCATGCCAAACCTTGATAAAATTTCACGAGCATATTTCCTTTGACACACAAAAATTCCATCTGAACTTTGTAGCACCTCAACCCCAAGAAAATACCTCATCCTCCCCAAGTCAGACATATCAAACTCTAACATCATTGACTTCTTAAATTCATCACACATACTCTTATCATTGCCAGTATAAATTAAATCATCAACGTAAAGACTGACAATTAAGAGTTTACCTCCCTCCCTCGACTTTGTGAACAATGTGTGTTCACAGTAGCACTTTTCAAAGCCTTCTCTAATAAAATAAGCTTCAATCTTGCTGTACCATGCTCGTGGCGCCTGTTTGAGCCCATATAATGCCTTTCTCAGCTTGTACACTTTGCCTTATTCACTTTTCTTCTCGTATCCTTGAGGCTGTTGCACAAAGACTTCTTCACTAAGCTCACCGTGAAGGAAATCGCTCTTTACGTCCAACTGAAAAACATCCCAGCTTTGTTGAGCTGCTAGAGTTAGTATCAATCGAATAGTGTCAAGCCTTGCAACCGGAGCAAAAACTTCGGTATAATCAATCACATACTGCTGTGCATAACAAGGCTACTGTGGAATGCTTTAAATGCCACAAATTAGGGCACTTTAAATATGAGTGCCCTAGTTGGGAGACAGGAGCCAATTACGCAGAGGTAGATGAAGAAGAAGAGCTGCTGTTAATGTCTTATGTGGATCTGAACCAAGCAAAAAGAGAAGAGGTGTGGTTTCTGGATAGTGGATGCAGCAATCACATGAGTGGAAATAAAGAATGGTTCTCTGATTTGGATGAATGCTTCAAACAAACAGTGAAGCTAGGCAACAACACAAGGATGGCAGTTGTGGGGAAGGGAAATGTCAGAATGCAAGTCAAGGGAATCACTCAAATAATCTCTGAAGTTTACTACATTCCTGAGTTGAAGAATAATCTGTTAAGTGTAGGACAACTTCAAGAAAAGGGTCTAGCTATTTTGTTCCAACATGGGAAGTGTAGGATCTTTCATCCTTTAAAGGGTCTGATTATGCAATCTGAGATGAGTATGAACAGGATGTTTGTTGTGCTTGCAGCCATGATGCCTAAAGCTCCTACTTGTTTCCAGGTTGTGACAGAAAACGCAACTCACCTATGGCACTGCAGATTCGGACATTTGAACTTCAAAGGGTTGAGAACCCTTCAGAACAAAAATATGGTCAGTGGCTTGCCTTCACTTAGAACCCCCACAAAGCTTTGCACAGATTGTCTGGTTGGTAAACAGCACAGGGAATCAATTCCTAAAAAGAGTTTGTGGAGGGCTTCACAGAGGCTGGAGCTTATACATGCGGACATATGTGGTCCTATAAAGCCTGCATCAAATAGCAATAAAAGGTATTTGTTAAGTTTTATTGATGACTTTAGTCGTAAAACTTGGGTTTACTTCTTGCATGAAAAGTCAGAAGCTTTTGCTGTTTTTAGAAGATATAAAGCATGTGTTGAGAAAGATACATGTGCATATATTAGATGATTAAGGACTGACAGGGGTGGAGAATTCAATTCAAATGATTTTGTTGAGTTTTGTAAAGCTAATGGAGTGAGCAGGCAATTAACTACAGCATATACCCCTCAGCAAAACGGAGTTGCTGAGAGAAAAAATAGGACAATCATGAATATGGTACGTTCTATGCTATCAGAGAAGCAAGTTCCTAAAGTGTTTTGGCCTGAAGCAGTAAGATGGAGTGTGCACATTCTCAACAGATCTCCAACTTTAGTAGTACAAGATAAAACTCCAGAAGAAGCATGGAGTGGCATGAAACCTAATGTGGAGTATTTTCGCGTCTTTGGTTGCATGGCTCATGTGCACATACCAGATCAAAAGAGGACCAAGTTGGATGATAAAAGCTACAAGTGCGTCCTTCTTGGTGTGAGTGATGAATCAAAGGCATACAGGTTGTTTGATCCAGTTTCAAAGAAAGTAGTTGTCAGCAGGGATGTTATATTTGAAGAAAATGAAAGCTGAAATTGGAATAGAAGTCAAGAAGAAGTAGGGCTTGACATCCTTGAATGGGGTGACAGTGATGATGAAATTAATCAAGAAAGGAATGAAGCTGAAGAAGAGACTAATGAATATGAAAATGGTAGTGCTTCAAGTGGAGTTGGTTCAAATGATGCTAGCTCATCCTCTAGTGAGTCACCTGCTGAGAACTCACCAAGCTCAAATGAAGGAAGGGTGAGAAGAGAACCACATTGGATGCAAGATTATGTAACAGGAGAAGGCTTGTCAGAAGATGAAGGTTTGAATGCTATGATTATGCTTACTGAGGATGATCCAATCACATTTGAAGAAGCTGTCAAGAGCAAAAAATGGATGGATGCAATGAATGCAGAGATTGAGTCGATTGAGAAAAACAAGACTTGAGAGCTGACAACTCTGCCAGATGGAGTGAAGTCTATTGGAGTTAAATGGGTGTTCAAAACTAAACTCAACGAGAGTGGAGAAATAGACAAGTGCAAAGCGAGGCTTGTGGCTAAGGGATATGCACAGCAGTATGGGATTGATTATACCGAGGTTTTTGCTTGTCTATTTCTCCACTCTCGTTGAGTTTAGTTTTGAACACCCATTTAACTCCAATAGACTTCACTTCATCTACCTCTGCGTAATTGGCTCCTGTCTCCCAACTAGGGCACTCATATTTAAAGTGCCCTAATTTGTGGCATTTAAAGCATTCCACAGTAGCCTTGTTAAAAGACTGTCTTCCTCTACCTCTTCTTCTGCCTCTGATCATTCATCGACCTCTTCCTCTTTCTGTTCTGTCTTCATGAACAACCTTTAGAACATGTTCCTCCTCTCTATGGCCATTCATCCTTTGTTCATGAACAAGTAAACTGCTCTGCAGCTCGTCAATGGTCAAAGTATCCAAGTCGTTGGATTCTTCAATAGAGCAGACCACATAGTCAAATTTTGAAGTCATAGACCTCAAAATTTTCTCATTAATGACCGTTTCACCCATTTTCTCACCATGTGCCTTCATTTTGTTGGCTATAGTGAGAGTATGAGCAAAATAATCATTTACAGTCTCTCCTTCCTTCATGTAGAGAGTTTCAAAATCTCTTCGAAGAGCTTGCAACTGTGCACGCTTCACCTTGGTGGAGCCTTGATATTTCTGCCTCATCGAGTCCCAAATGTGCTTTGCTGTGTCCCTATTGAGTATAGTCTCCATAATACTCCGATCTATAGCTTGAAACAGGTAATTCTTTATCTTCAAGTCCTTCAGCTTTGCTTCTTCAATAGCCTTATGATGTGCTTCTGTTAACTCATCCCCGTCTGCTACTGCCGGTATCCCATTCTCCACAAGACCCCAGTAATCCTTTGAACGGAGGAGATTCTCCATTAACATCGACCAATGATCATAGTGACCATCAAATTTTGGGATTGCAGGCTGCACAAAGCTAATCTCTGCTGCCATTCCTTTTAGCACACCACTCACAAGAAACTGCTGTTTCTTTTACTCACAAAAAATCAGGTCCCTATGATGGGGCTCTGATACCAAATGTTGAAAACACTATGATATTTCTGTAGTGCAAAAGTATAAATTAAATTGACTGCAAACAGTCGGCTTATATAGCCAATTACAAGAGGATAAAATCAAAATAACCACCCACATTTGAATAACCTAAAAACGTGATAATATACTAATCCTAAATCACTAACCCTTATAGATAAGCTTTATCTTATAGATAAGGTTTATCTTATAGATAAGATTTATTAACCAATATTCCTAATAAACTCAAATCCTAATAAAACAGTAAATCCTAATAACCAACATGCACACTTTTTTGGGTGAAATGTTGGACGAGAATGGTTATACTGAATTTGTGGCACAATTTTATTGTCCTGACTTTAGTTTCCACTTCCTTTTGTGGGTGAAATTTTGGACAAGAATGGTTATACTGAATTTGTGTCAAGTTTTCATGTCCTGGCTTTAGTTTCTACACTTTTTTTGGGTGAAATTTTGGACGAGAATGGTTTGGAAAAATAAGAGTCGTCGGAGAATGGTGGACAACTTGGAAGGCAAAATAAAATTTTAAGTCAAAGATGGAGATTATGGAAAAAAAGAGTCATCGGAGAGTCGCCGGATATGATGCACACAAGAAAAAATATATAGAAATGTTGACGACTTGAGGAAGTGAACAAAATAGGAGTCAAGATCTGCTGTCCCAAATGTATGTCCCCTAAGCTGTCCCACCAATTAAAAATGTACAAATCATCTAATAAATACAATTGTTTAATATGTTCACACTTAATGTTAATATTGACTTATATTTATTAGATGATGTGTATATTTTTAATTGGTGGGACAGCTTAGGGGACATACATTTGGGACAGCAGATCTTGACTCACAAAATAGATAGAAGATGGTACAAATCGGTAGAAATTATGGTTGAAATGTCATTTAATGCTATTAAAAATTGACAGCATTATCTAGCGATATATTACAAAATATCGCGAGAAATTGAAAATATCATATCGCGGTAAACCATGTGGTCAACCACGGTGTACATGTAGCAAAACTGAATTTGGATAACTATCCAAAATAAATAGAGAGTCAACTCATGCATGAAGATAAGATTCTAAGATCTTGTTTGGCTAAGTTTAAATTATAATTTAAGTTATCAAATTGATCAAAAATATTTTTTATTCACATATTTTGTAAAACCTACAATTTACTATATACTTATTAATAATTCACACATTTTATAGGATTCACAATTTATAAGTATTAAAAAATAATTTCAACACTGTCAGACATGTTATAAAGCGACAACATAACGTAGAGCATTTAAGCCCCAAACGGTAAAAGGAGTCGAGATTTCTTACGAGTTGCAATTGAGATATTGTAATGTATTAAGGTGAGTAAGATTTGGAGAATATGATTAGGATGCATACGAATAGAGGATAAAATTAATGAGAATTAGAGCAGTGTTTTAAAATTCAAACCGCTCTGGCGGTTAAACATAAAAACATGTGACCCTGCTAACAACCTGGTGTGAGTTGTTCTATTAGACCGATTTGCAATTGATCCAAGAGAAAATTAAAAAACCCACTGATTATTCATAAAAAATTTGATGACCCAAACTCATTAACCAGCATATCATTGCTGATTGAAATTTTTGAAATTTTATTTAGAATTTTAATAATCCTTTACCACTTTAGGCTTTAGCTTTCACCTTTTTTTTATTGTTAAATATTTTTCAAACACGATAGTTTTTTAACTTCATAATGAAAATCTCACTGCCTTGAGTTTCGGAGTACATATTGAACTACTGTCACTATTTTATTATCTAATAAAATTAATAAAAATATATTTGATAGAAATTGACTCCCGAATTCAACCACCGAGTTAGCGATTAAACTAGTCAGCCAGTGAATCACCTCTTCATCCACAGGTTAGTACCTGGGCCAGATTTGAAACTATGAATTAAAGTATGCAAGACTGTTTAATAGAAACCAACGATTTTCAAACACTTGCATACAAATTTTGAATAAAAAAAGTGGCCCTCGTCTTGTCACCATTTTTCTTTTGTGTAACAAGATTGACAAAGCAGCGTACATAGTTCATTCAACTTTCAAATTAAACTATAGTCTTTACCTAAATAAGATTCAACAACATTGGTACTCGTTTTCAATGTTTTGTGGGTAATTAGTAATGCAGTGGAGATAGACTTCCGTTTATATAAAATTCCAAATTCATTACACCCACATATACTTCACTTGGAGTTCTTTATTCAACACATAATAAATACGTTGTTCAAAATTTCTTTTTCATAACTACTAATATGGGAAATAAATCGAACAAACTAGCTATACGCTACAACAATAATTTAAATGATGTCATGCTTGTATATTTTATGGATGGTGTAGTTTAATAGGGCAATCTAATGGGACTATTTTCGAGAGACTCAGGAATTTGTGAATTGTTCTCGATGGAAGTCAATGTTACATCTCTATTTACTTAGTTGTATTTGTATTTCCATGTAATCTTTCAAATCAAGTTCAAATCAAAGAGTAGCGAGAGGAGTCGCTAGTTGAACAAGGAGCTCACCTCCATTGTCGAGGTCAACTCTTCCCCACCCCCACGGGACTTTCATAGATTTGTAATTTTCAATTGAAAATAATTTGTATGTAGCGACATTAAAATTTTTATCTCCCAAGATGAAAATTTTATTTTTAATTTTTGAAAATAAAATTAATTAATTATTCGCATCACTTCAAACTTTATAAAAATCACGAATTTAATCATTTTCGTCACATTGAAAGTTGCACGCACCTGTCTTTTATTTTATTGATGAACGTGGAATATTTTTCTTATCAACGAGCATTGTTATCACAAATATTTTTGAGATTTGTTAAAATCTTAAATTTACATGTCGTATGAAAATCGTCTCACGTGATTTAATTTCATTCGTATCACATAATTTAATTAATTTTGGTCCGCTAAAGTATATCAAAACCCGACTTTATTTTAGCCCAAACATCCGACCTCCTTTTCAAGTGGATATTACACCCACTACTTATAAAAATTAAAATAATCATAAATCTAACAATTTAGCTTATTAATTTCAAAAATACTACATTCTTAAAAATAATTTAATTATTTTAATATTGATTAAAAACAATTTTAAAACTGTAAATTAAAACTTACCACTTTAACTCTCCTAGATCTACGCACCATTTACAGTGAAAAGCCCCAACCGTGAAGAAATCTCCATTATCAAATCGGTACAAGTTTTGTTCAAAATCTTTGTAAATCTTCGTTTGAAAGCCCAAATTCTAGTACGTTTTTCAATATTTTTCATCTCCTTTGAAGAATAGAGACTCCAAGCCGCAGATTGACAATGTCGAAGAGAGCATCGCTTGGTGTAGAAAACAAATCGGAGTCCAATAAAAGAGACAATGAAGATGAAAGACAATCTAAAATCAATTAGGTGAGGGGTGAGATTTACTCCTGGAGACAAATGAAACAATGGCACAATGGGATGAGATGAAGCAAGCAACTGAGGGATGCCAGGATGCAGTTTCAGTTTTCAATGTCGTAGCATTAGATTAGGAGAAAAGGAAAAGTTCCCAGCCAAAGAAATTCTTCAAATGCCCATGTGGATCTATAGGTGTTTTTAGGATTTGATTGTTGTGTATGAAACAATTTTTTTTTTTTTTTTTTATATAATATGTATATATAGGTCTATTACAGTACATTGTATTTATTAATAGGAATTTGTTGAAGTTTAGATTTGGTTTTGACTGTTGTAACAGTTGTAACAGATTCTCTTTAATATCAATGTCTGATGCTGCTGTTACAAATGATATTGTGTATGAATGTTTGATACAGTGTTAGGGATGATGTTATGAATCAAGTTCTGATACAGATGTTACAATTGATATTTTGTAGCAATTAATATATTACTAAATATATTACAGATTAAGTTATGTTACAAATTGAGTTATGTTATTAAATCATGAGTTAAATTTGTTCTCACTGTTACATTCTGATGTTACAATGTGTCAATTTATTTTAGAGTCCAATATGTATGTAAATACGAAATTGTTGAAGTATATTGTTGGTTTTGCAGTTATAACATTTGTAACAGATTCTTTTTAATATTATGGTCTGATACATATGTTATAAATGCTATAATGTATCACTGTCTGATACATATGTTACAAACGACATTCTGTATCACCGAATATATTACAGATGATATGATGTTATTTTACCCATCAGATATTACATGTATTGATATTCTCTACTACTGACGTTACATATGTTACAATTGATATTATCATGACTTTTAATATATATAATGACTTTTAATACGAAATTTGTTGAAGTTTATAGTTGGTTTTGCAGTTGTAACATTTGTAACAGATTCTTTTTAATACAGATGTTACAAATGCTATAATATATCACTGTTTGATACATATGTTACAAACGCTATTATGTATCACTGAATATGTTACAAATGATATAATGTTATTTTATCCAGTACATGTTACATGTATTGGTATTCTTTACCATTGACGTTACATATGTTACAACTGATAAAATCATGAGTTTTAATATGTATCATACCGAAATGTAACATACGCAGATGTGCTAAATGTAACAAACAGCTTCGCAAACCAAAAACTTCCAAATGTTACAAGATCATAACAAGAAAATAATGTAACATCTACAAATGTTCTCACTGTAACATAAACACAAAATATCATGAATCTTAAGATATTTTTGTAACATTTGTTTTAGAGTGATGATAACAAAAAATAATATGTTACCAACATCTAAATGTAACACCACAAATGTAACATACGGATATGTAACATGCGCGATTGTAACATATACAAATATTCTAAATATAATAGACGTCTCCACAAACCAGAAACCATAAAATATCATGAATTTCGAAAATTTTTTGTAACATATGTATTCAAATAAAGAATTTTTTGAACTGCTACATATAATCACATTTATTCAAAATCAGATTACATATATTTGGATTGATAAATAGGTTACAATAATTAACATTATGTAATTATTTTGATCATTCACGTTCTGATTTTCTTCACCGCACTTTCTTCACGCGTGATGTTCTTCGTGGATTGATCTTCTTCACCGAATGATGTTCTTCGTGGATTGATCTTCTTCACCGAATGATGGAATGATGTATGCTTGATTTTTTGAAATTTTTTGTTTTTATTCAGACAAAGAATCAATTAGGATATTCAATTTAATGAAAATAACTGAAAATCCCCCTTTTTTAGGCTAACTGTTACAGCTGGTAGTTAATATATGAAAATAGAATAAATATATTTAAAAAATAGTATTTTTGAAATTTCTGCAACATAATAAGTGTTTTGGAATTATTTCTAAAACATGGCTTATTTATGAAAACATCCCCCTTTTCAACCCCAAATACCGGCCCATCGCTCCCACATTTTTAGCCTTGAAACCGACACCTTTTATCCCAAAATTAGGTCCATGAAATCCCCTAAAAACCGGCCCAACTACTGCCCAAAAACCAACCCCAAAACAGCTAGAAAAAGCGGCCGAACAAACCGCCCCATTTTCAGCCATCAACTACCTCTTTTTCCACCACCACAAAACCGCCCCCATGCACTACAAAAACCACCCCATTATCCACCAAAAAATTACCTCATTATCCATAACCCCAAATATAACTTATTTTCCCCTCATTTCCACTACATTTTTCGGCCCCGCTAGAATTCTAGCAAACTTGTTTTTTTCCTCTCCATTTTTAGCCAACATACATCCTTCTTCCCCCAAAATCAGTACCCAAAAATCCAAGAAAACTTACCCTTTCCCACTCCATAAATTCGGTCCCTATACTAAACCATTTCTCTCCAAAATCAGCCCCCAAAATTCTAGTAAAACTCACCTTTCCCTTCTCCAAATTTTCGTCCATAAGCACCATTCTCCCTTCCAAAATTTCAGCCCAAAGAAATCCCAGATTCATCCTCATTTTCTCTCTAAAAATCGTCCCCCTACTCTCTTCATTCCCTCCACTTCCCGGCCCTCCACACTCCCATTTCTTCCCGTAAGTTTAGTCAATGAATTTCCTTATTTCCCCCCTCTAAATCTCTCTCAATCTCGGACCTATTCCTCTCAATTACCCTCACCAAAAAAATCCTACAAAAACACACCCTCGTAGACACAAATACACAACAAGGAAAGGTGAACATGCAGAGATTTTTGGAAAGGCGCGATAACAATTAATTTCACCACATCAACTCTAAAATGAACTTGATTTTGAGGTAATATTATACTGTAATTTATGCACATGAATTCATGATTTTAAACAAGAAAGTTATGTGCTTACATATGTGACATTTTTTTGCTTCGATATTGCAATGCTTAGATAACTATTATGAATTGTTCTAACATGATTTGACACGTTTATGTAGGAAATAATATGTTGGTAATTGAAGGTAATGACCTAGTATGATTTTTTATTTAAGATAATCACTTGAAAGAAATGTGGAACTGGTTAACAAGAATTTACGTTTCCTATTATTTTATGACGCTTGGCATGTCGTGTGTGTGTTGCATATAGTTTTCTTACTTACATGTATAATTACTATGGAGTATTTCTTTGAAATGCTCACGTCCCCAAAAATAAATTTATTTTTCAGATTGAAGGACTTAGAAGCGGTGCGATAGCAAAAAGTAGCAACTGAAGAATTTATGTTAAATGATGATATTTGGTGTCGATCTAATTGATCTTTTTATATGCAAATTATGTGTATTATTTTATTTTTTTAAAGTTGTGTAAAACTAAACGATGACAATAGCCTTGTTTATTTTGCCGATCGGAAGTTAGATATGAAATTACTGTTTTTTTTTTTTTTAATGGGTTGAAATTTCAGAATCTGTCCTTGTTTTCAAATTAACATAACTTCTTGCATACTGCAAATTTTTGAATGAAATTAGTGGCGTTGGATAGGTTGATAAGTTGTCTATTTGTAGAATTTTGAATCACCTTAAAATCACGTCCGATGAATTAATTATAACTATTTTCATGCACTAGTTGTACCCAAGGCACAAATTTCATCAAACTTTGGCCGCTTATTTAACATAACAAATGATATGAAAATTCTGAATTTTTTTATATATTGTTCCTCAAAGTGTTAGGTAGCCAATGGTTAGAAATCATAATTTTTATAGTTTGTTAGGTTTGTCAAATAATTGGCGACATCTAGTGTTACTGGTAAATCTAGAAAGATTTTGAAGTTTAATTGCCGTTTCCTTGCACCCTTGACATTTTTTCGCTGCAGTTATATTTAAAACCATTTAAAGGCTCATGGAAAATTTATTTTATTGTGATCCTCTAGTTTAAGAAAATCCGGGGCCTTACATATTGTAAGTTCTACAATAATTCATTATGAAATTGTATTTTGTTAGAAAAAAAACTACATCACTTTTACGACAAATACCAGCATAATTTTTTTGGCAAATTTTAAAAATAATTTGAAATTAATATTTATATTTATTAATTTATTTCAATTGCTTATATGCTGTTAGAACTTCGATGTAGTCAATGTACTATGTAAGTTATTTTAGGATTTGTTTTTAAAATATTTTAAAAATGTTATTTTTTTGGATTGTGTGTCTATATAGTATAATTTTGCTGTAATAAAATAATTTTTTTAATAATAAATATAATTTTGTTGTTTATTTATTTAATTACTTACTGTTCTTACATTTATTTAATATTAAACATGCGAATAAAAGTGTCAATTATCACTTGTAATAATATAAGTTGAGTGTTTGCATTGAGAACCACAATGTGATACAACTTATATGATTATGAATAAAATTATTCACAACCAATGTATGAGGGTTAACACCTTATACTGGAAGATTGTAGTGTTGATTATTTTACCATTTAGGTGTGTGATTTGTCTTTATTACATAAATAGTTTAATAGTGACATTTTGAGTGTATTGAATGGACCATGTGTCGAATTTAATTATAATTATATAGCATGGCCATGCGGAGAATTAAATTCTACTCGATGATCAGGTATTTTATCTAAACCACTTAACATGATTGTGTATATCTTTTCGAGTTTAATGGTTCATTTATTTACGAATGAGTGAGATCAATTTGATGAATCAAATATTTCGATTAGTTGGGAGTTCGAAGATGAGTAAAGTAAAGAATACGAATTCGTGTCCAGAATTGTCGCCCTTAAAAATAGATCAAGTGACTAAAGTTATTTCTATTGAACAATAATAAATTTGAACTCAAAGTTTAGCGACAGCTAAATTTCGACATTCGTGATTGGTTTAGAGGATCGTTGAAGAAAATGTAACTTAAGTTAGTGAGAATAATTAGAGGGACAAACAGTCAATTTGTGTTTGTATGTAATTATCAGATCTCAAATGAGGATGAAAAATATATACGGTATGTTAGAGGAAAAATATTACACATACATTTTAGTTTCTGTAATTTTATATATTTCGACAGTGCAATCTTTTGTCTTTAGTAGAAAAAACAAAGACTAAAAATTAGATTTGGTGGTCCAGGGTCAACTAGACAAAATATAATTATTGGAGCTTGAAAAATATATATTTGAACACGTCAGTAATAGCTCTATAAACTTGAAAGATTGGGAGCGTCAAGTTCGTGAATTAAAATTTGGAAGTTTGTCCGATTAAGACCCTGCAATCAAATATTGATTTAGGTATAATTCTAAATCTTTGATATTTGATTATAACAAACACATAAACATCTAGCAGATATCCTGACTTATTGAATTAAAGAAATTTTTATTTTCTGGGTTAATTTATTTGCTAGTTTCCAACAACTTTTTCTTGTTAATGGAAGATTGAAGAAATAAAAAGTATTTCAATGGTTGTAAATTAAGTATCTTGATAACACATTGTTGACATTGCTTTTAATAGTTTAAAAAATTTGCCCATAAAAAATCATTAGTCAATAATCTGTACACAAAACAACATCCCAAAATTGACTGATTTAGTACTTGTAGGTGCGAAATTCTGATCCACAACTGGATCAACCTTGTTCTTCCCAAAACCTTCATCTTCCAATATCCCGTAACAATTTCCCATTTTAGTCGAAGCATTTGATGCATCAATTTCAAGAACTGTATGTGAAGAATCAAATGGTGTTGATGATAGTGAAAGTCATTAACCCTTTTATTCGGTGATTCAGGTAATGCATGTGTGTTGAATCTTAAATCTGTATTAAAAAAAAAAATAAAATAAAATAAAATGACTTATTATTATAAATGAATACGTTGAATGAAGTCAGCCTTTACAACTGAATCATTTTTATGGAATTGAAGAGTTCAGTAAACCGGTTCATAAATATATGAATATACCATACCACCACTTTCTTACCCTCTCTCCCTCACATTTTAGACTCCAATTCAACTTGTTTTTCCAACCAATTTCAGTCACAGAAAATCGGCCCCTATAGTTGCCAACTTCCCTTCGTTCTTTCAACCACAAAAGTTTCCAGAAAATCACTATAATTTCCTCTCATTTTTCTGCCAAGTTAGAAGTCATTTTTCTTTCCTTTTTCTACTCAAATTTCGGTCCAGTAGTAGGAGTATTACTTTTGCTTCTTCTTCACATTTTTCAGCAAAAATACAACATACTTTTCCCCTCAAGTCTCCCAGTTTTCGATCCCATAAATTAAAGGCAGCCTCACTGTGTTCTTCTTCTTATTTCCAGCCATTATTAACAAATGATTTTTGTCCACCAAAAAAATCAGCATAACTCCTTCAATTTTTGGCCACCAAGAACCTCAAATTTTCCCCAAATTTTAGTCGTTATAACACATATTATACTGCCCCTAAAAAGTTTCAGATTTCATTCCCATTGTTTCCTCTAAAAATAGTCCCAAACTTTCCCCTATTACCTTCAATTAAATCTCCTACAACACACAATTCTTACAAACAAAAAGGTAAGCATGCAGGATTATTTTTAAAAAGGGCAACAACATTATTTCCACCACATCAACTCGAAGATGAACTTAATTTTGAGGTAGTGTTATACTATAGATTTATGCGCAAGAATTGATATTTTTAAATGACAAAGTTATGTGCTAACATATGTGACATGGTCTTGCTTTGACGTTACCATTCCTAGACGAATATTATGAATTGTTCTAATATGTTTTGGCACGTTTATATTGGAAACATTATGTTGGTGATTGAAGGTGATTGAACACTACAAGAAAAGGTAGCTATAGCGGTGACATTAATAGCGACGACAAAATGTCGCCTCTATTTGTACTGTACAATTACGACGACAAAGAAATATCGTTGCTATAAGTTAAAAATCTATAGCAATGACAAAAGTTGTCTTTGTATTCAATATGTTGTGGCTAGTATTTTTAATACATAGCGACGACATAAGAAGTCATGGAAAAATACTTTCCAGATGGCGGGAATAAATAGCGCTAATTTTTTGTAACAATAGCGACGGCACTGTCGTCGCAATAGATGTATAGATGATGTTGTAACTCACGTAAATCATGATTTTCTTGTAATTTGAAATGAAGTCTATTGAGACAACATTTGTCGTAGCTATAGAGTTCTCAACATTGGCGAAAAAATTGGCGACCATTTCTTAACTATAGCGACGACATTTGTCGTCGCCATAGATGTATAGATGATGTTGTAACTCATGTGAATCATGATTGTCCTCGTAATTTGAAATGAAGTCTATTGAGATGACATTTGTCGTCGCTATAGAGTTCTCAATATTGGCGAGAAAATTGGCGCTCATTTCTTATCTATAGCGACGGCATTTTTAATCTATAGAGATGACAATTTTTGCCACTATAGAATCTTCTTTTTCAGCTTACCATCCCCGCATTTGTGTACTGTATTTCTGCAATATTACCATTTCCTTCTCCATAATAGTTTTCCAACTCCATCTTTTTTCTCCATAACCATCTTCTTTCTATTTCATTTATCCATCTTCATCTATTGTCCTTACTCCATTTGTGAAAATATAGTATTTTTCAAGTATGGATATTGACAAAAGTTGGACAAAAATTAGAAATCACAAAAAAATGTTAGATTTTTGGAACGGTTTGAAATCATTTATAAACATGGCTATGCCATACGTAAATGACAAGAGAAGGATTAAATGTCTGTGCATAAGATGTTTAAATGGTCTCCCACATCCATTGGAAATTGTCGAGGCTCACATATTTCATCATGGTTTTGCGGAGAGTTATGTAACCTGGATATACCATGGCGAGACCAAGGTTCAAACTGCAAATGTGTATAGACAAAATGAAGGAGTAGGTGTGGAGGATGAGATGATGGATGTCATGGACGAC